>JABRWK010000016.1:768638-901665 GCA_013372445.1 Hypothenemus hampei | reverse complement strand
ATACACACACACACACACACACACACACACACACATATATATATATATATATATATATATATATATATATATATATATAAATCTTTTTTAATCAATGTTATGAATAATTATCAAAAAATTGATTAAGAGAGCAACGAGTAAACATGGTCGCGTTACAAGAACAATTAATAATGAAATTTAAATTGCAGGTGGCCGACATGAGTCCTCGTATAAGAAAACTCGGTGCTCATCTTCTACTACTACTAATGTATTCAAGTCCGACATTAAGAATCTGAATTTACATTACACTTCTTGCTAATGGATTTTTAATTACCTAAGGCGAATTATTCAATACAACCAGGGACGGAGTAGCATTGGCATGCTTGTATGTACATACTACGAACATGTACCTACCACATATATGTACCATGGGAATGATGGACGTTATATTTACATATGCCATAGATGTATGTACATACAATTTTACGAAGCTGTAAAAGTAAAATATTCCAATTAATAGACCATTAATCAGGGAGGGTTTTAGGTACTCTAATCGGCTATGTCAATTTTAATAATGCAAATAGGTACATATTTGAATATTTTTTAGGTAAATTTTTTGGTTTTTCGTTTCAACCCGGTATTTATGTATTTAGGAGGGGTGGGAACCTTATAATTATAAACAAATTAGGCGGTACGTACGGAGGCACACTCGCGCATAATTTTCCCAACCATTATTGGCAGTTTCTCTGATACGGCAAAAATGAAAATTTACTTTTCCTGGTTAATTTTTCAAATAATTTATACCACTAGCAGGTAGACAGTAAATCTCGCTAAATATCAAAGATCGGTATCGGAAACGGGATAAGCCAATAAGAAAGTGAACTGGACGAGACATAAATCAGGAGGATCCCTTCGGACTATCCAATACTAGATACCCAGTCAACTACCTTTTTCCAATTTGATTACAGCTCAATCGAGTTAAATTATTTCTGCCTTAACTGGAGCATTGAAAATGTTCCGCAAATGCAAAAATCTAGGTTATTAATGAGAAAATATTGTTGTTCATCTCAAAATTTGCCATTTTATCACTTTCTGTTCTAATTACGTACGTTCACTTTGCTAATTTCTAATAATTAAACACAATTGCTTTCTGCTTCACTTAAAAAGTTGCAAATTTTATAGGACATACGTAGTTCAATTGCCTCACAAAGTGAAATTTTATTATTACCCATTTGAAATATTTAATTAAGTACATTTGTAGTTTTGAATTGGCATGTCGCAGATGGCAAAGAATATGACTTTTAAGGGTCATTAACAGAGCAATTAATTGACACGTATGACTAGTCCTATTTTTCTGTAACACGTCAATTCGAAAGGAAAAAAGGCTGTAATTAGGCAAATGGAATTTAGTTTGTTGTGTGTATACCCACGCACCATCTACCTGCTACACCTTTTGTCGTTTTGTCGCAAGGCAAGTGCGACATTTTATAATTCAGGAGGGTCTACAAATTAAAATGAATAATTAACAAGCCATCTATTACTTAATCCTTGGCCTAATTACATCGTCTCTGAGCGAGGGTAAACGTATAAATTTCGAATTTCCTTGGCCAATTAAATTCATGAAAAATAAGATTAATAGAAAATGCATCTTCCATGGCAATGATGATGATGATTAGTAAATTATGTATTTTCTATTAGGCTATTACGGCATAGAAAATAGCATTTTGTTGGGCGAATGGCAGTCGAAGAGGCAAATTGTTGGGGTCTTCTTTAACTTGAATCGTATATTGAATATTTATTCGAAGATTGATACGATATTGACAGTCATTTTCAAGCAATACTAAAAGATATAAGATATTCATTCTTCGAGGTCATCGCATCGTACAGGCCAGGCAATCTCCGTACTTGTCATATGTTTCGTGAAGGAAGAAAAAAACTGTGAACAGTGTTTTCTTTATGTTCAAAGCGAACAATAAAGACTCTGTATTTGATTACGTGATGTGTCACAGACGTTACGCAATGTTTGTGTCACCTCTCACGAGAGCCGACCCTGTATAATCGGTTCGGTTTGGGCTCGTAATCAATGTGTAACCAAGCATTTTCATCCTATTAGTAGACTTGGAGTTCATAAGTTTGTTCAAGAGCTGTGGACTCCCCATTTAATTACGTTTAAATATTACTTTAGTTTTTTAATTATGCCAGAAAAAAATATTGATGCTTGTCTCCATTTAAAGGTCATGTTATACGAGAGGGTGAGAGAGAGAAAGAGAGACAGAGAGGGGGCGGGAAAGAGGCCCTTTGTTTATCTTGCATTATTAGTCCAAACAAAGCATAACGCTGCTCTCCTTTTAGCCTTCCCAGTACTTTAAAATTTTATGAGAGATTAGCAAGTTTGTTCCAGATTATTGCGGCGGCATAACTTTGTGTATCAGGAAATAATTTTAAAATCATATAGTTTGGCAAACTAAACCGCTAAATGCAAAGGAATTTATCTCGAAAAGAGTTAATTAATATTTGATTTGATTTAAGGGGAAAACATAAATATGTAAGGGACGTTTCTCTGGAGAATTCCAAATCGGCCAATCGGACCGCGGGCGTTCTTGCTTGATAGATTGGAAAAGGGTCAAAAAGAAAGACCAATTAACATAGAACACGCTTCAATAGCAGCATAGCCTTAGGTTCGTTTCTGTAAGGACAAGGTAGAGCGGCATCACGGTTAGACTTGGACCGTCTCTCCCAAGGGGTAGCAAAACGCTGTAGCAGGAACATAGGCTAAAAGCAAGGGTTAAATACTAATACAATTTTGCCCCTCTCTGAATAACAAAGCCTGCTACCTACGACTCTCTTAGGAAAAAGCGCTCCTGCATATTTATCATAATTAACGACTTTTATGAACGCTCGCGAAAAAGAACGCCACGAAAAGAACCAAACGAACAAAAAGTGTGATTAAAAATTAGTCCATCACCCTTCATTGTGCACATTACATGAACGGACCCGTTTTAGCACGCTAGACAATATATCCATTTTTTATCCTTTTCACTTTGATAAATTACCCTTTCAAAATCAAAGACACCAGGAGAAATATTTTTATTTTAGAAAAAGTCAATTTATGGCGAAAAAGATGATTATATGGCCAGGGTCATAAAAGATAGATCCATAAACGTCCAAAATTCTATACGAGAAAATGGCACGCAGTATATCATACATACGAAAACACAAGAGGTTCCCTCGAGAGAAATTCTACTTGAGACGTCGCTTCGGCCATGCATAGACGATGGTCACATTTGACTATAGATGACCACTAAACCGTTTTTTGCCAAACTATATTGTAAATTCATACAATGTATGTACGTTGAGGGCAAAAAAGTGAACGGCGACGGAAGGGGAAGAAATTCGGGTGGTGCCAGATTAAAGGCTTCGAAAATGCGGGATTAACGATTCGATAATTGAGTCGTCAATTCATTGACGTCGGTCCATGTTTTAGTCCCCTTTTAATTATTTGCGGATTGCGTGATAACGTAATCCCCACATCGTCAATTTTGGCACCGACCGAATCGCAATGAATTATATTTCCAGGATTTCAAAGCCGATTCCGTCAATAATTAAAAATCAACAAACAGCAAATCCAGGGGAGCTTTTTCAACAACTATAATAGTATAACGAACGGTAACTATTGTTTTTGTTAATGGAGTGTCACAATCAGTCAGATTTTGGAGAAAATAGAGGTTTAGTCAAATTCAAAAATAGATGCATATCGTTTACAAAGTTCTATAGTAACAAAACGGCAAAAGTGCAATTTGACAACATGTGTTAGAGTTAGGAATGTTCCAGAAGACGAGAGCTTGAACTTTATTTAGACTTTTGGAAGATAGTGTATGTACTATGTGTTTGAATAAAAACTTGCAAAAACTGAATTACTACGGGAATAAATTGTAAAACTTTGATTTTGTTACACCACTATTGAACTATTGAACTATTGAACTCAGTGAGCGATATGTTATTTTGTGAAAACAGCTGGCTAATTTTGAATACAGTATGTCATATGTTAGAAATTGAAATGAGTTGTTAATATGTTGGAAACATCATCCTGTTCTTTGTAACCTATAATAAATCTTTTTAGTAATTGAATCGAACTAAAATTGTATCACTCTGTATAGTATTAAAATGTCGAATTCAAAGGGTCTCGTGACTGAAATTGTACATATCAAAATGAGTTTATCTCGAAAACGTGATCAAAGAGACATGGAAATATGGAGTATTACCCGGTAGTTAAACGTAAGTGAAGTTGAAGGATTCGGAATTGCAAATTTCAGCCAAAATTCGATGCAAAGGGGTAATTACACGGTGCCACCCTGTAAACGTTTAATGTTTATCGTGTCCTTGCATGTGGCGAGATCGAGATAAACTCGCATATAAATGCATTTTTGTTATGTAAATTAAACCGACAATTATTCGGGTCGTATCGTATAAAATTGTTTCCTTTGTTAATTTGAATCAATTTTTTTGTATTTTTCGATCAATTTCTCGCGGCTATTTTGAAAATAAACCTATTTTAGGACACATTTCTGTTTACAATTTCCAACTTCGGTTCGGATAGGTGAGGAATGTTTTGACTTTTGATTATTTTCATTGACACATAGTTTTTATAAATTGTTTGTGTTTTCACAGTTGACTTTAAGTCTTACTGCCAACCAAACACTATTAAAAGCGGCATTAAAACTAGTTTAAATTTATCTTTATTTTCACTGCGTACAAATTAAGAAATATTCAAAAGCAATTTGAAAATTCCGATTCTGCGACATACATACATACATATGTACATATGTACGTTTGAACGAAGTATATATTCCAAAAACGATCTGCATCACATACATATGTACAACATACATATATTCGTATGTACAATCCGTGATTTGCTTCCCCGAGGTTGTACTTTCTCGTGAGCAATTTGTTAATAACTATGTAAAATGTGTAATTTATTAAACGCCTTCGAGATATTGAGCATTCTCGATGGTTCAAATTATTATTGATTCGTGATGGTCAAATTGAAAAGATTTGTCACTGCCATAATTAATATACATAAATCTTGCGGCAGTTTCCCCGTTTTTAATTCCTGAGAGAGCAGTTAATCATATTGTACAACACATACATAAGTATATATATATATAGTATATATATACATATATATTACGTGCACTCTCATAGCCGCATATCTGGGGAATACATTTTGCCAAATCTGGAAAAGTTATTAAGATTCTATCTTGACGAATGACGTCACTTAGAGAGGCGACATCAGTTTGCTTCCCCGGCCGTTTATAAGGTTAGTGTCATAGAGTTATGGATTAGTTGTTCCGGTCAAAGCAATATGTCATCTCTTTTTGGCCTTAAAGCTTAACAATGAGACTAGATTTCCAACACCGACCGTAGGTAATAATAAAGAAAAATAGAATTTTGTTTCAGGCTTAACAAAGTTAGTGTCGGGAAGTTAAACTCTAGCCTTAATTAAAAATTGAAAATTTACAACCGGCTGAAGATTAAAGAAAACTGTCGTTTTGGGGGGTCGGAGAAAAATGAGGTAAAAGAACAAAATAAATGTCACATACGTGTGTCAGTTTACGGGGCGTTAAAACCGTCTACCCGACGATTAAATTGAATTAAAATATAATGGTACGAGATGTAGGAGAATCGCTTATTAAATTACAACATGCAACTATATAGCTATTAAGGGCCTCAATTTCGTACCCTAAACATATTAATATTTATTTTGTATACACCCTCGTTCTTCAAAAGTGTCACTGGCAACGTTCCAAAGGGGTTTATTAGGTGTACAGGGTGACACTAACATTTTGACATGCCCGGTGATAGTTCGAAAAGTCCAAAGGGGTCGAATGATTGATATACTTATTGTTTCGTTTGCGAACACCTAAATCCGTGAAATTATTCAATTAACTCGCTTCGAAAATCCATTAGTTTTTCTATCGAAGAAGTGGTTTTTCATTTCCTTTTTTTCTTTTCATTGCAACAGCAATTTAAATACTGATTTATTACTCTACTTAAGAAAATTTCCAAATATTACTTGCGGAATCTAGAATTCATGTCGTAAGCTAAAAATCGAAGGATGGGCACAACGTGACCAGATTACTAAATTTCATATTTATGCCCACTGCCCGGTACACAGAATCGTATTATACATATTTTCTCCCATTGATCATATATTTCCATCCAAAGGGATAAAAGTCCCTATTATTAATTAATCATGTAAAAGCGAAAAATATCCATTCTACGGTGCATGCCCAACGGCCATGTTATTTTAATGTTTACTTTTTTGAGTCCTTTTTTTTGAACAACATAAAATGATTATTTTCGAAAGCGATATTTAAAAAAAACAGTCGACATTTACTTACCGTGTGGTACCCAGCAGTGATTGCAATTTTCACAATATCTCAATCTTTGTTTTCCGGGNAAACGAAATGAGATCTCAATCATAACCTCGGCAGGTATTATTTATGTTGCGGCCAAATTGGTATACAGTGAAGAAAACAAACAAGTCTGATAATACATATATATGTATATCGTGACGTAGTATAAGAAAGATCCCCGATTCCGAAGGTAAAAAAATCAACACCGTAAATCACACAACGTATGTGCTTAAAACAAATTTTCTCGAGTCGATAAATAATAGAGTGTTAACTCGGTATAAATCCACTCGGACGTTTTACATTCAAAACACACAATAAATACGGGTTCGGCGTTTGAAAGTCAAAAAGGACCGACAATGGAAGTCCATTTGTTTTGGGGAAAACACATTAAAATATAAATCGAAGCAGGTATATAGTGCGACACAATACGTGGTCCCGCAACCCACGAGCCTCTGCTACCCCGCGGAGTCACCACAAAGCCCCATGACACTTAACTATTTGTTACCTATTATATATATTATGGGAATCTATCAGTTTATAATTAACCACTTTTTTCCAACGGCCTTTTTCCATTAATTTTAATTGTCCCATTTTCTATTAACCACACGTAACGACAACCTCCTTTGTGGTGTCAGTATGGAAAACGCCGTTTGGCATTGAGCCAATTTGTAATTTTTCCAAAAAGTTTTATTGCGTAAGAACGAAAATTAACCTATAAAAACATAATTTGGCATCATTTATTTCTCTCCGGTCAATATTAATGTATTTTTCGAGACAATGTCTCATGCTGCGTTCTTATAGATTGATATATAGCATCAGCGGCAACCTTTTTAATTGGAATTTATTTTTTTTTATTTCCAAATATAATGGTAATAAAAGAAGTGGCCCCCCTTCGTGAAAGAGAACAGCGCCATTGCTATATTGTGTTTACCGTATAATTAGAGGCGGCATCTATGGTTTGTCATGGTTTGTTACCTACTCATTTCCACTACTAAAATCACTGACAAATGATTACCCATTATTGCGTTATTACAGCTCTTATGTAATTTACTATATATAGTATGTTCTAGGTTCAATACTTTTCTAATTGCCAAAGGAGCATTTTCTGGAATCCTTATTTCTTTTTTTTTTTTTTTCTAACAAGAACTACAGCAAAATTACATCAGCATCGTATAGCTTACGTGCTGCTACGTGCAGAAATGCTGAAATGGCTTTATTTCAATGACGAATGCAAAAAATAATTAATTTAGTTTAATTTCAAGTTAAGTGTTATGAATGACAACAAAATAAGATTGTGTTAATCTAAGCCGAAATTGTCTAACGAGCCTTCCACTGAAATTAACGTTAACTAATAAAGCCGAACAAGGATCTTCAACCATTGATGTCGAGAAGTAATAATAGCCTAAGGTAATAGAGTATTGCGAGGTAGTGTTGTCGCTTTATAACCAGCCATGTAGAACGTTCAATATTTTCTCTTTTATTTCAACAAATTATTGTTTAAACTTCATCAAATAAAATCACATAGTCTTTGAACTCATGAAATTATCTTGAATTCGTACGCCACTGCGAGCAGAACAGAGGTTTCGTTTCGTGCAATATCGAAGATAATGATACATCGGAGAGTAATGATACGCGAACCTATTTAGCACTTGAAATTATATGGACAAAGAAATTCCGACTGCCTACCACCATTTGATAAAATAATTCGCGAGAGGGCAAATTGTACAGTACCTACTTACTGTACATTATACATATACATACAAGATTAGATTAAATTCCAATGATTTACGGGCCACGGAACTACCAAAATATTGGCCCAACCAGTTTACAACCTCCACAATAATAATCATAATAATCATAATAATAATAATAATAATAATAATAATAATTATTAGGTATAATAATAATAATATATGTGTACCTACTTACATATATATGTAGGTTTATTTTATATGACGGCTTTTCAAGTAGCCAGGTACAGAAAATGAGTAGAATTTCTTCACGATGTTTAGTCTGAAAGCTTTTGTGATCTCTCTCAACGATTTTTGATCTTATTACAAAAGTTTACTTTAACAATTTAATTTTTAATGGCGTAACTTTTTCGGAGGAAAAACAGAACACCTCGTAAAACAATAAAAGTACCCCCCGAAGCTTCGCAAGGGTGAAACGCCCTGGCCATTTTAACTAAAACAATGCTTATTGTAAACGCTCTCTTGCTACGTAGACTCTGGACGCGTTTAAACCGCAAAATGGCTAAGAGTGCTGCACTTTTCTATACAGACGATCTTTGTTCTTCCTTTCCTATCAGACACACACACACACATACTCGTACAGTTAATTCATTCAATTTTTTTTAGCAGGGTGAAAAATTTGTTACTTGAGAACCTTGCTCTGGGCACCGAAACCACTCAGATCCGTAACCGATAAATTAATGTTTAACATCTTTAAAGACTTGTGCGTGTGTCCAAACATTTATTTCAACTCGGTGGTCAAGTTTGGGCAACCATGTTTTTACAGAAACAAAGCCAAATAAATAATACACCTAAGTATAAAGAAAGAGAAACAAAATGATATTTCAAGCGGCGATGCGGCCTGTTAACATTCTATTGGCAATTGTTATACAATATGTATGGATGCATATGTACGTTCATATAAAAATTCGTAATTACAATTGAAAGTCGAACAAGAAAAAAATTCAATCAAAGAGGTAATTGTCACACGAAAGGAAAATGTGTGAAGAGGACAAACGGATGGTAATTACGTCCAAAGATTCCCCACACACACTCACACACACGACTTACGTAACGTTAATAATAACGTAATTATTATGGCAAGACAAGTGATGCAATCAACAATTATTTTTATCTTTGTCTAACAGCGACGCTCCGGGCAAGTTAATACGTACTAATTATGGTCGAGATTTCTGTTATAGGACAAAATGACAAATGGTTTATTTACTGGTTCGGCTCCTCGTCATTTTAATTCTCTTCTTAGAAGAGTTCCTTCGTTCCATTATCTTCTATAATTGGTTTTTGATGACATTCCATAACGATTTCTGTTGTACGCCGTTGATTGTCGAAATATTTTTCACCTGAAAGGCACATCTTTGTCCAACAACAATAACTAATAAGTTTATTATTGTATCCTGTTCGTATCTAATTTATTATTGTTTTATCTATAGGGTCTCTACACTTACAATTAGATAATTTGAAAATAAATCAAGTGAGCCAGCTCGCAAATTGAAACCCAAATGAGTTTTTTGTTACATACTTACATATCAATGTAGGTATTTATCTGTCAATTGATAATCTAACACGTAGACCGACAAATGCATTTGTTACACGACTGAAATTTGACAAGCCATTGGGAAAAAAAAACGGTTGTTCTTTTCCCGGTCTATAGAAAATTCAACAAGTGGATGTCAACTCGACGTCAGCGCGACAAAGTGGCCAGATAAAAAAACACCCTCGTCGCTTGTAAAAGACTTACTCTGTTCTCCCCCTAAAAAAAGCCCCAAAAGGTTTAAGTGAAATACGAAAAGAGAAGAGAGAACAAAACGGTCGGGAACAATGTCACATAATTGGGCTATAAACATTTTTTGCCGAGTTAATCCGCCAAAGAAAAAAGGGGAAATCCTTTTTAGTCTTTTAAGAAGAAAATTCTATTTGACCCTTGACCCTGAGGCTGTAAAATTTTAAGCCTATTGTCTTACCTTCATTGTAACTAACCAAACGTATGTACATATACTATAAGTACAACAACAGCAACATATGGCTAACTATTACGATTTTACGACTCGACAAATTATTATGAAAGATTATTAATCAAATATCCAATTAATAGAAAGTGTCAAGATTTTTTTCTTCTGCGCCCACCAAAACAAATTACCCCCAGGAACCGTTGACAAGAATATAGGTGTTTTGACCCGATAGGATCTCTAACATGGGTATATTAGTTCTTTTTGTCGGTCCTGGGCGTTATCTTTCGAAATAATCTTTTTTAGTAGCTATTAGAATCCCTTTAATCTCTCGCTAGATGTTTATGATGGTGTTCGATCGGCAATTATTTTCACTCTCGCCACAGTACCCGCGCTATTTATTCGTTGAGTTAATGAGGAGATAAGACCATCAATTGTTTGTTATTCTCAAATTGCAAAATATAATGTCACTATTTTGTGTTAAAGGGATAGGAGATAATCAATTAGTCATATCAATTTAAATAAAAAAAAATCAATATTATTAAGAAATGCTATTGACAGAACGAAGGGGCGAAAATAGACGAGTATAGTTCCCAAGAATCATTTGAGAGTAGTTTTGATACTTAATAATTATTTAAACCGTAAAGAAGTGAAGAAGAAGAAGAAGAAGAAGAGGAGGAAGAAGAAGAAGAATCCATAAGCGCAGATTGCTGAAAACATGAGGTTTTTCCCCCTTTTGTGGTAGAGTTTGTTTGCATTTAGCAATAAAATTAATGCGATGGAAAAACACAAGACTTGAGGAATCTCTATAACATTGCGGCCTTTAACGAAAAAAATAATGGTTACTCGTCGTCCGAGATCTTTTTACTCTTTCCTACATAGTGGATAAAACATTACTTCAGATTGAGCAAAAAGAAGTTATATTTCATGTTCAATATCTGAATCCCTCGATAGACGAAAAATTCCTGAAAGATGTTGAATTTTAACATCAGCTCATATTATTTCAGTTCACAACGAAAAACGAGCCATCATCTAAATAAAAGAAGAAAGGATGAAGAGACGGACGGCGAAGAAGTGATTGTTATCGGCAATTTAAAATGTGCCCGTGATATTAATCTTGCCGAAAAAAATAGTTCCAGGTTCAAGATAAAAATACATACATACTACTTTTTGAATAGAAATTCACCGCGGGAGGGCGTGTCACGCATTTTCTTCAAGTCACAACTTTTTTACGTCAACCTTAATTCGTAATTTGAATAATCTGTCTCTGTCTCTGTCACTCTTGAAAATGAAACTCGATCAATCCATTTAATTTTTCTCGAGCTGATAGAGGTGTAGATGAGTAAGGGTTGTGGTATGGCTATTAAAAAGCTTTACGATTATCGATCAAAAGGTAGTAATGCCCGATATAAGCGATAACCAGAAACAACGTGTTCCGGCATGCTACTAAATAATGCAGCCACCACGACCGTATCACTCAGATCCCTGCTCCCGGGTGACTTCTCCAGGACTATCCCGGCTTGCCCACTTTCGCCCTTGTCAGGATTTACATCATTTCCTTGATTGTGAATCATTTTTTTTATATGCATAAATAATATCTTGTAGAGTGTTTTGGTTTTCGAAATGACGAGATATCCATTTCGTGTCTAACAGCACTGAGTAAGTACGAAGAAAAATCTGTACCACCTCCTACAGTCTAGTCTACTACTACATAATTGATAAATTCCAATAGTTCGGTGGTCAGTATTATCTCGCGAACGAATGAACAATATGTTTACGAAAATCGTTTAATTGTCAACATAAAGGTGCAGGTGGAGAAACAGTTATATTGCCACAATTCTGGAAGGAAAACCAACCGTAAAGGCTAAAACCCGGCTAGTCAAATAAATAGATGATCCGCAGTAAACATTTTTATTTTAGTATATTTTTCCGGCGCCTCCGTTCTATTAAATTTCTTTTAACGTGAAGTAGTGTAAATAAGCTCGAAAAGCAATTACCCATTTTGTCAACGGTTCCAGTTTTAAACAGCGGGATCAGATCATGTAAACATGGATGGATGGATCGAAGGTACGCGGCCAGGCGACAACAGCGACCCGCATTGTTGCCAATCGTCCATTTCACTGTTCCCTAAAGTCCAAAAGAAAAAAAGAACAAGTGCGTTTAATGTTGCATGACAGTTTGGCAACGTTGATTTCTTTTTTCCAGGAGAGACCGTTTTGGCTTCGAATTGTTTACTGCGTCGGGACGCACATGTCGTTTTTTATAAACAAATCGCGACAGGCCATGTAACACGCGTTCCAATAACTGTGAGGTCTGATGAGGTCCTCACCGACGACAATTCTCCCTATTTATAGATTAACACTAATATTTATTTTGGCATCCAAACGACGAATTTTTGCATTTTCAAAGAATCTGCCAATTTTTTAGCAGGCTTTTCGAATTTGCCTCTTATTCAAAACTAATTTAATTAAATCGCAACGTCAATTTTTGACTTTGAACGGTATAATTTAACCAGAACCCCATGGAAAAGCGCCAAATTTTCAGGACAAATACCGAACAGCCTCTTTATCATTCCCCCGGAGCGACGTGGCAACTTTCTATGAAAGAGTTGTCAGCTCCAATGTAGAAAATTAAATCGATAATATACANTTTTTGTATGATTGCGATTTTTAATTAAGCTTAACCTCGAATTTACATTCAGGAAGTATTTTTCAGCTGGAAAAATATTCAGTTCATTTGATATTTGTATGGCCACCCTTAGTTTATTTTCTTGTCTCTATATCCCCCTGGACTTTTGCAATATAAAAACCCCGGTGAGTAATTAAATTTTAAGTTTTCGAGGGTTAAACGACGAAATTTCCCCGGAAAAATTGCGAGACCATCCCAAAATGGCAGATTTCCAGGAAGGAACTTGCCATTATACGCGGGGATTATGATCTCCCGACCGAAATAATTAGTCGAACGAGTCGGTATTAACCCCTGACAGCAAAGGGTTGCGAGTTATGTCAATAACGATGCCGATATTTTGAATTTACCCAGATTGCGGCCCTCATCTGCTAAAACTTAGCCAATATGTCAAATTATTACCACTGGTTTTCCATTTGATTTATTCCGTTTAATTGTTAATCAACTCGATTTTGTTAAATTTGTGTAAATTCTTTATAAAATGACGGGTTAATCGAATTTCCATGGCTATTATTCTAATATCATGAAAATTCATTGAACGCAAGGAAGTCGTATTAGGCAAAATTTGCATCCGATTGTGTTCAAAGTTAAGCGGCGGCGCGCATTTTTACTGGTCTGGGTACAGCGTGAAACGAAAATGACGTTTGCGCGACAGCGTTTTACATGACAAAGGACCACTTGACAGCCTTGTAAATATGTACAGAATTATTCATGAAAATGCGATACGGGCGCCCAACTGACATTTTGATACTGCTGTTTCAAAGAAGGAGCCGAACGGCAACCGCTCTTGTCCTATGAATAAGCGATTCCACCCCTTTTCATTGGTTTAAAAAATGCACTACTATTTATATGCATCATTGTCAAGAGAAAAAAACCTTTTAGTTTCTCTTCTATGATTTTAGTTGAAACTCATTGCGGCCTCAAGGACGAGCATGACAATCACGATAGACCGAACGTACCGCCGCCGCCGCCTTATTGGAAGCCGTAAAACTTGGGGCTGAGGCCATTGGAAGTGATGATACGTCATATTCTGAATGGATGTTGCGTCATTTCACTTATTGACCATTCAATATAATAGAATAAATTGGAACGTAGAACTGATCACAATTCAATAGATCTCTGGCCTTTCAAGAAGCTTTTAATGGATGTGAATAAAAAGGAATCATTAGATTTTCGAAATGGTTTAATTAACGTTTTAGAGGTTGAAATTTCTTGACTCTGAGACTCTGTATATGGTAAACTTGTTATTAAATGATACATAATTTAATGGGAAAAAGTGAAAAAACGCATTTATATTTTTATGCATTTTACTTACATGTGCACATATGTATATGTATGTACATGTAGATGTAAGTCTCTGTAATATGTATGTAGGTTGATATTTGATTCAATTAATTCTTTACAATTTTCGAAATCAGTCGTGTTTGTATGAGATTTAGATATGCGCAGTACTAATTGTGAATCGAAGGGACATAATTTGAGAGCCTTTCGGAATAAAATTCCGCTTTAAAAAAGGGGGCAATTTCAATAATGTAGTCAGTTGTCGAATTTACAAATTCTGTAAAGCGAGAAGAGAGCGTCAAGCATCATAAAGCGATTGTGGCGGCCCGTGGCAAAAACATGTTAGCATACATTATACAGTGACAGGGCGGTTGGAGTCGAGCCTTTGTTGTGAGACCTAGACAGGCTAATGTCATCCCGAGGCACACTCGTTCAAGACAATCCCATTTGCTGTCAAATTGGAGCCCAAATCATTTTAAAACCGAACCGCGCATATAACACGAGGACTCTTCTTCTTACGCAGTGGCGTGGATTGGCGCTTTTGCTAAATCCGCAACGCCAATGTTTAAATAAGTGGGTACACGAAAATGTGTATTTCGCTTTAAAAGTTAGAAAACAAAAACTTATTATTATTATATTATTCCGATTAAAATTGTTATTATCATTATTATTTTTTTTTTAAGAATATGATAAATGAACGGGCATTTTTGTTGGTCTTGAGAAATGCTATTGTAACACTAATTATTAAGCTATTAATAATTATTTTCACAATAAGAGGTACTATTATTGCCTTGAATACAATGGCGCGCACGACTTTAGTAGAAAAAACCATGGGATGTAATGAGGCAAACGTATGACAAGTGGAGACTTACCATGACCTTCTTGAAGGCGATGTCTGTATGTCGACGTCAACTTACCTGAAAAAGAAAGATAGTGATTCAATTATTGTTTATTATTTTACAATAGCCAAGGACGAGTTTAAACTGTGTCTTGTAAGATTGCATTAATGATAAAAGAATTAAAGAAGCGTTAGTAGTAATTAGACATCAATTAGCGGTGTGTGTGTTTTTTTTTGTGAGAATTAATCCCATCTGTAGTGTACGATAATTAATTTATTGAGACGTACCAGAAGGAAAAAACGCGAATCTTTTGTTTTACTCTGGGCCATTAATTGGTGTCCAGTTAAATGCATTTCGGATTGGTAAATTGCCTTGTAAAATAAGCAACAGTAACCCATTTAGTCACAAAAAAGGCCTTTGGATCGTTCATCAGTCTCAAGTAATTTTATGCCATTTAGGTTTTTTAAACGAACTCTCTTTAGACTCTTTAATAGGACATTTATTTAAGTTTGGTCCCGCTGAGATAGTAATATCCTTCGCATACGGTTCCTTTTAATAAAACATAATCATGATTTATATTTACTTGTCATAGCTAATCTGTCAATGTCCCTTTCAAAGAGACTGGTGGATCTTATATTAAAAACGCATTTGATAGATTTTTTTTGAAACCAATTAATATATGGACAATTTCAAGGCAAGAAGTTTAAAAGTAGAAAATTCATATTGTGCCAGCGAAGCCCTGCCGGGCTACCTGGGGTGAGAACAGTCGAACTTTCGGCTTTAACACATATGTAAACGACTTGAGGAACCGTTAATTTGGGTTTACTTGGTTTAATAGGGGTCGAGAAATAATTTGAGGGAATTTTCGGTATGAATTTTTCAGTTGTTACCACCTCAGATAGGATACGATTGATACTTATTTATGGTAATTGCTCATCCCCGTTTTATCTAGATGAGGTGGATGTGACAAAAGGTTTAGAATATATCACTACAGTGTTCTTTATTTTCCCTGGTCATTGTCTCATTGTATTGAAAACGAAGCTTGTTCCAATTATTTTTTTCGAAACCGCCGCCCTTGAATTAACTCGCTATTAACTTGTCCCAGTCAACCGACTTGTTCTTCGTATATGATCTTGACCACATCGATTTTGAATACCACGAACATGACAGACGTGATTGCTTGTTTTTTATTTTTTTTTATTTAATAAATACCATGTTCGATTGTCAAAGCTTAGTGGGAATCTTTTTAATAGACTTTGCTTTAGTCATTGTCCACCATCAAGGTCACGATAGTGTAGAGGAAATATTCGAGAAAAAAAATCGTTTAGAGGCAGATTGTTTTCGTATTTCGTGTAAGACCCTTGAGCGTCGCAAATCTGTCAAAAGATATAACGTAATTTTTCAAATAGAAAGTCTTTCGAGCGTACAAAGGACAATATAACTGGTATTAATACACAAATATGTCTATGCAATAGCGGCAGCTTTTGAACCGTTCAAAATCTTCTTCTTTTCATGGTCTTTGTCCCAAGCTCGTAAGATTTTCCTTCCATATTACACGCTTCATTGAATATATTATTGTTTTTATCGTTGCTAAATACATTTTTTTTGAATAACAATTGCGCATTCTTCATTTTATTTGTTTATTTGTTTTCAGAGAATTTAGGCCGATAACGATGCACAAACTTTCAATGAAATACATATAAATACAACAAGGCTGAACAGCCGCGGAAGTTGGAAATATCAAAGATCTACATTTACTTTGATAATTGCCCTCTCTTTCTCTCCCTTCTCCCTTTTGACGTTGCATGTTACAATTATGCTGAAATTTAATCATTCGTGTAGCCGATTAGTTTACACCCAATGATCACAGACCACGTCGCTAGGAATGTCCAAACCAGAGTTAGCGCATTGGAAATTGTTGACGAATTTTCACTCGGAAAAATTACGATCAAAGTAAATACAGTTAATTGCTCGTTATTGCTCTTATCGATCATGCGTAAATAAATTGCTTCGAATTTCCGAAATGCCAATATTCCACAGCTCCAATACCAACAGTAGGGTAATGAAAAATTTAAGAAACTACTTCTGACGGACTTTGTGGTCGTTTTACTTACATACCCATCTAAAATTTCAGAATCAAGTACACTTATTTCTTCGATTTATGCGTCACTTCAGTGTCAGTGTCTGTGTCTGTGTATGTGTATGTGTGTGTGTATGTGTACGTGATGATATAATTGGTCAAAGATAAATTCATTTCGTATGAAACGAAATGAGATCTCAATCATAACCTCGGCAGGTATTATTTATGTTGCGGCCAAATTGGTATACAGTGAAGAAAACAAACAAGTCTGATAATACATATATATGTATATCGTGACGTAGTATAAGAAAGATCCCCGATTCCGAAGGTAAAAAAATCAACACCGTAAATCACACAACGTATGTGCTTAAAACAAATTTTCTCGAGTCGATAAATAATAGAGTGTTAACTCGGTATAAATCCACTCGGACGTTTTACATTCAAAACACACAATAAATACGGGTTCGGCGTTTGAAAGTCAAAAAGGACCGACAATGGAAGTCCATTTGTTTTGGGGAAAACACATTAAAATATAAATCGAAGCAGGTATATAGTGCGACACAATACGTGGTCCCGCAACCCACGAGCCTCTGCTACCCCGCGGAGTCACCACAAAGCCCCATGACACTTAACTATTTGTTACCTATTATATATATTATGGGAATCTATCAGTTTATAATTAACCACTTTTTTCCAACGGCCTTTTTCCATTAATTTTAATTGTCCCATTTTCTATTAACCACACGTAACGACAACCTCCTTTGTGGTGTCAGTATGGAAAACGCCGTTTGGCATTGAGCCAATTTGTAATTTTTCCAAAAAGTTTTATTGCGTAAGAACGAAAATTAACCTATAAAAACATAATTTGGCATCATTTATTTCTCTCCGGTCAATATTAATGTATTTTTCGAGACAATGTCTCATGCTGCGTTCTTATAGATTGATATATAGCATCAGCGGCAACCTTTTTAATTGGAATTTATTTTTTTTATTTCCAAATATAATGGTAATAAAAGAAGTGGCCCCCCTTCGTGAAAGAGAACAGCGCCATTGCTATATTGTGTTTACCGTATAATTAGAGGCGGCATCTATGGTTTGTCATGGTTTGTTACCTACTCATTTCCACTACTAAAATCACTGACAAATGATTACCCATTATTGCGTTATTACAGCTCTTATGTAATTTACTATATATAGTATGTTCTAGGTTCAATACTTTTCTAATTGCCAAAGGAGCATTTTCTGGAATCCTTATTTCTTTTTTTTCTAACAAGAACTACAGCAAAATTACATCAGCATCGTATAGCTTACGTGCTGCTACGTGCAGAAATGCTGAAATGGCTTTATTTCAATGACGAATGCAAAAAATAATTAATTTAGTTTAATTTCAAGTTAAGTGTTATGAATGACAACAAAATAAGATTGTGTTAATCTAAGCCGAAATTGTCTAACGAGCCTTCCACTGAAATTAACGTTAACTAATAAAGCCGAACAAGGATCTTCAACCATTGATGTCGAGAAGTAATAATAGCCTAAGGTAATAGAGTATTGCGAGGTAGTGTTGTCGCTTTATAACCAGCCATGTAGAACGTTCAATATTTTCTCTTTTATTTCAACAAATTATTGTTTAAACTTCATCAAATAAAATCACATAGTCTTTGAACTCATGAAATTATCTTGAATTCGTACGCCACTGCGAGCAGAACAGAGGTTTCGTTTCGTGCAATATCGAAGATAATGATACATCGGAGAGTAATGATACGCGAACCTATTTAGCACTTGAAATTATATGGACAAAGAAATTCCGACTGCCTACCACCATTTGATAAAATAATTCGCGAGAGGGCAAATTGTACAGTACCTACTTNTACACACACACACACACACACACACACACACACATATATATATATATATATATATATATATATATATATATATATATAAATCTTTTTTAATCAATGTTATGAATAATTATCAAAAAATTGATTAAGAGAGCAACGAGTAAACATGGTCGCGTTACAAGAACAATTAATAATGAAATTTAAATTGCAGGTGGCCGACATGAGTCCTCGTATAAGAAAACTCGGTGCTCATCTTCTACTACTACTAATGTATTCAAGTCCGACATTAAGAATCTGAATTTACATTACACTTCTTGCTAATGGATTTTTAATTACCTAAGGCGAATTATTCAATACAACCAGGGACGGAGTAGCATTGGCATGCTTGTATGTACATACTACGAACATGTACCTACCACATATATGTACCATGGGAATGATGGACGTTATATTTACATATGCCATAGATGTATGTACATACAATTTTACGAAGCTGTAAAAGTAAAATATTCCAATTAATAGACCATTAATCAGGGAGGGTTTTAGGTACTCTAATCGGCTATGTCAATTTTAATAATGCAAATAGGTACATATTTGAATATTTTTTAGGTAAATTTTTTGGTTTTTCGTTTCAACCCGGTATTTATGTATTTAGGAGGGGTGGGAACCTTATAATTATAAACAAATTAGGCGGTACGTACGGAGGCACACTCGCGCATAATTTTCCCAACCATTATTGGCAGTTTCTCTGATACGGCAAAAATGAAAATTTACTTTTCCTGGTTAATTTTTCAAATAATTTATACCACTAGCAGGTAGACAGTAAATCTCGCTAAATATCAAAGATCGGTATCGGAAACGGGATAAGCCAATAAGAAAGTGAACTGGACGAGACATAAATCAGGAGGATCCCTTCGGACTATCCAATACTAGATACCCAGTCAACTACCTTTTTCCAATTTGATTACAGCTCAATCGAGTTAAATTATTTCTGCCTTAACTGGAGCATTGAAAATGTTCCGCAAATGCAAAAATCTAGGTTATTAATGAGAAAATATTGTTGTTCATCTCAAAATTTGCCATTTTATCACTTTCTGTTCTAATTACGTACGTTCACTTTGCTAATTTCTAATAATTAAACACAATTGCTTTCTGCTTCACTTAAAAAGTTGCAAATTTTATAGGACATACGTAGTTCAATTGCCTCACAAAGTGAAATTTTATTATTACCCATTTGAAATATTTAATTAAGTACATTTGTAGTTTTGAATTGGCATGTCGCAGATGGCAAAGAATATGACTTTTAAGGGTCATTAACAGAGCAATTAATTGACACGTATGACTAGTCCTATTTTTCTGTAACACGTCAATTCGAAAGGAAAAAAGGCTGTAATTAGGCAAATGGAATTTAGTTTGTTGTGTGTATACCCACGCACCATCTACCTGCTACACCTTTTGTCGTTTTGTCGCAAGGCAAGTGCGACATTTTATAATTCAGGAGGGTCTACAAATTAAAATGAATAATTAACAAGCCATCTATTACTTAATCCTTGGCCTAATTACATCGTCTCTGAGCGAGGGTAAACGTATAAATTTCGAATTTCCTTGGCCAATTAAATTCATGAAAAATAAGATTAATAGAAAATGCATCTTCCATGGCAATGATGATGATGATTAGTAAATTATGTATTTTCTATTAGGCTATTACGGCATAGAAAATAGCATTTTGTTGGGCGAATGGCAGTCGAAGAGGCAAATTGTTGGGGTCTTCTTTAACTTGAATCGTATATTGAATATTTATTCGAAGATTGATACGATATTGACAGTCATTTTCAAGCAATACTAAAAGATATAAGATATTCATTCTTCGAGGTCATCGCATCGTACAGGCCAGGCAATCTCCGTACTTGTCATATGTTTCGTGAAGGAAGAAAAAAACTGTGAACAGTGTTTTCTTTATGTTCAAAGCGAACAATAAAGACTCTGTATTTGATTACGTGATGTGTCACAGACGTTACGCAATGTTTGTGTCACCTCTCACGAGAGCCGACCCTGTATAATCGGTTCGGTTTGGGCTCGTAATCAATGTGTAACCAAGCATTTTCATCCTATTAGTAGACTTGGAGTTCATAAGTTTGTTCAAGAGCTGTGGACTCCCCATTTAATTACGTTTAAATATTACTTTAGTTTTTTAATTATGCCAGAAAAAAATATTGATGCTTGTCTCCATTTAAAGGTCATGTTATACGAGAGGGTGAGAGAGAGAAAGAGAGACAGAGAGGGGGCGGGAAAGAGGCCCTTTGTTTATCTTGCATTATTAGTCCAAACAAAGCATAACGCTGCTCTCCTTTTAGCCTTCCCAGTACTTTAAAATTTTATGAGAGATTAGCAAGTTTGTTCCAGATTATTGCGGCGGCATAACTTTGTGTATCAGGAAATAATTTTAAAATCATATAGTTTGGCAAACTAAACCGCTAAATGCAAAGGAATTTATCTCGAAAAGAGTTAATTAATATTTGATTTGATTTAAGGGGAAAACATAAATATGTAAGGGACGTTTCTCTGGAGAATTCCAAATCGGCCAATCGGACCGCGGGCGTTCTTGCTTGATAGATTGGAAAAGGGTCAAAAAGAAAGACCAATTAACATAGAACACGCTTCAATAGCAGCATAGCCTTAGGTTCGTTTCTGTAAGGACAAGGTAGAGCGGCATCACGGTTAGACTTGGACCGTCTCTCCCAAGGGGTAGCAAAACGCTGTAGCAGGAACATAGGCTAAAAGCAAGGGTTAAATACTAATACAATTTTGCCCCTCTCTGAATAACAAAGCCTGCTACCTACGACTCTCTTAGGAAAAAGCGCTCCTGCATATTTATCATAATTAACGACTTTTATGAACGCTCGCGAAAAAGAACGCCACGAAAAGAACCAAACGAACAAAAAGTGTGATTAAAAATTAGTCCATCACCCTTCATTGTGCACATTACATGAACGGACCCGTTTTAGCACGCTAGACAATATATCCATTTTTATCCTTTTCACTTTGATAAATTACCCTTTCAAAATCAAAGACACCAGGAGAAATATTTTTATTTTAGAAAAAGTCAATTTATGGCGAAAAAGATGATTATATGGCCAGGGTCATAAAAGATAGATCCATAAACGTCCAAAATTCTATACGAGAAAATGGCACGCAGTATATCATACATACGAAAACACAAGAGGTTCCCTCGAGAGAAATTCTACTTGAGACGTCGCTTCGGCCATGCATAGACGATGGTCACATTTGACTATAGATGACCACTAAACCGTTTTTTGCCAAACTATATTGTAAATTCATACAATGTATGTACGTTGAGGGCAAAAAAGTGAACGGCGACGGAAGGGGAAGAAATTCGGGTGGTGCCAGATTAAAGGCTTCGAAAATGCGGGATTAACGATTCGATAATTGAGTCGTCAATTCATTGACGTCGGTCCATGTTTTAGTCCCCTTTTAATTATTTGCGGATTGCGTGATAACGTAATCCCCACATCGTCAATTTTGGCACCGACCGAATCGCAATGAATTATATTTCCAGGATTTCAAAGCCGATTCCGTCAATAATTAAAAATCAACAAACAGCAAATCCAGGGGAGCTTTTTCAACAACTATAATAGTATAACGAACGGTAACTATTGTTTTTGTTAATGGAGTGTCACAATCAGTCAGATTTTGGAGAAAATAGAGGTTTAGTCAAATTCAAAAATAGATGCATATCGTTTACAAAGTTCTATAGTAACAAAACGGCAAAAGTGCAATTTGACAACATGTGTTAGAGTTAGGAATGTTCCAGAAGACGAGAGCTTGAACTTTATTTAGACTTTTGGAAGATAGTGTATGTACTATGTGTTTGAATAAAAACTTGCAAAAACTGAATTACTACGGGAATAAATTGTAAAACTTTGATTTTGTTACACCACTATTGAACTATTGAACTATTGAACTCAGTGAGCGATATGTTATTTTGTGAAAACAGCTGGCTAATTTTGAATACAGTATGTCATATGTTAGAAATTGAAATGAGTTGTTAATATGTTGGAAACATCATCCTGTTCTTTGTAACCTATAATAAATCTTTTTAGTAATTGAATCGAACTAAAATTGTATCACTCTGTATAGTATTAAAATGTCGAATTCAAAGGGTCTCGTGACTGAAATTGTACATATCAAAATGAGTTTATCTCGAAAACGTGATCAAAGAGACATGGAAATATGGAGTATTACCCGGTAGTTAAACGTAAGTGAAGTTGAAGGATTCGGAATTGCAAATTTCAGCCAAAATTCGATGCAAAGGGGTAATTACACGGTGCCACCCTGTAAACGTTTAATGTTTATCGTGTCCTTGCATGTGGCGAGATCGAGATAAACTCGCATATAAATGCATTTTTGTTATGTAAATTAAACCGACAATTATTCGGGTCGTATCGTATAAAATTGTTTCCTTTGTTAATTTGAATCAATTTTTTTGTATTTTTCGATCAATTTCTCGCGGCTATTTTGAAAATAAACCTATTTTAGGACACATTTCTGTTTACAATTTCCAACTTCGGTTCGGATAGGTGAGGAATGTTTTGACTTTTGATTATTTTCATTGACACATAGTTTTTATAAATTGTTTGTGTTTTCACAGTTGACTTTAAGTCTTACTGCCAACCAAACACTATTAAAAGCGGCATTAAAACTAGTTTAAATTTATCTTTATTTTCACTGCGTACAAATTAAGAAATATTCAAAAGCAATTTGAAAATTCCGATTCTGCGACATACATACATACATATGTACATATGTACGTTTGAACGAAGTATATATTCCAAAAACGATCTGCATCACATACATATGTACAACATACATATATTCGTATGTACAATCCGTGATTTGCTTCCCCGAGGTTGTACTTTCTCGTGAGCAATTTGTTAATAACTATGTAAAATGTGTAATTTATTAAACGCCTTCGAGATATTGAGCATTCTCGATGGTTCAAATTATTATTGATTCGTGATGGTCAAATTGAAAAGATTTGTCACTGCCATAATTAATATACATAAATCTTGCGGCAGTTTCCCCGTTTTTAATTCCTGAGAGAGCAGTTAATCATATTGTACAACACATACATAAGTATATATATATATAGTATATATATACATATATATTACGTGCACTCTCATAGCCGCATATCTGGGGAATACATTTTGCCAAATCTGGAAAAGTTATTAAGATTCTATCTTGACGAATGACGTCACTTAGAGAGGCGACATCAGTTTGCTTCCCCGGCCGTTTATAAGGTTAGTGTCATAGAGTTATGGATTAGTTGTTCCGGTCAAAGCAATATGTCATCTCTTTTTGGCCTTAAAGCTTAACAATGAGACTAGATTTCCAACACCGACCGTAGGTAATAATAAAGAAAAATAGAATTTTGTTTCAGGCTTAACAAAGTTAGTGTCGGGAAGTTAAACTCTAGCCTTAATTAAAAATTGAAAATTTACAACCGGCTGAAGATTAAAGAAAACTGTCGTTTTGGGGGGTCGGAGAAAAATGAGGTAAAAGAACAAAATAAATGTCACATACGTGTGTCAGTTTACGGGGCGTTAAAACCGTCTACCCGACGATTAAATTGAATTAAAATATAATGGTACGAGATGTAGGAGAATCGCTTATTAAATTACAACATGCAACTATATAGCTATTAAGGGCCTCAATTTCGTACCCTAAACATATTAATATTTATTTTGTATACACCCTCGTTCTTCAAAAGTGTCACTGGCAACGTTCCAAAGGGGTTTATTAGGTGTACAGGGTGACACTAACATTTTGACATGCCCGGTGATAGTTCGAAAAGTCCAAAGGGGTCGAATGATTGATATACTTATTGTTTCGTTTGCGAACACCTAAATCCGTGAAATTATTCAATTAACTCGCTTCGAAAATCCATTAGTTTTTCTATCGAAGAAGTGGTTTTTCATTTCCTTTTTTTCTTTTCATTGCAACAGCAATTTAAATACTGATTTATTACTCTACTTAAGAAAATTTCCAAATATTACTTGCGGAATCTAGAATTCATGTCGTAAGCTAAAAATCGAAGGATGGGCACAACGTGACCAGATTACTAAATTTCATATTTATGCCCACTGCCCGGTACACAGAATCGTATTATACATATTTTCTCCCATTGATCATATATTTCCATCCAAAGGGATAAAAGTCCCTATTATTAATTAATCATGTAAAAGCGAAAAATATCCATTCTACGGTGCATGCCCAACGGCCATGTTATTTTAATGTTTACTTTTTTGAGTCCTTTTTTTTGAACAACATAAAATGATTATTTTCGAAAGCGATATTTAAAAAAAACAGTCGACATTTACTTACCGTGTGGTACCCAGCAGTGATTGCAATTTTCACAATATCTCAATCTTTGTTTTCCGGGAAGAAAGTTCTTGCAAGTGCAATTGGGGACCGTGCAACGGACTTCCTGCAAAAAAACGAAGAAAAAACTCGTGTCAAGAAGGATAAAAATTTATTATTCAGTGCCGTCCAGACTCGATTGTAGGCCCACCGGCGTCAGGGGACATCAATACACAATCAGTTTCTGGTAATGGAATTCTTTATGCGCCTTTATTTCGAACAAGTCCAAACGCAAGTACAGATTGTTGTCAAATTCAAGTGTCACGAAGCAATTAACTTTATTAGGAAGTAGTCTGATTTAAACTCGTTGCCAGGACATGAGATGTGGGCAACTTTTAGAGGGGGCGTAACATTAGCAATCGCAAATCAAAGATGCAGTGGCTTTTCATAACCCGTTCTCCGATATTTGCCAGAGATGGACTGGGGGTTATCTCAAACCGATCAATTTTATTCAAGTGGAATGTAATTTGTCGTAATTTTTTTCACTGCCGAGCCGGTTCTGTGGCCGGTCGGTGTGTGTCGAATATTCTTTAGGACACTGTTTTCATTCTAGGTGTCTCTGAAATATTGTTTACTGCAGCTCGGGTATTTATGACCTGTTGTTCAAGTGCGGTTACGAACAAAGGGATATTCTTTAGCAGAAAGCTTGTTAACGTATGCCCATACGTACGATATTTCATTTTAAATAACAATGTTTATATATCATTACGGTTGACGCGGTATATTTAGATGTTATTGGATATTCTGAGAAAATTACTTTTCTTTCCAAGGGAGCGGAGTGCAACGTTGCGTTAATATTGTCACTGAAGGGATGGATTTTTATGTGTCCGGCAATAGAGGGTTAAAAGAAACCTGAAACGGACGCTCCTTATTACTTTTTTGGTCGTCTCCCATATATCTTGCTCTCCCCTCGAGTATTCCGATACCAGCCTGCTGCTGCATGGTAAAAATTTTCGCTTCTTAAAATCCATGTTAAAAATATTCAAATTGTTTCTTTTTAGTGTTCCCGAGGGCCCCATTGAGGTTGACGCCAATTTTGCTGACGTGAAACTCTCTTTGGGGACCGTTTTATTCTTTCCAGACGTTAAAAGGATAAAATTAATTTTTAACACTTTTTTGCAATCAAAAAAGAAAATAAACATGTAGCTAAGAAAAAAAGTATGAATTGTTTTGAGACACGACGCCGTAAAGATGAAATATCGTCAAGCCCATCTAGTTGAAGTGGATCAACAAAAGGAGATTTTCACATTATAGAGTAATCGATCATCACTCTTCCTGCTCCAATAAGAAAGCCCGAGCACTTTAGGAAAATTGTAGGTAAAAAGGTGGGGCCCAGATTTTCTAATATGAGTGTATCCCGCCTATATGTCGATTCGATTTTCTACTGATGGCACCTCCGTTATTTTGATAGCGTTTCATGGCGGCATCAAAACCATCGCATCGTTAGTCTGATGAGTATTAATGGATTAATGCAGTATTGAACTGTCAACGCTTGCCGTGATAATAATGACAGTTGATATTTGTTCTATTTATGTTTGGAAAAATAAAAGCCAATTCGCATGCTTCGAGTGGATTTGCCAGTGGAAACCGCTGTTTTGAAGTTTATTAAATATTGTATAATTCCTATTTGAATCATGCATGGTACGCTCGAAAGTTTACAATGAATTTCAATAGGAGTTCGAGCAATCCTGCATTTCGTTTATAAACTGGGAATATTTGGCAAAACTATTAAACTAGTGGCGATATTAATTTTATCGGCCAAACAAATTTCCAACAATCAATCTCTATGGTTAGGGACTCTGGATAGTATAGAACCTAGTATAGAATTGACAATTTGTTAGATAAATAGGCGGCTGGTGCATAATAAATTGTGGGGCACTTTTCTTGATAATGACGACCAATTCTGCGATATAATCAATCTTGCGGATATAGATCAATCAAAATCTCAGACCCGTTGTCTGATTTGCATGCCGACAGACAAGATGCTTATAAATGGGTTGAAGACAGCCCAAAATCGAGAGGGAAAGAGAGAGAAAGAAAGCGAGAGAGAGAGAGAGAGAGAGCGAGTGAGTGAGAAAAAGAAACAGCGTGCGGGCGAGAGAGAGAGAATATGCTACATAGTTCCAGTTTACTTCGTCATTTCAATTCACCCAATTCTTAAAACTACGGCCAACAAATTCGAGAAAATTTTGCCTTTTTTCAAATTTTGTTATGACTCAGAGAAAAACAATCTGACACGAAAAACCACGTAGACAATTGCCATCATCTTCCTGTAAGGCCGGCGAAAGGGGGTCCCTTTTTTCAAGATGGCGATTCACTAATCAGGAAGAATGGGCCGCGCCTATGCGGGATTAAGACTTACTGCCCGTTGTCACGGCACAGAAGAAATTACCCAATCAATCAATAAACAAATAACAGATTAAATTGACCTTAATGGACCACATTAGATAGATATACTTGGTGTCGTGGAAAAAAAAAGCACAATGATAACTTTGACAAGGTTACGGTCATGGTTTAGAAGTTATCTTCGAGTCAATATACACAGTGAATTTTTTTTCTACCGCGTCTGACCTATACCCTTAAAAAATTACTGGACTTTATAGATATGACGTGTTATACATTTTTGTAATATTGTAGTGGCATAATTTTTAATCGACTACGCGTTCAATCAGTTATGTAGTAATTACAACAATTTTCGATGCAACATCCTGTATAGGTTTATTTTTAGTTGAAAATCGCAATCATTGTCTATTAGACGGGACTTCATGTTAATATTATTAGAAAGTAGGAAAAGATGAAGTCGAGTGAATGGTCGGACGAGTGAAAACTATAAAGTTGTCAACCAAGAGATAGAGTGCCTTGTGTCACCATCAATAATGGAAGCGGAAAATAAATAAGGCACAGAACATCCCCGGCGAGGAAGAAACAATATTGCGGCGGGCGCGACAAACCATAAATTTGAGAATGTTTCGCACCATTACTCCATATTCACGATATCTGCTTGCTCTTCTACAGTATATTGCTTGGCTCTGGCGCGTCTTTTCTTCGTTCCCAGTTTTAAATTGCGAAGGGATTTTGCAATTTGGTGAATGTATGTACATATATGTATGTATATCTATATAATACACACCCGTCAGGCAGTAAAACGGCTATAAAACTTTTATACCGAAGACAGTATATATTAGAAACATTATATCAGTTTATGAATATTAGGGCATACCTATTCCAGAGGCAACAACGACTTTATTACAACCCTTTCCTTTGACTTTTTCTGATAATATCTTTTAAATCATGGGAACAGTTTCAGGTGCAAGTGTTGATAATCATACCGGTATAGTATAATTAAGTATGACATCGACAGTTTGCTGCTCGTTTTCCCATATAGGAGTAGAATATACACAATTTATGTATTTTTTCGTCTTGGATGGATATTAAAAATAGAAATGCTATTTTGACCGGGGTATGTCGCAAGAATGGAAGGTCGCATTGTATAAACTAACAGGTACGTAACATATACCTCACTGACTATCCAAACAAACAAAACCAGGCTGTCGATAAATATATGGGATGTTTCCATGTAAATTTATAGCGGACAAAAATAAGTTATTCTGTGACAGTAAATTATAATCTATTAATATTATTTTAGTATAAATATTATTGTAATAATTCGTTATTTTTGCCAACAACTTGGTTACACCTACAATAGGCGTACGTCAATATTTGTGATTAGGCCGCGAAGATATTCTGTAAATATTTTAACAAGGTTGAGTCAAGAACAGAAATTTATGATAATTTACAATCTGTAAAAAACGTTATTACTTACCATACCGATTTAATTATTAACACATTAGCTGAAAACTCTATATTTTATTGTTAGATATTGTAATAATTCCGAGAACGGTTAATAAACCGTTAGCAGCTTGACATGTCGCTATTGAAACAGTGACAATGTGAATCTGAATTTCAGCAGAGTCATCGTCTTGATTGGGACAAATTTAGTTGCCTCTGGTTCTTCGATGATAAAGCAAAACAGCATTTCGTTCTTTCGTTCCTTCACTTTAAAAATATCCAATTTAACCCAACTCTAACTTCTCATACGTATGTACATACCTACGTATTTATTTGCATAAATACATATGTATGTACATATGTATAAATACTAATAATATAAATTAACACTTCACACAGTTATTGTCACTTAACTTTACTAATTGCTTAAAAGTCGCCAAGACAAAGTTCCTTCTGTGACAGTTTTTTTTTCATTAGTTTACTTACCTCATTAGGATATTCGTCCAAATGGATTTCATCACAAGAAACCTTTCTATTTTTATTTATTTTACTTAAAAGTGTCATTTTAAGATCTCACACACAGTTAACGCCTTTTAAAGATGTATATCAAACAGCGTTCTGTCACATAAATGGGATGTTGGCTAATCAAAAAGGAAAATATCGACCCACACGCTCACCTGAATAATGCTTCTTCTTTTTCTATTGTTTAAACAAAAAGGTGAAATGAATACATAGTGTTCGAAATGAATTTTTATGTCGCAAACCGATAGCCTAATATGTCTAAGAACTTATTTTGTACCTTCTATTATTACTACTACTACTACTGCTACTACTACTACCACTACATATGTTAGCCGGCGCCTACAAGTTCTTCGGGAATTTCAAGGAGTTTCCAAAAAAAATCTGTCTGTCGAAGTAAAGCAAATTCACTGGGATTTTGAAAACTTTTAATTAAAAACTTCCCATTTGAAGAAAAGCCATTAAATCCGATGCTGATTTGGAATATGCCAGACTCTATACATGTTCATATTTCCCTTCTCGTTGCCTCGGTTACTTCTAATTGGGATCTTTTCGCCATTCGACTGTTATTTGAGATGCACCTAGGAGTTTTCCGACGAACCGCCCATTAACTCCTTTTTCCGTATTTAATTAAAAAAAATGTTTATATAACAAGAAATAGCTCTCCACGTGAGATTGAATACTCGTAGCCGCTTCTTGAGCACGGTAGGACATCGAAATGCAGCCTCACGCGAAATTTTCCCTTTAAAGTAAAAGTAGTCTAAATTATAGTCGTACAACGTCATTACTCAAAAATCCGACTATGAAATATTATTTAGAATTTGTCGAGGGCCTCGTAAACACGACGCCAACTGGGAAAAGTTAAAGGGTGAAAATATGAGCGAACTAAAAATTAAAACGCGACGGTTTACAACCGACCCACCTTCCATCCACGATCCTAATTAAAACATGACAAAAATTACCCCGAGAAATTAAACTTTTATTGCGAAAAACAAAAATTACTTCTAATAAGAAGAGCAAGTGAACATTTTTAATTACTCACCCCACAAATCTCCGGAGGCTGGTAATTTTTCCTATCGATTTCCACTGTTGACAATACGGGAAGGATTAACAATTGTGCGCTGCTGCTGTTGTTGAAATTTGACGAATTATTGTTGTTCATTGCAGCCATTTTTGTTAAAATTGACGTTTCCGGTTTGAAGAACCATGATGCCACAGATGCCCACTGAAAAAACACAAACCGATTAATGACAAAAATAATAGCTGGTTGAACATAATATATACTACATATGTAGTGTACTTTTAGGGTTAAAGGGAGTAAAAAACTACTAGTGCAAAACCAATTCAATTAAGTTGAAAGCGTCTATTTGTTTTTACGGTAGTTGAACGTCGATGAGCTCTCACATGCCCCAGCATCCTTTTTACATTATCAGGCCTGGTATAAAATCTATTTTACCAAGTCTGGGTTAAGCAAATTCGTCGAGTTCTTATTACATTAACATATCGTATTATCCCGGGGAGAGGGAAAGAGAGAAAAAAGGAGCGCAGTTCATTGAAGAACGAGTGCATCAACTTTTATTAAAATATTATATTTTCGTACACGTTTTTAGTGACACATGTGTCCGATAGTGGGTGTTATGGTTTTAGTTTCGTCATTCGTAGTACGCCCGGTACGCCCCTATGTAATAAATATCGTGAATTTCATCCGGAGCGTTGACTCGAAAAGAGAAAATAGCGCGAAAGAGATGATTGAGGTTACTTTTATTATCACTCGAAATTAAAAGGATCCACTGAGGATATTTTTAAAACACTTTTTAGATTATGTCAAACATCTGGGTTGTGTACGTTTATTTTTATTTTTTTAAGTGCAACCAAAAAAATGAGAACTAAAAAAGTTGCAGATTTACACGTGTCCATCCCTCTTTGAAATGCAAGGCAGGCACCCCCCTTTTCATACTAGTTTCGTGTCCAATAAACCCTTCTTGGTCACCATATGCCGGTTCTTTATGAGGTCCAATTAGTAAAAATGACTACATACTATATGTGATTTACCATCCCATTTTTCCATTGATTTTTCGCTCTTATTGGTAAAATTATTTAACGCACTCAGTGGCAATAATTGATATCAGATTGATTTTCAATGCTGGATCTATTATATTGTGGTGAACTAATTACTGTCTCAAGCCGGTAATTAAATTTAATACTGACGTTTCATAGATGATGATGATGATGACGATGATGATGATGATGGCTTTATACGATATCGGATGAGAAGACAAGGTGAGCTCTATTATTGCGGTCGCGTTTAACTGGCAATTAACTGGCACATTTGCTCATTTTTAAAGTACAATGGAAAAAGTTGCACAATAAAATTTATAGCGAAAATATGGTCTATTTTAAACATGACAAGGAATGGTGTCGTTTTTTGACACTTCCTATCAACTCGACCTTAAAATCGGCCAAGCTGACACGACGCGATACGAGGACGACTTTCCTTTTAAACTAAAAAATATTTGACAAAGGAAAATAAGTCCGGCAGCAATTATAGAACAACTAAATTATTAAGAATGACTCTCAAAATTTAAACTCGCTATTCAGGTCTTTAGGTGAAAAAGCCGAAATTCAAAAGGAATCGATTCTGATTTTCGAGGGGCCAAAAACCAAATAGATTCCTTAAAAAGGAACACAACAATAAAAGTGATATTTTCGCAGAGCATAAATATAATAGGGTTGTTATGTTGAGGGCCTAATATGGGGGTTGGTACATAATTATTAATCCCCTCTACGCAAAAGGGTTAACGGAGCCCGTGGGGTGGGAATGCGCCATATTTGATCAATAATTGAGTTAAACAACTGACGAACGGTCGTCTACTTACTCATCCCTATATATGTATATTATATATATTTTACATTTAATCATTTCCATTTTGGGGCGGAGTTTAATGACACCAAATTGTCACTTTATCATTAAGGCTCTTATCCTTCCGATGGATCAAAGTGCGCTTCGATCGTGACCACGCCCCCATTATAGTTCCCACTAATGTGCCCTTAGATATTGATAAAGATCGCATCCATTAAAGGTACCAGTGGTTAGTTTATTAGCGACGAGTAACATAAATCTGTCCTGGATAAATTAACATTGTTGAGCCAAATTTAAAGTTCTGAAAGAAGCTTAAAAACGCCTGGGCTCATCGCATTCTAGCATCCCTTTGCTCCATCCATAACAATATTAAATTTACTACGTGTATTAAAATTCTTCAAGGAAAATTTCAATTTGATTAATGATCTTTGAATTAATAATGAATTTAAATCGATATCCAATGGCCACGTATGTCGTACCGAAATTTATTTAAACAATTTATAACGTACCACCGTAAACGCAATAATAAATAACTTCTCATCGCGCCTACGTTATCTTCAAACCTTATTATACGCTACTTATAGGTAGCACTTGTATTTGTTTCAACAATGGATGTTTTCAACTCACCAAAAAGAATGTTTTCATTCAAATCAGACACTCCCTGTATTCAAAACGCAATTTTATGCGACCTATGTATAGTAGGAATAATTTCGCCTTAAATTGTTGCTTGCCAGTTTCCCATGTCATTGTAAAGTGTTATTTTACTTTTTGGGCAAAATAGATTAACACTGATTATTTTGAAAATTTGAAATGACGCCATGTGATTTTTTTTCATGTTTCTTAAACAACAGAAAATGGCTCTTTAAAGTAATTGTGGTCCTAACGAAAAAAAAAAAAAAAACACTCTATACATTATTTTTTTAAATCTATAGTTCTGTGGTTTAATGTTTGTTGTAGTTTTGAGCACATGTTATTGATGATGATTGATGAAAGTCTCTCTGAGCAGATGACAACATTTATTTTTCGTAAGGGCAGACCGCAGAGCTGTCAAACCGCAAAGGCAGAAAAGGGCATTGCTTGTTTAGGTCGGACACATGTTCGATAAACAATTAATATGGAAATGTTCGTGACACACTCTTAAAGTGGAAAATTGTTAAGGGAACGACATACGGTTTGATATGTTGACAAGACAACGACTTTTTAACAAATCCCCTTTTAATTCGTCATGCGATCTTTTGAGCGAGCTTAAAATTTCACAAAAACAAAAAATGTTTTTGTGAGAAGAGAGTGAAAAAAGAATGCTAGAAATTGAAGCTCGCTCTAATAACTACCCTTTTGAACTATTCACATAAATTATATACCATGCTAACGATTTAGTTGTCATTTAATCGACTGTTGCGTGTTGAGAAACTTATACTGGGTCCTGCAATTACGAAGAGCTGGTTGAACGCGGCCTTTAAAACGCCAGCCCGATCGTTTTGGTCGATCTTTTTGTTTCATTTTCATCTTCGCCATTACTCAAAATTTACCCCTTTTTAACAGTTTCCAAAATCTCATATTTAATAATATCATGAGAGACTGATAAGCCCCGTAAACCATAACCTTATCCAAAGTGGACCAAAATATTTGAAAGTCAAAGGCCGTATTTAGATACTGGATATTTCAAAATGGTATATGTAAGCACTCATAGAAAAATGGCAGACTGATATGTGTTATCTAGTTTTCGCGAAATTTACTTAAATAATGTTGTACTTAACTCAAGGTTGTCGGCACAGTGAGAATTGCGAAATATCGATTGGTTGTTTGTTGAATTCTGGCTTTCCCACATTTTATTGTTGCTATTTTTATTAATAAAAAGTGAAAAAAAAAATAGCTGGATAAAATCAATCAACTTCTTCCATGTCGATCTTTGTTTTACAATCATTTATCTCTGAAATCATTAACCAGCTAATTTTTTTTTTAAATCATCATCCATTAATTTAACTATCGGGACAAACGGGGAGAAAAGAGATGTTTTGACAATTCCGACTTTTGTACGTTAAACATGTCAATTATCCACGTGAATGCGTTTCGTCCTCGTCATTATATATGACATAATTGAAGTAATTTGTCTTAAATTGGATATTGCGGGCCCGATAAAGTACAACTCTCTTAAAGCAAAGAATAATGATAAGTTTGGCCGCGATTTTCGATTAATAATTGAAAATTGCTTCGGACGCGTCTCTTGCTTGTTTCGTTCACAAACTTTTTATTCTTTTACTTCTAGGTCACACGATGGAACATCCAATATGGCCTCCGGTAAACGCAACCTCGTCAAATGACCAGGTGTGTAGGGACCATATTGTATAATAACTATAGCTTCAGAATAAAATTATTAACAGACCCGTATTAAAACTAGATTTCATTATGCCAACCATTCTAATGGTAAAAATCAATTTAGGTTTAATTCGGGCCTGGATTAATCAGTCGGGACAGCATTTCTTTTCTACCTGTATGTATGTTGGTTATTCGATATTTTGCTTCCCGAACTGTCTCGTTTCACCGCGAGTATTTATTAGAAGGATATTTAAATATTTATAATAAAACTGATTGAAGATCTGCATTGACATAAAGTGATCAAATTTTAATGAAGTGATGATGGTTGTTCACGCATGAGTATACATATTTTAAAGTCGAAACATGAATATGTATGTACAGGAGGATCTCGTCGGGTGATAATAAAGTAATATTAATATTACTGATATAAAGCCTGGCGGTTCAGGCGAGTGCTACTCGTGTGCGTGCTTTTCGCCCATATCGAAACGCGACACATATTGAAACTGTTGAAAAACAAATGCTAGTTTGATTAGTACGAGGTTCTCGTTATATAACTAACGTAGACCTTCACGCTATGTAGTCGTCGTCTTTGGAAAATCACGCGATCAGAAAATCTATATCCTATTTATACAGGGTGAATTAATTTCGATTGATGTTTGTCAAATTTTATTCCACACGAGGAGAAATGTGTTTAAAGACTCAATTGGCAAACTTTGACATTCTCTTCAATTTCATGTAGTGACACTTCATGAATGGTGTCCGATTGTAGAATATCAATGATTCGACCCGCCCTGTAGAAGGTGTTTAGCAAAATAGGTGTAAGTCGTGTTTATAACCCGACACGCACCAGACCCAGAAGTTAATTAGATTTATTTTTCATAAGGAAGTTTCATAACGCGCCGAAGGACAACATTTGTTTACAATGGAATATTATTATTACTTATTGCTTAACTGAAAATCGATATTGATATGGGAAAAAATGAATGCCCGGGGTGTTCTCTCTTTCGGTTTTCGCTTACCGGGCGGCATCAACTTTTGAATACATTAAACCAGAATTTAATGTAAGTTACGCGGATGATTTATTTCTGGACGCCATTTAATCAGCCTCTATTTAGACACGTTTAATGCTAATTCACTTAAATTTATTACCGTTGAAATTGGTGATTATCACATCGAGCGACCCTTTATTCGCTTTTATTATTTATAACCGGTTCCATCTTTAATTGTTGGCAAAACGTGTTAATTCCTCCGAAGAAAGAATATCTATCTACATAAGTATCTCGATCAATTACGCAAAACCTGCTTATACACGATTCGTCATAATGTGTTGACGTAAAGCAACACCATTTCAAATTTTATGTATGTGCAGTTGTTTTCTGGAAAAAACCCACTTGAATAATTTTCGTCAAAATTTAAACATCATCCCCCTTTCATCTAGAGGCGATATTATAAATGAATAACTTCGCAATGTTAACGTCAGATTCATTCCACACAAGAGCGAATTAAATCTGAAATTGTAAATTCAATTTCGATATTCCTGATTTGTGAATATCAGTGTGGGGACTTTACTGTGAGCAGCGCGTGTCGAAACCAAACATCCTCTTTCCTAAGAGCGTAATTATTTCGAGAGAACTCCATTTTCATATTATAAGTACTTAAGTAAGTGTATAAATACTTACATATGTATGTATACCGTATACTAACACGCCTAACGCGGAAACGTTGCCGGCCGGCAATGAGAAAAATTATATTTTTAGCGTGTAACAATCACAATAAATAAATAAAAGTCCGTATAACGTAAACTTACATTTAATACAGGTCGTAACGGTTGAGAGGTACTCATGCTTTGGAAAATAAATGAATGACGAGACATCAAAACACTGCAAAAGTCACTTTGTTTAGTCTAAAAATCGCCCCGAAAATAGTGTTTTTCATCCAATTAGGGAGTCATTTTCTAATGAAATATATATTTGTATTCTTTTATGACGGCAAACGCAACGCATGGTTTGAAAATTCATCAACTGGCTGCGATACGAGCTCACGCTGTTGGATCGGGCCACTACTAAAACTTATGAGAAGCTTCCTTCATACCGGCCCATTCGACTCCGTCCGAATGCTCACGGTTCAAAACGATATTCTTCTCTTTAATTTTATTTAAATATGTACTTGCAATTAGGGATCCACTTAGGCAAAACGTTTAACTTTCGCTTACGTTCACTCTTTCTCCCCCTATGTCTGTGTAACTCTACATAATACAAACATAATTATTTCTAACAATATCACTGTCAGTCATCCCTTTTCGCCTTATTTGTTATTCTTTTCTATTTATTTGAAATTCATTATTAATTACATCTTGAAAACATTCGTTAAAACTTTAATGAAATTGTCCAAATTCCACTAAATCGATATAAAATATGTATTACACAAGCATTTGTGAAATTAAATTCAATTTCCATCTATAAAATGCCACTTATTTAGCAAAGTTAAACATTTACGCAACAATTAATTAAAAACGAAAAAACAATAATAGTATATACAAATACAAATAATATAATACCTATTGGAAATTGTAAAAGATCAAGATGGAGAGCCAGCTCATTCATGCTAATGGTTTAATTTTTTTTTTACTCTGTTTTAGAAAAATATGCAACAGAGGGCGTTAAAGGATCGCGATCGAAGTCGCTACGAAGAAACCGACGAGAGCTCCTGATTGCTCCTCTTAACAGGACTGTATTCAGATTTACATATAACTATATATTTTCTTATGTTCTCAACTATGTTTTTAACATGAAAAATATGAAATTTTCATTACGAGTACAAATACATTTTCCACTAAATATGGAGTGGTATTTGATGCTAATTTTTAAAAGATGTATATTGAGTCCGGCGCTGCGTGTCCGGGATATCGTGAGGTCAAGGGTCGCCTGGACGTCGGGCGTGTCGCCCGTCGCGACGCCAACCTATGGTCCTGAGGACGACGCGCAAGCGCCGATCTTGCGACAAGTGACAGTCGTCCTTTCAGTGACAATTTTATTCTGGCCCCGCCTATTCGCATATATACATACATAGGTAGTATGTATATTCATTTAATAGCTCACATATATAAAAACATTATGTAAAAGCAAAATTTCCTATTACACATTTTTATAGGTACATAAATTCGTATTATTTTATATGTACGTATTAACCATGTATTATTTAAGTAAGTAGATCTATTTGTTTAAAAAAAAGGATAGCAAATCGTTAAAAATTGTTTGTTTTTTTCTAATTTAGACAATTTAAAAACAAAAGCGGAATATAAAGAGAAAATATTGTTTAAAGCCTCTTAACTGCAAGGTGCAACTTCAAGGCAGGCTGGCAGCGTATTGAGTCGCTTCGAGGAGGTTTCGCCAACCGCTAGGGGGCGCCTAGAGCTGGGAATCAGAGGCGTATTTCAGGTGACAGCGGTCGCCGCCTCACGCACGCGTATTTTCATTTTGGTGACATCCCCACCGTTGTGGTGACAACACGACAGGCCGACCCACCTGTATCATTGGCCCCGATGTCATCCAATGCTCGAAAGCTGAGCCTTTTTGTAGTTTGGATTTAAAATTCGTGTCATTCCTAGTCGTTATTATTCTATTTAGGGTCTATTTATTATATGCAATATTAATTTCTTACTATTATTTTTTTTTTAAATTAGTGAAAGTGCATTAAATATTGAAATGTGCTAGTTGAAGAAGAAGAAAGGATAAATGGAAACATCATTCAATACACCCTTAAACTTATAATATGAATATAGGTCAGTGCGATCCCCTTTTCACTATTTCGATGGGGGATGTTTTCCCATACTGACCTACTTTCGAGAAAGAATACGTCTGCTCGAGGGAAACATTAGGCAGTATAGAAAATGCTTAATTAGCATTTAGCTTCTTAATAACAGCTACAGATGTTAAATAAGTCATTTGTTCAATTAGCAATTATTTTAAATTGATTAGTACTGATACTCGAAGAAATAAATCTTAATGGCAAAAGTGGGGTATTTTTTACGAACTGGTCCTTTCACTTCTTGTGTGACAATCAGACGTTTATTAAAGGATGTCAAGAATGTTCCGGTGTCGTCGCCGTACCTTATACAGGGGCGATATAATCAATGTAGATAACCATCTTAATGCGAAGTCATTTTTATTTTATTTTTCAAATTTTCTCTTTCGTTAATGCGAAACTCAGATTCGAAATGATTTAATGAAATATATAAAAGTGTCTCTTTTAATTCGAGTATAGGTAGGTATATTTATTTTTGCAAATCGAAATATGTATCTCAAATATGCAATTTAACAGTACCATACACCATAGGTATTCAAAGACACTTTGTAGAAGGAGGTGGCTTAAGTATATGTTTATGTTCTAGCAGGCATTTTCTACAATTTAAAAATTAAAAACTAAACTTACAACAAGATCTAAACAGCTTTTGGGAAAAAAACTACTGACAAACAAGTCTGCGTAAAGTCGAGACCGAACGTACCGTACATCAACAAGTGTCAGAGCGGAAAAGCGCGGCAATTTTCACGACAAGCGCCAGTGACATCCAATACCGTATGTCGTCCTCAGGACGCGACTGCTTCACTGCCACTGAGAATCACCGATTGTCGTAATGTCACAGCAGAAGGCGTGCTTGCTTTCACTTGTCTATGCGCGCCGCTTCGCTTGTTTGCCATTTGATTCGTCCGCTATTTTTGCTTTTCTACGTTTTTACTGTTTTTTTTTCAGGATTATTTATTTAGCGGGAATATCTATCAAATTTTAAAGAGGAGGTATGCAAATCGGAGTAAAACCTTCTACCGCATTTAAGTGTAAAATAGAGATTAGTTTATTAGATAAATTGAATGACTGCCTACATCTTATCGCTAGAAGAATACCTACTTTAAAATATGATTTATGAGTAAATAGCAAGGAAATATTATTCGTAAGAAATGATTGCATCGCAAATTTCGACTAAATATTCGCGTTATACGTCAACACATGTAAATACATACTATATATACCTTTTGGGCAAAAAAATAAGACTATTCAAGCACCAGTTTGGATTAGCCTAATCGAAATGCTTCTAATCTCAGTCACAATCGGTAAACAAATTGAATACAATGTGAATAACGTTACTCGAGTCAATTTCCTCTATGAAAATTCAGATATTATTTGAATCCATAATAAACATGAATTATGGGAGAGATAAAAAAAGATTACTTGTATTAGCTGCTAAAGGTGTTCTCTCTTTCACACTAAGGAATTCGACTAACTTCCTTTGCATCTACTTTGTATGGAAAATATCGGGTAATTTATGTAACAAGTAATTAATAAACTGTAGATGAGAATGATTTTTTATAAAAAAGAATCGATTTTTCATGAGGACGCTTAAATTTCTAATCAAATAAGTTTTGTTTGATGCTAATGAGGTGAAGTATATATGTATGTAGGTATATAATGTGAAACATGAATAAAATGTTAATTGACAGTGATCGTGACCATTATTTAACTACATAAATACATTCATGGGTCCACAAGTAGGCCATAGAAATTATATTTACTGCGAATGAAGATAAAAAAAACCAAATCAGTTTTACGATTTTTATAAAAGCTAAGATTTGCGGCGCATGTAATAGAATCTATGATAAATACATATTATGGGATATCTAAGCATGAATGCATATGTATATGAAGGACCTAGTAGTTTCGCTGCGTGATTGGCACATTCAATAAAATTAGTAAAATACGACCTATTAGAATATATTATGTGCTCGGTTATGATAGATAACATTTAAATAACAGTAAAGGAAAGGTTCACTTCGTATAGACCACAGCCCGAATGAAAACTGCAAAACGATAAAATCCATTTGAAAAAAAGGAAATACTTATTACAATGATTGGCTGAATTTTTAGCATAAACAATTAGAAATTGAATAAATTTAAACAGGATTATTAGGAGTTAATTAATTTTACAATGCACCGTGATAGAGGTGAAGGAGCAACATCTACTTAAGTTCAAATTATGTATTAACATAAATGCAAATACGATCACGATCACAATAAATATTCAAAACGAATAAAATATGAAATATACATGGCTCAAGGCTTAGTGTCAAGATTCGCAATTATAATATGCATTTATTTAGCCAATTTACTTTTTTAGACCTCAGAGAGAAAAAGGATGAGGCGTAATCCTTCTTGGTAATCTGTTGGGCGGATTAAAAGATTTAATACCCCGGTTAGAGAAAAACGACCCTCTTAGTGTCGCTCTTATGTTCTTGTCGCCGTTCTTTAGATTAATTGCTCCCCCAAGAAAAACTAAACTTCCTAGGACTGTTTTCGCAATTTTTGTCTTTCATGTGTGTGTGTGGTGTTTTTACTACAATAAGAGTTTCCGTGTTGGGCTGCTTTGAAAGTCCCAACGAAGCGTATATTAGTAACAGCTTTCGGTTTCGGTCCGTAGTCCGCTTTCTTATCCCTCGTTCGGTCATCCAGCCATTGACCATTTCTTGGACACGGCGAGTGGACATCCGACATTCCTGGCGGAACCTCGCACTCCACTAATCATTAATCGCTTCACGCAATTCCTCGTAGTAATATATTTTAAAAAATGCGCATTTTCCTTGTCTCTAATTATAACTTTGCTTTTAATTGTGTAATTTTTTATTATTTACATAATCACTGTTAACATTCAAGGAAAGATGGTTTGCACCGATATTTCTCCATTCGATTCATTCATTAACTTAATAAACTAACCGATAAAGGAAGTTAGCCACTGATTGTCAAATGAGGTTTTACCTACATTCCCAATTTTAACTTAACGATCCCTATACGCCTGTGTATACTTTGAAGTTGACACGATGATTGATTGTGAAAGAGGTAAATAGATGGTAAATAGTAGTTAGAAAATCGGTTATCGCCGTAGATAATAATTTGGAAGAAAAATCAGATAGAATATTCATTAGGAGTTTAAAAATTAAAATACCAATCTCTAGTGACTAATGGAGTGAGAATAAACACGGCGGACAAAATAACATAACAAAAATTGTTAAAAAAGCAGTTAAAACAAGATCGGTAATATAAAATATCGGGAAGCCTAAGGTGATTTGGCTCGGCCTAACAGCGGGCGTATAGTCACGACAGACAAAGTACTTAATCATAAAACAATTCACAACAAACTACGTGCACATTGGAAATTTGCTACACCTTTATCTAGCTGAACAAGATGTACGAACAGATAAGGGCTAGGAAATTTTCCTCACTAATAATTACATTTCGTCCATCGGATCTGAATTTAACATTTTGTAAAAGTGAAATACAGTGGACAGTGGAACAGAAGTTCAATTATCTATAATTGAAAAAAAGTGCCATATAATCATTTCTTCTTTTCCTCGATTTATTTCGAAAATGATAAGGGTGTGGTGGCTATGGAAAATCAGCGATTTTTGATAGCGGAATCGCGTGACATGCTCCTCATCTTTCGAAAGTTGTCTCAAGAAAAATTAATTGGTTTAAAATAAACGCAATGAAAGTTGCCCGGGGAAGTACCTAAGTGTGGGTGAGACGCAATAAAGGCTGTCAAAAAGTGCATTACACGCGTCACGCTATAGTGCAAGCCAGTAATTGGGACACGATGTTACTTAAAATTTATTGTCAGATACTGTTTGAGCCCAACTTGCAAGGCATCCATGGATCTATTGCGCGATTCTAAGCGATATAAATCTTTAAAACAGTTCTAATTTGTGTCGAATAAATCCTGGTGTTTTATTTTGAGTTACGAGGATATTTTCGAAAAGGTCAACTGAACATTGCGTTTCACATCGCATTTGAATTTAAGAAGAAAATTCTGATTTCCTTTAACACCGTGATCGTTAATTAATAAATCCTTTTGTCAAGGCCATTCGGGCGACGAAGGATTCTGATTCAGCGGTGGTAACATAGTATGAACTTAGTCCATGACATTTTCGTAGATCTACAATTATGAAAGGCGTAACCTTAGTTTGTTTTTTTTAATTGATGGATCTAGTCTTAATCTATACGATGTAAATGTAACTACTATTAATGATATATAAAAAGCAACTGATGTTTGCCGTGCTGAACTACTTTTACTACCATACAGGAGGAAATGAATGAATTAATTAAGCAAACCATTTACGTAACGTGCGCATCGTAAATCCCGATGATTTTTAGTTAAATAACGGAATTGTCAATTTGTCAGTATTAATTGACATAATTATTAGTGTCGGAGAAATTGATAACAAAGCAGTAAACCTGAAATATCGAATAAATTGCCTTGCTAGCTGCCGACCGACAAACCAGTTTACAATATGCATTCCACACGGCGGCGCATATGACAGTTTACATATCGTCCTGCGACTCACGAAGCGACGAATCTCGACTTTCAAGTTGCATCAGGTGCGAATTTATGTACGTACATACATACATATATGTTTCTTGCTACTATTGCACAAAATGCACAACTTTATTTCGAACTTAAGAATGTTCGTTTGATAACGCACCAGACCCGCGAACGACTCAAATGCAATTTAATGAATTATTGATTTTCTGTTTTCGGTTGCACCCGGAATAAATTGTTGCGATTGCAAATTGAAATTGCATTCTGATTATCATGATTTGTAAAGTCAACTGAAACTCACGATTTTCTATCCAAAAGTAAGAGTGATTTAGCATTGACGCGATTAATTTTTTTTAAATCATCCACCTTGGTAGTGTCACGATGTACTTTAAAGATTTTATTATACTCGATTCAAGACTATCAGACACCTGTGGATCGGTTTCTGTATCTCTTTTAATGAATTTTAATTAGATTCTTAATAAAGAAACGTTAGTTATTAATATTCTATTGTTCCTTTACACATAACCTTTTATATCATTCAAAATTACCATATTGATTACGAGTGCTCGGACATAGATTCTGTTATTGCTGAAGATTGGACCTTGACTTGATTTTGTTTGAGACCCGTTTTCTCGATTAATACGATGTCTTTAGAAGGCACTCGTGTAAAAAGTGAAAAATTGCACGTACGGTTCTGTGTTTTGAAAAGTTGCGTGTATTTAACGTATCATTAGCGCGCTCGCAGTGATGGATTGTACTTTCGATGGTGTTGTCGTTGCCATGCACTAATAATCTTCTCGTATCCTGTTATACAACCCTTAAAAAGTCTGTTGCGGAAACTTAAAAAAAATCACTCGAACTCTCGGATTAATATTAATTTTTAACTCCGAGAAGGAAATTGTTCAATTTCCGTTTCGAAAACATGACCAATTTTACTATTTTCATTTTAAAGCATTACACATTGCAAACTTTTTGTGAAACTGGCTGCAGAAATAACAAAGAATTTTATATTTAATATCTGAACAAATTAAACGCGTTATAAAAATAACAATGACAGCATAAATGATGCTACCATAAAGCAAGTCCAGTTCTTGAGATGATTGGAAGTTAATCGATTGAAATGGGATTTTTTTTAAAACAAGATAAGAATAAGACTCGGTCGTCACACATAAACTGTTTGTGTCGACATCGAGTTTTCCAGTCCATTAGAGCGGTTTGGCTCCGGATCTCTCTTCCGGGGGCCCGGAATAAAGCCTCGGTCATCCGTCGGCATCCTTGTGTACTGGATCGGCTTGATGAATGGTTTGCATCATCTATCAAAGACAAATCACAAATCGGCACGCTTGTCTAATCCTGGAACTTTTCTGGCCGACGAAAATGGTACACGTTATTTTATTAATTGAAACGATGACAAACAACTTCTCACACTGCTGGATTTATTAATCGGGTATCCGTTTCCTAGCTGGATACAAATATGTATGTACATATATGTCCAATGGCCAATTAACGAAATGTGACTTTGCACAGATTTTTTTTCAAATTCAGGTCAAAGGTATTTCAAATGTGAGTGTCCATTTACCTAATTGCAATATTCGGCTCTCAGTGATCTGTTGAAAAATCGAAATCTCGTCGAGTGGATTGAATACATGTGCTCTTTTAGCTTTTTACCAGAATCCCTGGTGCCCTTTGGCGCGTTCACTTTATTTCCATTCACTCTTTTACAACTAGGAGTGAATTAATTATTTGTGCTCTTTCAAGTTAATGCTAATTAAAGAATTAAAATGTACCTTAGTTGTAATTAAACGACGAGCGACTTTTAATAGCCTTGACCTGAAACTTTAGGGCAGGTAGGAGAAAATCTATCGATTTACTACCCGAAAACGCAATAGAAGATGACCGGGGATAAATTCTGGAAGCGGAAAAATGTTATACGAGACGGAGCACTCCGTTACCGTTTGCGGTCTGGCAAAACATTATCAAAGCAGAGCAATGCCTCAGTCAGAAGTATCGAAGAGGGAGAGCGGTGCTCGCCTATATATTGTGGGGTGGTTAATTGGTATGGCCCGAGCATTACTCACTTTGTGTAATTACCCGGGAGCAACTAAGCGACATGTCCTCGCCCGTAGGACCGCAACAGTCCCATCTAAAGGAGTCTCTGTTTCTTTCGCTCTCCCTCTCTCTCTCTCTCTGTCTTTCTTTCTCCCTCTCTTTCTTTCTCTCTCTCTCTCTCTCTCTCTCTCTCTCTCTCTCTCTCTCTTCTTTTGCTTGGCCTCGGGGAAGTTGCAACTGCTTCTTCAAGTCTAAACTGCAAATAACCCAGGGCCTTCGAAATACTCAATTTATTTTCTCTGCCCGACTAAATCTAAACTTGTCTTATGTGTTTAGATTTCAATTATTACCATAATAGATAAAGGATGTCAATGTTCCTGCTCTGTTGTTTGAAAAAAGAAAAGTTTTGAAGGGAGAGGTTAATTGAATTTTCGAAGAGGAGGTGAAAGTGAAATTATTAAAAGAAAAAAATTGGATTATATTTGTCCAAAGTAATTCTGGGGGCTGGCGGTGTAAAACATAATAAAACGTTGTGGAGCGGCCCAAATATAATTTATAACATAGCGCTGCCGTTGACGTAAGGAAAAACAGAGTCGAGGCAAAATCTTTAATAACAGGGTATTAGAGCTAGGACTCGAATTAATTTTCGTAGCTGACATTTTAAATAAGTTATGTGCCTGTCGTCGTATATTTTTATAAAGCCTATTTAAATTTTCCGCCTTTGCCAACGGTATAGAGCCGCACCCCAGCGTGTAGGAAGTCAACTTAAAAATTTTTCACTGGGGGACTGTGTGATAAATGGTCACTCCACTCTGTTATGTCAAAGAACTGTCACAAGCAACGATCGAATCGTTTTTTTCCTGAAAAAGACTTTCTTTAATTAAACTCAACAAGTACCTAATATTTGGTGACAAGGAGTCGTCCACTTGTTCTCAGCCAGGCATTCCAAGTTGACATCAATGACAGTCGAGGGGTTGGTTATATTGTTTCGAAGTGAGCGGACATTGCTTGATAAACTTGAGCGATTTCTTGGCTGAATTAATACGGTTTAATGAAATTTTTGTTAGGACCAGAAGGAAGAAGGTTAACGGGAGAGAAGTGAAATGTAGCAATAAAATTTGATTGGCGGCGAGAAAAGAAAATCGTTAGTGGTTTGATATAAAAAGTGACAAGAATTTTCCGAGCTATTAACCACGTACATCTGTCAACAGGGAAAAAATGGGCAATTCTTGAATTTGTCGACCCTAGACGGCTTAGTATAGTGGCCCAACGCTAACCGCCGAAAGGCGGATAACAGGATTTCTTGGCAATATCCTCTTGAACTGGCATCCCGCAAAACGGCGTATTTCATTTCTTCGCCCACAGAAATGCCCGGCTTCATAACAGGAATTTGTTTGATAAATGACAGATTAGACACATTTTCCACACTTCTATTCTGAACGGTCATTACATCCCTAATTATCCAATTCCATTTGAATTTCATTTCATCCAAACTCTAATTATTCATTTGCCAAACGACATTTAATTCTGTTCCCACTTTGAGTAAATACAAAAAATGTCGACGACAGACGAAAAAAATACGCGAGCAAAGAGAAAATAATAAAATTGCGCATAATTATTTAACGATTTATCATCATCATTTTCCAGGTCAACTATGTTCTTGCTTGTGCTTTTCTATAACTTGCTACAAAAGAAAACCGTTTGGCACCGCACACTACGACCATTAATCGTACTTTCTGTGAGAACCTACATTCTTGGTACTAATACAATTGCAACATGTGTTACATTCGAACGAACGAACCAACGATCGAAAATCCTCGTGCCCCACTGCATAAATGTCATCACTTTTTTACTTTATTTGATAATACTGCTGTATTGTTAACAAAGGTTAACATTCCTTATTTGGCACGCACTTACTCTCACTATACTTTCCAGCCCTTACTATTTATGTCTGATTGATTATGATCAATGATATCCCAATATTTTTATCAAAATATGATACTGCTTTGACTTCTTTCCCGTTTTTATTTGAATATTATCAAGCTGAGCACATTTCCTGTCAATAATAAAATAATAATTTGACAGATCTAAGATTTCTATAAAGTTATCGGTTATTCACAGTTAAAAGTGGCAACACCAACAATAACATTGTTGATTGTAGCACTGATTAACGGTTCAACTTGAAATTTGGAAGGTTGATGAACAAACAGCAACGCCCTTAGTCATAGTGGTAGTAGTAAGAAACAAATAATTGTCGTTGGCTCGTTACTTGTCAAAGAAATAGTCTGTTTTTGCTGCTTTAAGGATCTGACTAATAATTTGTGAACTCATCACTCAGACATGCAGACAGGGTTGTCAGCTAAAGCTCGTTTATTTTATTGAATCACGACAGTCGTTCAGTCACGTAGGTTAAAACACTTTAGCGGTTTTTTAGCTAAGCTTTTTGTTGACGGGGCGGGAACTCGGTTCGAACAATTACAAGATTTAATTAAAACTACGAGCGAAAGCTTCTGGTGGGAGTCATCTATCACCCGGAAAAAGAGTCGCTTTGCATACTTATACCCTTTGAGGGGGAGAAAAAGTTTACAAAATACTAAAATAACTAAAATAGCAGCAAACGTAAGAAGAAAAACAATGGGGAAAAAGTAAAATAACAAACAGGTGACAGATAGGTTTCGTTGAAAGAAGAGAGATAGGAAAATTAATAATATTGTTCGAATACTCGAGAGTAGTGTGCAAACAATGCGAGACGTTATTTCATTATCTCATGTCTCTAATACGGCAGATATTCTAGACACATAACCCTTCCCCAAAAACAATCTAGTTATATTGATTGAATGACAGGCGATTCATTAGGTGTCACACAACTAAAGGGTTTAGCAGATGTTTCTCTTAAAGGGTTTTCGGGAATTGCAGCAGCTCTCTTGTTTTCTTTATAATAATTCGTCATTTTAGAAAATAAACGACGATAATTAAGTATTGATCCCCAATCTACGGCGCTATTTATAGAAAGTCTTTCGGGACCAGTCACACTAGTCTTTTGTCCGTCACTTTTCCAATAGTCGGATCCCATTCTGATACGAGCCAATAAGGGGGTAATCAATCTTTCTTCGGTCGCCTTTTCAAATCCTCTTCTATTTCCGATTTTTGACCTCTAGACATGCTTTGATTTTTAATACATATGTGTTTGTACACATACACATGTATATGCACATACTATATATTTTTATAATACCTTCTCGTAGCAAAAATTGAATATACTTTTCCCTCTAATACTTCCTACAAACTGTTATGAACGAATGCATAAAATAAATAGTAAAATTCTACAGTCTCCATTTTAGCTCCGGCTTTAAGAGCGCTGCAGGCTTTATTTTTCTCCGGAGGATATAAAGTTTTTATTATTTTAACCCTTGCCTTTCTTGAGACCTCTTCAGGATGAAGAACACCTCACCGGCTATTATGACGTTCTCCCTTGCGAAAGTTTCTCGTTAAAAAATTTCAACTCGGTAATTGTCATAAATAAAGAGTAGCGAGAAATAAGGTTTGTTTCTATTATCCATCGCATGTGGCGCTGCCATCCTTCAGGCTGTCGTGTCTTAGATTTAGTAGACAATGGCGTGACCCCTGGATTGTCCTGACCTCCCTCCTTTGTCCAACGGTGGATTTAAATTGTCTTTAGGTTACGTTTGCCCATTATCCATTGTCTTTCGTCTTTCGCAGTTCGATATGAGCCCTGATTGTCTCTTGTGTAAAGGGATAATACATTGCTGGGACATTGTTGCTTTAACCGATACAGGGTGAACATTAAATTACAAACAATCGCTCAGCTCTTACATATTTTTAACAGTATTTAAGTGAACATCTACGTCCCCCGACTACGTACTACAAATAATGCAGAAATGAGCCATGCGTTCAATGAAATGAAATCTAATTATATTTAAAACAATTTTCAGCAATAAATATTCGACCGGTTAGTGTGCTCGCTATAAATCTTCTCATAACGAATCTCAAGGTGGCTGTTTTCGTTTTATTTTCGTTTGTGTTACGCCTTGTTCTACTAACTAACCGCAACAATCTCCACTGTTGTTGTAATTATATTTAATTTATTCATTAAGATTATCTGTCAAAGGGGTTATGCCTATGCAAACTCTTTTTCCGCATAAACTATGTTCGGGCGAATTAATCTCGAAGGAAGGCGAACTGAAATTGAAAAATCATATAAACAATAGAAAGATGATGCCACGCCAATAAGCTGGGGGCAATAAAGTTGATAGATGAAACGCGGGTAGGGTCACTCGATGGGTTGAACCAACCCAAGGGTACCATAACTTGGACTCGGACATTGCGGTCAATGCAATTGATACAGTCCTTCCGTAACACTCACTTTTCCAGTGACGTGCCCGCTCCTCTATAAATAATCGCTTTAAATTCACTTCGAACTCACGTACAAAAGACATTAAGACCACTAAAACACGCCGATATTATTCGAACTTGTGTGTTATTTTAAGAAACAATTTATTTTTTTAAACCTATGAATATCTACATACATATATACAGGGTGTAGTGTTTACTCATTTAATTATATTGAATTAACATTGCAATTTTAATGTACGTATATTGGTGAAAGCAAAGCCATTGATAAGTTGTTTTTCGATAAATTAAGGGATGTCATTTTCTACTCGTAAATAACGAGTATTGTCTTATTAGGGTACACGGAAAAATATTAGCCAGAATTACCATTACTCTGAGAAATATTTCGATTTGAATTAAGTACGGTAATTTCGAACAAAGTCGACGAAAATAAGGAAAATTATAGAGTTGGTACTCGCAAATCTGCAATAAATAATAATAATTGATATTTAAGCAAACAATAAATCATGTTGTCTTAAGCGGCCATAAAATGGCGATTTTTAATAGATATACTATAGGTACCTACGGGTAAAAATGTATTTGTCGCCATTTAAATGTAATAGAGGGAAGATAACAAAAAGAAGGAACTTTGATTAATAGTGACTCCAATTTGTATTATATTTTATTATCTTTTATTGAGATGCGTTATCTATAAGGCATGACCATGTGGCAATGGAAAACCTCTATATTATATTAAAGAAACAGATGGAAGTCGTGCAACAATAAGACAGATTGTCAACCAGGATAAATGATGAACATCGGTTCAAAGAATATCCCGACAAATACACATAAACTATCTTGTGTAATTCAAAATGTCATCCATCTATGAAAATTCTAAGATCAAGAAGAATTATCATTAATAATTGTTGTAATGAAAAGTAAAATTTTTCTTTCTACCTAGCAAGTAAGATTTGTAACTAAACGCCTGAATGAAATACATGTTAGTGACAGTTTGGCATGCATTTCGGGGTGATTTGAAAGGGTTGGCAAGATAAAGGGCTCCGTTAAATGAGTCCGTCGGTCAGTTCCTATAGGCTATAGCCGCCGGTCACTTTCATTAACCGGATACTTGACAAATGATAATTGGCAAACCGATTGGTCACTCCGTTTCCTGTCACTTATTTCTATCGTTGCTCGTTTACCAATTCTATTTCACCAGACATTGTGGAATGGCATCTACTAATTGCCAATGATTTATATTGTTTATACAATGAAATATCACGATTTTAATAACATTTTCTCCATCGCACTCACAAATACGAGTAGTTGGCAGTTTATTTATTATCCACCATGACTACATTGTCATCAAAAACGGAAAAAAAACTCATACCAACATAGACACTTATGTACATAATATTATATATTATGTATACATATATTTATATCCATATTTGCCAGAGCTATTGCATACTTGGATGTTTGCGTGAATGGGACGTTCTATTAAACCGCTTTTGCATCTTTGGAATGTGAATATTTTTATAATGCAGCACCTGTAATCGCAAGTAATGGACATCTCCGTTCATACCATGAAATGTCGGAAGCCGCAAGTGGCAACGATCAAACCCGTTCGCCATCATCTTTGGGACATGCGTGATACAATGACTGTAAGATATTTTAGTCCAGTAATTTTTCCGCATTCGTCTTACATTAGTATCAGTGTCAGTCCGATTTTGAATTATCAATCATAAATCAGCAACGGTTAATGCAAAACAATAAACGGCCAAAGTGAAAATGAAATGTACCTTTTACTCGAGAAGTCCAAGACGGAAAATGATTTATTCGAGAGCCTACCGGACTACAACATGGAAGCTAAAATGTGATTTACGTATGGTACATGCATATACGCGTAGCTGATATCTGCTTAAACGAGGAGAAGTTTTTTTCTTTCCTGCGTTGTCACGACCCCGAGAGAGTCACGAGCACTCCTGAGATGGACCTAGCAGGAAACGCCTCAATCGGTACTCGGCAATATCACAGGTTAATTAAAACCTAGTCGCTGCGGTCTTCGTTGCTAAATCTCTACTTACATGTATTTATGCTTAACTTCAATGAACCAGATTCGAATATTCGTCCTGCGAGAGTACTTTCTAACGTGATTTTAATTTTCGCTAACATTGCAACAAAATTGAATAATTAGTATTTAGTAAACCATAAACAAATAGCTCTTTGTATTTATTAAGAAGATGAAAATTATGATGTTTTGTTTTTGCAAAATTTAGAGAGAAACATAATGAGTGGGAAAGAGAGGAAGACTGAGAGAAAAAAAATGGGAAAAAGTTGATGATGTTGTAGAGAAAGAGACGTTTATTTAATGTTCGTGCACCACGTACATAAGAGACAATTAATGATTGCCCTCGTAATTCCATTCTTTTTAGACAAGGCAAAGAAAACTAATTATTTGGCAGACGTGTGAGGGCGGAAAACAAAAACCTAATTACCGAAACGACCGAACTGATGACAACACATTACTGCGATGTCCAGGAGGACTCGTCAACGTCCTACTCCTGCTGTTGCCTCTACATTCTTTCTCACGGTAAAAGAGAAGGAAGTAAATTAAACATTTTGGGTAGATGCCGCATAGTTTTTAGTCATTTTCGTAAGAGCAAATGAAAAATCAATATCGATGGTTGTTATATTGAAAGAACGAAACTTGGGGTGGTAATAAAAGTAATACACTTAATACTGATTTCTAGTTAAGTGGCATCGACAGTAGAATGGCGTCGTGATTGCCCGATGTTCATCAAGACACTTTATCCCCTAAACGCACTCCGTTCGGCTTTTTCCTTCCAGATCACAACAACTCTGGCAATTAATAGAAAGACTCCTAGCAGTGACGGGAATTCTAAACAAAGCAATAGCTTCGACGAAACTTTTATTGGCCACGCCATGAAACTTACCAGTCAAGTTCCTTGTTTATTATTATTTCCAGACTAGCCGCTATAAATATCGCTTTTGGTAAATTATTATTATTTTATATTTTTGTTTTCCAAGTTTTATTTAAAATTTAAAACACTTGCGTTTTGTGAGTATTTGGGTGAAATAGCGACTATCCCGGGTTCAGTTAATTAGCAATATTTTACTGTTTCGTATTTCGATTCGAATCCAGTCTTGAAGCGGGTCGGTAATTTCAGGAAAATGTAATTTGTACCGGCGACGAACCTGATAAATATCCAAACTCTGTAACTTATCAAGTAATTCCCGCTTGATTTCGCACCCCTAATGAATGGCGGGGAAGGGAGAAAAGCAACACAACTTTTCTTTTAAAAATAATAAATCTATCCGATATTTTCGTCTCGCCTTCGCCACCTTGAAGAACGCCATTTAAAATAGGTACCATTTAACGGAAGAAAAACTCCTCTGCTTCCACGAAAACAAATTAAAACCAAAAGAATTTTATCTTTAATCCCAAAAATGTCTATTATTCAAACGAGAGGAAGTTTTCATGTCGAATAAATGGGGTGACATCGTACAGGGCAAAAATGGGAAGGGGATTTAGATTAATTCCAAGTTCAAAGGATCGCGCTTTGGCATGTTTGCTTTGTGACTACTGCAAGGCTCATCTGCTGATTATTTTTATTGACCAGACCTGAATCGTAACAGTAGCCGGCTTCAAACGATGTTTTCTCACTTGGAATTGCCCTGGTTTTTTAATCCCTTTGAAACAGTCTTCTACTTTTCAACTGTTTGTACTCAATTTTATTTTACGCCAAGTAATTCAAAAAATCCCTGTTATAAATGAAGAGGCAACTGTGCCACGTGGACGAAATGTATATCATATTGTGACATTTATTTTATTCAATTGACATTGGTTTTTCCCAAAGGAACTGATTGATTTGTTGTTGTTGTTGTTGTTGTTGTTATGGTTATGGTTGTGGTTGTTGTTGTTATTGTTGATACTGTTATGTTTGGTTTAAGCAACAGAATTAAAATTCACATTTTAAACCTTTTTCAAAATGAAGGTACAGCGATTAGTTTTGTGTTTTGCGGTTTTTTCTTCGAGCATGTGAGATGTGAAAGAATTTAGGCGCCGCATAAAAAATCTTGAAAAGCAATTCGTCACAAGAGGAATGCTTTTGCAACTGCTACACCAATTACAATATTTTGTCGATTAATTTTCACAAGTTCTCCACAATATTGTTTGCTAACGATGGCCAGGCCATCGGGTAAATTGGTTCGGCGTGACTTGTGTTTTCTGAAAATCCCGCACTAAAATGCGTTTATGATGACGTCCCCTTTGTTTCTCGCTTTTCGATTTCGACTTGACGGTGACAACTTATTCGTATATCAAAATCAAATCTGATTGATTTCTTTCATTTCCAGTTCCCCAAAATTTTTCATATTTCCCGTCGAAAACATATCTATTATCGAAATTTACCCTTGAGTGTGGTTATGCGTGGTTGTACGTTGTGCGATTTGTTATTTCTGATGCTTTGGTGCCTTGTCAAAGTCACAGCATTAGTTGGATCATTGTTATGGTATTCGGTAAACGTAATATTTAATATGATGTATGAAGAACTGTTCGTTTAACTGCGTCAACGACTTTACAAAGTACTAAACTGTCGATAAAACGCTGGTAGTAAACTAAAGGCATTCCCATAACGAATTCTTATGACATTATATGGATTGCTTGTTTGAAAATCTCTCTTATTTTAAGTTCTTAATGATCGTCATTAACAAAGTATAAACTCGGCTCTTCGAAATGGAAAAAGAACTGTTTAATTATTGGAGACTCACAAGTTAAACGACCCGAAACTTTAATAACCTATGCAGTATCTAGAGAAAGAAAATGAAAATGAAAAAAAACAAATCACAAATGGCGTAATAGAGAAGCTTCAAATTGGTAGATAACAATTACGCGATCATAAACTATAGTAAACAATTAACCGCGCAATAAAAAACTTTAACAAAATCGGAAACCGACGTTTTGTTCGACGAAAAGAAAATGATCGTAAAAAGTTCGGCAGGTAATTAAACAGTTGAGGACACGGGCTTAAACATGGATAAGGAACCGGCTCGTTTACTACCATAAGAAATCGATGGCAAAAGAACTAACTCGGGGGACCTGGGTCGGTTAAATTCGTAATGGTGTTTTTGTTCGGTGGGTGGGGAGTAGCATAAACATGCTGGAACAATGCTTTTCTCATTTCGGCCAAACTAGCAAACGTTTTGCACCACGAACATCGATCCATCAAGTTTTTGTACAGATATACAATTAACATAAATTTACAAATTACAATGTTGTCGCTCGGGAATCGATAAATTCATACGAAACATTCCTATGCAAAAAATGCAGCATTGACATGCAGCAATTGTTGCTGTTTCTTTTGAAATTGTTATACCGCATGCGTATTTTTTTTTGAGCAATTGCTATGAAGACAATTTAAAAGTGAAAATGTTCAGGAACGCTTCGCGAGCGAGCCAGAGAGCGGGCAAGTGCCGAAAAGTTAAACGATTTATAAACGACAGCGTAAAACTTTTTATGATTACTCAATGTCAAAATTAAAAATATCCGAGACGATGTGTCTGTCCGGATCAGATTAACTTTCCGCTTCGGGGGAAGAACAAGGAGCTCCTCCTTTACGGCTTTTTTTCCTTAATTTAATTTCGCCCTTTGCCATCTTACTGTTTTAGAATATCAAAGCAACCCTACTTGTTGCCCGACTCAAGAGAGCCGAGTTGGCAACAGCGTCGGACCTTGAATGTACTACATACGCTAAAGTTCTGGGACCTTGCTTATGTATCTCTGCATATACAATACATATTCGTATCATCTCAATAACTCGAAACGTCTACTTGGTCATATCTTAGGTCAGCGGCGAGTAATCTATAGCAGCGGGTCCTTTATTGCTTCGGTTTTTATTTTATTGCGGCCTCTTGTGGCATGATTATTAGCTGGGAAGCGTACCTACCGTGTATGTGTCCTCGACGTACAATTAGGTCTTAATAGAAGAATGGTCGAAATATGACGGAATAATAACGTTTTGATACCGTAGCAAATTTCGAACAGACACATTCCATAAAGGAGTTCATTACAGTCGAAGGCAGAACCTACGTGACTATCATCTAGTAATGACGGGTGGTGTAATTGTATATTTATCGTAAGGTCTGCGTGTCTCATCATCTCCATAGGCTGGCTTTTCGCTTCTTCTTCTTCTTCCTCTTCTTCCTTTCCTTCTTCTTCATCGTAGAGGATGTCATTCGAAATTCGTGCTCAACACCGGCTACTATAAGAAACGTGATCTTGCAGTAATCACGTCAAAATATACGCTGCCGTTATTATTCTTTATTCGAATTTATATTGTGTATGCGTTGGGAACGAATAGATGTTGAAATTAGTCGACATTTTGTGGTTTACCAGACATCTATGTGTGCTGTTATTCCACATTCACATGTTATAAGTACATAGTCCATCTATGTACTATGTATGATTTCACATACGGCCGGTAAAATACATATGTAGGTATATGAAGCATATCAATTTTTTCGAATACGTAATAATAAAGCAAAATCTTATCAAATAGTTTTGCCAAAACAACAATAATGATGCAGGGCAAAAAGCACCTGTATAAATGAAATATTGAAGTCGATTAATTCGTGATTGTATGTCACAAGTTTATCGGAATATTAAAATCGGTATTTTAGCCAAAGTAAACTTTGATGAGCGATGAATTATCTCGTTCGATAGCTCATTTGACATCGGTGGGAAAAGGTTTATATAATTTTCTTTTATCTATCTCAGGGATTAGATTTGCAACGATTTGTTTGTACAGGATTTCGATATGAAAATTGATTACTTACTTTTATTGTAACTTTTTCACGAAATCACGGTGCAGGAATTTAATTAACAAAATGTAGATGGGAATCTTTGCCAAGTTAGATTGCCGTTGGTTTGCACTCGGAAAACGGTTTTTGTATGTCCGGCACGTAGAAAAGGGCACCGTGCACCCCAAAAGTCCCTCGAGGGGTGCACGTAAGTACGTTTATATTGATACAACCATCTTCTGACCCTCGGTGCTTGTCATACACTAACAGCCTAACCTAACCTAACAAGTAAGTTGAAATTTTACAGGTTATCGCGCACCTCGATAATACGTACACATCTTATTATCTTCGACAAGCGATTTTTCATAAAAATCTAATGTCCAAATGCGAACAAGGTGAAACGCTTCGAATCGTGGGCGTAGTAATTTGTTTGGCATGACTTTAGAAAAGGTTCGCATTTATCAATCTATATTTCACACTTTAATAACTACCTGTTAGGATGTCGTGTCTACTTTCAATAATTTGCACTTCGAAATTCAATTATTCATTACATCTATTCTCAAACGCCAGATCCGTGCTAATAAACTGTCACACCTACATGCTTTTTATACCTTTATTGTTCCCTTTCTAATAGCATCTGAATGTACTATGTTTAATTGCAGCTTTTATTTCATTATTAATCATAAGAGAAATAAAAATTTATGTTGTCGAAGGCATTAGAATGGTCGTTATAGATCACAGTTGTCACAAGTCGTTAATACGTGATCGGAAAACAGAAAAATCGGTGGGTCGATTTCCCGCGACAGCCATCTATCGTGAGGGACACCTCCCAAGCTCTTCGCAGGAGCCCCTTATCGGGCTACTTGCATTCTTATCACGGCATACACCGGGCTAAACGGGGACGTTTATCGCGACCTGTGTCTTGCCACATTTCCAACGTACTCCAGACCTCTGTGCCTATAGTATACATATGTATTGTATGTCCCCGTTTCCTTTGGGGGCACATTAAGACGAACGGTTAAATGCCTCCACACGGCATCCAAGTGCGTCGTTAAATTTTAAAACGGTCTTTATTTTGCATTTTGCACGCTTTATTGTTCAACGGAATAGAAAATGTCGTTTTCCGGTTTTAAATCTGACCTCTTGCGGTTGTTCCAGGGCATGCTGACAGAAATGTTTATTATTTAATAAAAGGGTCAAAGGATGGATGTTCTCCCAACTCATTGAATATTTATTGACATTTTCTTTCCCTTTGAGATTCAGTGCTATTAATTGGAAATTACAAATTGACCTTACAATGTGGTCAATAAATAAAAAGAAAAAAAACTCATTAGAACGGTTGGTTCGGAACTAATTAATTATTTTCACGAGAACATCTCAATAGTGGAAAAGACCTAAAGGGGCATTTGGACCGCACTAAGTCAATCGTCTGGGTAGAGGCATCTGGAGGCATCGTCGGACTTCGACGTCCCGAGCGACACATTAAGTGGCCGCGCTCTTAGTTTGACCGTGAGCTATTCGCCTCCCAGCAAAGAGGGTGGCCACCGCCCTAAGCTTCCCTCCCCCCCCCTTTTTGTTCTAGCCACCCTCTCGAAGTCCCGGGATCTCAGGAGGCCTTCTTGGCCAGTTTCCTTTGTCTGGCGTTCTTCGGGGAACCGATTAATTATTGCCCGCTGATCCTAGTGTTGCCATCATAACGCAACCTAGCCCCACTACACTTTACTGTTTACTTCTTATAAGTATCAAATTATTCAATAATAAAACACAAGGGAGGTAAAAAGAGAAACTTTATTCCAAATGAACACAGCAATAGAACATTTGGAATGGCACAAGTACAAATGGTACAAATGGAAAATATGCACCATAAATGGATCAATTGGAAATCCAATAAACTACTCACGTTTTATCCAAACCCAAGGTAGGTACATGTCCAGAGATGATCGTGGTTGAAAAGTCATTGTTTTGTACTTTTTCACACGTTTTATTTTCGACATCTTTTGGAAGAACGAAAATGAAGACGGTAAAAATGAAACGAGTTTTGAAATGCATAAATTTAAAAGGCACCGTAGAAAAGAGCGAAAAGAAGCGGGCAATATTGCAGCAGGAAGTCTCAACCATTTGAAATGTTTATTGAAAGGTATAAATTTGGAACTGACACCATAATTACCCTCTGGATAAGTTATTTGGACCGGCGCCGTATTTTTAAATTGGACATTCCTCAGTTTTTACGTCGCATTAAATGCTGATTGGAATGGTTTTGATAGAAACACGCCAATTTATAGCTCATTTTTACACTTAGATATTCTCAAATGCCTCCCACGCCTCGAACGTGAAGTGTATGAAAGATGGAGAGAGGGAGCGAGAGAAAAAAAATGAGCGACTAGTTAATAGCTAGTNGGGAATATACGTAATTTTTGACCAATTTATTATACTACGAGATGTCAAAGCTCACTGTATAATTATCTTTTGACTTGAGCCACGAAATGGTTTTGAACACGAGATCAGTAAATAGCAAGGAAGTGTTTAAACATGCTTTTGAAGATAGCCTTCTGCCACCGTACGACCGTCCATCGTCGATCTTCAACTGCATAATAAAGTATCAATCATTTGTTTCATTAGTCAAATGGTTTTTTAATGACTTTCTTCAACGCCGCATGAGGAAGATAATTTCTGTGCTTCAAGGGGAGCTCTTATTCTTCTTCTTCTTCTTCTTCTTTCTTTCTTTCTATCTTTCTTTCTTTGTAGAATGCTTCGAGCTATTTTATTTCTAAACCCATACGAAAAACCATTTAAACCACACCTAAACGACTTACAACATTACTGAGTAAATATCACACACAAACAATTTAAAGATGAATAATTTTTATTTGTCAACGCCTTTCTTTGTTAAAATAAATAACGAGCTACAGCTTATTTTTTAATTGAGAACATGTGACTAACATGTAAGCATGTGCCTATATAAAAATATCGATATTTCGGCCCGCATGTACTTAGTTTATTTATAAGAGACTCAAATCATTTGCAAAGAGTTAGAAATTTTTTAGAAACATTCTTGTAAAGATCAATTTACACGGCTTCTAAATTTCTAATCGGTGCCAAATCGTTGGAAACAGTCCAGTTGGCTTAAGTTAAATTTTTTCTATTATTTCACAAAGTAATCCCAAGTCCTGTATATGTATAAAATTCAATAGTGGTATCAATAAAACGACAAAAATATTAATTCAGCAAGTTTCAGCGTTGGCGTAGCAGAACATTAATTGTTATTAAATATTCATTTAAGTGAATATGATAAAACAATAAATTGTTCAATAAATCGTATCGTGTGCATAATATAGTAATTAATTTACTTGCAAGTAATTAACTTAAAGAGAAATGTATTAAATTAATAAAGATGTTAAGCGCTAATATTCCATACGGGAAATGAAACTGAAATTTCTAATTATGATATTCGTGACTGAAAAACGAATAACAGTCTAAACTTAAGTCAAGAACAGTAGCCCAAACCAATAATTAATAACGGACGAGTTTAAGCCTAGTTAGGAACAGAAATAAGAAAAAAAAGGTTAATTTTATTAAGGCTGTAATAGACTGGGGCAAATCGTTCTTCGCGGATTTTAACACTGAATTTGCTTTTTGCAAAAGCCTTCGGAGCGATTCTTGAACGTTTTTGCTGAAACCTACCTAACTATGTATGTGGTACATTTCCTCGGTAATTATGCGACGTGAATTTAACTAGTTTTCTTTAATTAGCTATAAACATTGACATTTTACCGACCGCGCTCTTAAGTAATAACAATTTTAATCACAGACAAGCGGATTTATAATCAAAAACTTCATATATGCAATTAAATAAATCGAATAAATCGCCTTCGGATATTTTATCGTTGGTTTTTTCTGTTTCAATAAGAAAAATACATTTTTTATATTTTTTTTCTTAGAAAAGATATTAGAAAGTCATTGAAATCAGATGCTATAATCAAGTAGTCATTCATTATTGACGAATGGGAATTCAAAACCGTCCAAATGTTAAATTGTGATTTTTTTTTCTTAATACCATTCTAAATACCAAAGCTCATGGACCCTAAATGGTGACCTAAGTGGAAAAATTCTTTCTTTGATTAGTGAGTATGTAATTAATACACTCGTAGCTCTAGACTGACACTGCTTTATTGAAGCGCAATTTGAATTGTTGCCTAAAATCCGTTGGTTTTGCATTTTCACTAATCAATTAACATTCCATTTCGAATCTTTGAAAAAAGTTCACAGAGACTCCAGCGCTTGTTATGCATTGTACTACGTTTTGAACAATTCCAGATAGTATGCGTGCATAAGTAATGCTGATAAAAAAACCTATAAGGTCTTTTAGACCTATTATTTGTAATTAAATAGAATAGATTGAGTTTAAATCGCAGAAACAAAACAGAAGATTGGACAGAGAATTCGAAAGCAAAAATAGAAAAGACGAAGAATCGATTCGTATCTGCGGGTCACTTTAAAAGCAATCCCGAAAGCTAATTGAGTTTTGGGATAAAAAGGTGATCCTGTTTCTCGTCAACTTGAGATTGGACGTTCTAAAGTTTATCTTGAAAGCGCACATGTCCCTGGTAAGCGTCAGTCGAGTCAGAGCGATTAAACTCTAAATAGCAGGAGCGATTATTTTGCTGTTTCGCAGGCTTAGTTTTAAAATAGAACGATAGCCCCTCTCCTGCCCTGTTATTTAAATAAACACTTTTGCCCGACCGCAACAAAGTCTTTGTTAATTCCAGGGAATACTGACAAAATTGCTCTCTGTGTTTCTGTGGTCGCCCAAGTGCGGCTCCGAATTAGAACTTTCAGCTTGGATACTCCTAATGGTCCATGTTGCTTTGATTACCAGCTCGAACAAAATAAAGACTACATATATCGAAGAATATTGTTTATGGATTTAGCAGCGTTTACCGCAGTAAAATAAGGTGTTTGTCGTAAGATCCCAGGCAGTAAATCACCTTTGCTATTTCATTCTTTTCAAGTCGTGTTCTAATGATCAACCTTGAATTGAAAAAATAAAACACCTTACAATACCGCTTAATTCTGCGCTATGAATAACAAGGAAACTCAATCAAGATGAATTTTTATTTATCTATTGGTCTCTGCGTAAAAGATCCCGATTTCAGATAAAGAACGCCATCTTAATTAACAATCAGCGAATACGTATAAGGATTTTTAAAAGAAAAATTTATTACTGGTACTCACGTATTTATATCATCAGTTATTAATCGTTAATCTTTCTAATAGGTTTTTGTATTGGACTGTCGTTTCAGAACACAGGAATTACGGTTCAACCAAGTCGGAAAATTAATATATAGCTTTGGCCAAAACTATGGATGCAACTGAATGGAACGTTTTATGCACTTGAGGCAATTTCGAGTCAATGTTCTGTTCCTACATTTCAACCCTCTCTCCCCTGTTTTATTTGCATCAACCACGTAATTGTAAAATCATCAAAGAAACAAAAAATCGAATTTGACCCTGTTATATCGAGTAATTTTCAGGGTGATTTAACAACACGCGATCTAAACCCTTAAGAAACAAGGGTAATACTCCTATATCACCCTATGGAGGGGACACTTCAAAATTGGCGTACGTTTTCCCCTGCGCCAGCCGTGGCGCGGAAGAGAAATAAATTAAATATTTACTCGATTTATAATTTTCCATTTCCGGAATTTGTAACGTCAAAAAACAGAAGAAGCGGTAAGTAATAGATATCATTCATAGATGACTGGAGGAGGGCTCTCCAGCGAGCTACCGTGATCGAAATGATGGAATCTCTTAACCGCCAAATGCGTAGCTTGGGGAAAATAGCCATGATTGAAAGCGAGTCCTTTCCACCCTTACGAGATACATTATGAAACACTTTGCGGCTTTTTTATCGGCATCTAAATACGATATCAATATGTTAGGTCCTGTTTTACGCTGCAGAATTATTGTGACTTGTCACGGTAATTGACAAAAATTGCTGCCGCAGGATTGATCCGTTGGGGGAGTTTGCACGATCCCCTATATTTTTACTCCATATCCATTTATTTTATTTCGACCACGGCACTCTTGTGGGTCAAGAAGTAGCGTTTTTATTCACATTTAAAAAATCTGATGGGAACCAACTCTGGACTGTAACGAAATGTTGTTGTGAAATCAAGTTACAGTGTATGATTATAAATACGGAGGTTATTAATTTTAACTTGTACAAGAGTGTTGTGACCCACCCAGTATACCTTCGCTAGAAAACTATCTAGGTTATCACGACGACCACAACACGATGCGTATTTTATGAAATATTCTTTTACTCGTAATTCCTTTCATTTTCAGCTTTTATCTCTCGGACAATATAAGAATTGTATGGCGTGCCTCTCGCATTGATGTCACCTTCTTAAATAACATTTGACCGGCCCATAACTAGAAACTCCTAATACGGATAATATCTACATCTAAACAAGTAGGCTGTTGTTTTCCTTTTAGAGAGTTTGTTAAAAAATCTCAAATAACCTTCCATACCTCAAGTTAAACTTCGAAATATAAGAATTGACTTCAGCTACTAGGTAATCCATTATAAATCTATATGTCCTTACGGCCTTACGGTATTATGTAAATGTCCAAAGTGACAAGATATCGCCTATCTGAATCAGTAATCTAAAACACAAGTACTACAAGAAAAATTCGTCTCGGGACAACGTGTCTTCGATAAGACAAATTGATGCTAAGTAATAAATTTTGCCATTGTCATTCAATGAAAAAAGTTGAGCAACAACAAGTCCTTTTGATTGATCATGTCCCTATAAAAATAAAAACAAAAAATCCCATCTTGTAATACCATGTAAAATTCTTTCGATGCCGCACTCGTTTGCAAGATGACAGTTGACAATCAATGTTTGATAACGCCTACGGTGACTTTTTGCTGCGTTGCCATTGCCTGGCTCGTTCATCAAATGGTATCATCTCCCAAAATAATAAAAAGGAACATCTGTAAACATTAATGTGAACTCATCATCCAAATAATTTCCATCCAAACTTCGAAATCGATAAACAAATGACGGTTATTTGCATTTAAACAGTGCCAATTATTTAAAATGTAAACGATTTGATATTCACGTGACTATGATCTAATTAGTGAAGACTTGACTTTTCCTAATAAGAATTTGATTCAAATATGGCCGCCGAAATGGTCGAATGGTGATTGAAATACACAGGTTCCGCACATGTGTATTTAAGAAATAATCTGTGGACTTAATCTACCATCGAAGTGGGACCTGCAAGAAGCATTTGCGGTATTTTTAAGACAGCAGAGTCTATGAGTGATGGTATGCCGCAAGGTGATCATGATCAACCGCTCTCATAATGCGCCGGACCCAGTGTCGGACATACCACACCTTGTTTTGTTACCAAATACATAACATTCTGTTGAATATTCGTAATAAACGTAGTCGAATAATTCGTATATAATCTGCCGTTTACAAACTTTTTAAAACTAACTATTTTACCGCGTCGAAGACAAGTGATCATAAATGTTTATTAGGAACGCCACTGGGAGAGCAGCAGCCGTTTAAACCAAGGAACTTGTATGACATGTGATGGTGATGGCGAGTCTCCTCCATCCATGTGGGTGAAAGGTGACTACATTTTACAAGTACACTGTCCTGTGTACTGACAGCAGCCCGACTCGACCGGGAGGGGCTCACGGACTATAGAAATCAGCTCAGCGATAACACTCTTATTCTCAGAACGAATGTAACCGTGATGGAAAATTAATTAGCACGTTTTGTTGCGCTTATGTAATGTCCAACGTCCATTCTTTATGAATAACATTGGATTATAACATTTACCGTTAATAAAATCGAAACTCTTCCTACTACAACTTAGCTATAGTACATAAGCGTATAAAACACAACCCTTTCTACTATACATATATGTAGCAACTAATATTAGTACATTTTTTGTAACTCCTCTTTGGTAGGAACGAAAGGGGAGAGGTACTAAAAGAGAGAAAGACAGAGATTGTTATAGAGTGTAATCGTTCAAAGAAAGTGGCTGTCAACTAAAACGGTTCCTACAAGCTGTTTGGGATCCCACAGAGTAATATAAGCTATCGCTCACGTGTCATTTGGAATTGGTTGTCACATCTGGCCCGAACAATACAAGTGAGTGCCCGAATGTTAACTAAGACGACCAGTATCGACAAAACACTTTATTTTCCCCTTTTTTACACGCTAACAACAATTATTTTATTAAACAGAGGGCGTGCATAGATTTTTTTTGCGGAGCGACGAACCCCTAAACCAAATGAGGATTTATTATGTCTCCGGCTAATATGAAATCAGTTAGAGGTTACGGGGCCGTAAAAACTTCCAACTTTGCGCCCTAGTTAATAAAAATTCACAGGCCGTTGTCATTATTAGGCGCATTTATACGCCCCTAAACGCCACCGGGCCTTCTCTTACAGTTATGCAGCGAAAAGTTCATAAAATTATATGTTAATGTCAACGAAATTAAAAAGTATTGCGTTATTAAGAATTTTATCGGTGTATTTTTTCTTTTTCGTTTATAAACCTTCTTAATATCATCCCTGTACTTTCATATAAAACCAATTAGGCTAGAAATATACATATATCTACCATTATTATGCAATTTAAAATGTATTCAATCTGCAACGGCACCAAACAGGTCTTTTATTGGTGACATTAACAACCTTTACGATGGCGGCTCTTTTCAAGATTTTAATTTAACATTATATAAATGTGTCAAATTAATAATTATTTAACAGTTTGTGTAAAAATCAACATTAAATAAATTTGTGTTTTACTATCCTGAAACTGGTTTATTTCGCAGGTAACATTACGATATATTGCTTTTCGGCAAATTTTTAATTCATTTATTAATGTCTTCGAAAAAGGCAAAAAATAATAAATGTGAAGTTCCACAATACAAGGTTTGACTTGCAAATGAAACATTTACAAACTAAATTTCTTGTTGAGACTTTATTAACTTCCACGGGTTTCCATTTACGAGTCACAAATTTACATTCATTCTCAAAAAAACAAGTACACAAGAAATTTGGAGATTAGATCAAAAACTTAAAAAAAATCGAATTGAGTTTGATTCCTCTTTCCAATACGTGTCATTACCAAATATCTACATTTATTCCAAGATATATATAATTTAATCGCCCAAATCTACTGACCCTATTTCGGAGGAGAAATTCCAACCACTACGACACAGAAAATAATAACATCCCTATTTGCCCCTTATTCATATAAAAATTATAACGGTGCTTGCCTTAATATCTAACCATTTTTCTTTTACGAAGTTAATCGATTTGATAATGTAATAGTTTTATTTTTAATAACATAGATTTAACGTGAAAAAAAAGAAAGCAGGGGAGTAATAAATCGTAAAGGCGTCTTTTAGGGTTGGAGAAAGTTTTCCTGTGTTGAACAGTTGTGGCCAAGTAATTAGTCATTTATGAATCCAGTAATTGCGCATAAAAAGATAAATAGATGCTGCTGCCTTAATGGGCAATAGAGGCTTTCAAAAGCAGTCCTCAACATCGCGAGACTCACGGAGTGTTTCCGAGGCGCTGGGCTTCCGAAGGGGCTTTCTAAGGTACTAAATTAGTCAACGGCTCCTCGTCCCGCAAAAGTATTTTTATTCAAATTAGGATTACATTAATCCTAACCGTAAACGAGAGAGTCGATTCATGAGTCGATTTTTCTAACTGTGATAAGCTCTTACATATTTGTACAATTTACTCAAACGTGAAAAAAATACATAAATAAATAAAATAATGAAACTGCTTGAAAGAAAAAAAATTGTCTTAGGGAATGAAATTAAAAGAGTGCGGGGTTGTAATCCGGGAGTTGCGGTTAATTTTTCGAATTAATTAGCGAAATAAATTCAAGAAGAACGAGATTTTAATGACAAAAAATTAAAATTGTCACAGATGCGGATGTATAAATTGATAATTTTGAAGATATATTGCCCTTGTTAGAAGCTGCCTTTAATTACAACTATAGCTTGGGGGATAAAAAGATGGATTAGGCGTAACGTCGAAAGAAATTACCGACTTTTATTTATGCTCGAATTTTATTCACCTCGTTTAGAATGCAAAGTTTTTATTAGCATTTTATTAAGAAACCGGTTAAATTTGTCCACGTGAACAACAACACTTTGTATGTTGTGTACTTATTGAACTTAAAAAAGATATGTATTNCAAGCAGTCAAAGAGAAAGTCAAAAACTAAAAACATAGTTTGGTTATTATGAATTACCCACGAAGTACGCTTTGAGCATTGACAGCTGTCACATTTATGTTTATGCTCGGCAGGTGATCACAATTTATAGAAAATCACGATGGTTATCGTGATAGTTTTTTTTTGTTGATTGTTTTATAACCGTTCGAAGATCTTATGACCTTTGACGACAAATAAGAGAATTTCTAGCGCAAATAGTTTGTTGATGAGTAGGGAAATAGTAATTGAACATGTTCTACGTATGCGAACGCTTCGTTAATCCTCAGGAATGCAATCAGCATAACTCCAAACAGTAAAAATTTTACGGTTCAACATTGGCGTCCCAGCGTTGGCCCTTTTAGACAACGAAGGCTCCCCTACATGTATTTAGTTCTTACTCTATCTCTCCCTTTCTCTCGGACGTTTATTTCCTGGATCGAAATCATAAATTTCAATTAAAAGAAAAAATAAATCGAGTTAAATAAACGACAAGATTACGTGATACGTCCCTGCTAAATAACATCGGCAAGAAGCAAAGCAATTTCAGGACTACCACCTATGTCGGCGGTACTGCTTTAGTTAGATCGGTACCTCGGCACTGTCATCTAAGCACTTTCACCGGTTCACACGCTCTCGGTCGATGGTCCATGCTAGGCGAAGGATAATTATTATCAAGGCGCTAAAGTGATGTAACAGGCAATCAGGCCAGAATTTGGTCAAAACCATTTATTATAAAATTGGGTGTGCGGTTCGAAATCAGTACCAGAAAACGCCTTCGTTTCGATTTGTAATTGTGACCATTGTTTTAACATGAATTGTAGCATTTTTTTTTTCGTTCCTCACCGTTACTACCGTTAATTATCCCCCATTTAATTTTGTCTTTAAATGTTACTTAAGTGTTTTAGGTAAAATCGTAGTTTAATGAAACCGTCTAATCGTCTCGTCACCCACGTGAATTATGTAGATACATATAATGGATTTCACTATGCAAAAACTTGTATGTGTATTCCAAAGGTACTTAAAGAGCAACTTGATTTATTTTATCTCACAATAAGTTCGTTTTGCAACAGATATAAATAATGCTGGTGCCATTTTCACAAAACGATCGATTGCGAAAACTTTTGCTACAAAAAATTACTTTTACTTCTTAATTTTAAATGAAATGGAAATGAACAAAACGAAAGTCAAATCAATCGAATTTCGAATTTCGAATTTTTTCGAACGGACAAAGCAGCTTCAACTTACGATACGATTTTTGTGAGAAAAATTGAAAATAGCATACACCTAGTATACGTATATGTATTTACATGTAAATTATTGATGGAAATATTGCTTCATAATAATTAGGTTTGCGTCCCGGATGTGTTATCAGTCACTCTATATTTTTTTAACGTATTAAATCTTGAAAAAATAACAAATGAATGTTCGTAATGAGTCAAGTTCATAAGAATCGTGAGGTAAATAAGAAATATCTCCATTAATACCTCACAAATTGTAAAACAAGAATTGCATGCTAATAAATTTGTATTTAAATGAGTTATAATCTATTTGGTTATTATTAGTCACATTACATTGGATATTACGAGAGATATTGAAAGACCTTTCGCGTATGTCTTAGTGCTTAGTCTGTTGTTATATTTATTGCCCTCACGATAATACTAAATCTTATTGATTCATTCCAATAAGTTAAAGACCATTTTTTTTTCTCTAAAATAAGTCGTTGTATTTTATGTAGAACATGCTAATTGTGAAAGGAAAATGATTAACAGAAAAATGGCAAGACAAAATACTCTATGCTGCTCATCTCGGTCTATTTTTTTCAAATTTAATTAAATTAATGGATGAGAAAGTGCAAAAAGTCGAAACGATGTAAATTCGAGACAAGAAGAAACCCAGATCGAGGAGATTGAAAAAAAAAACATGTCAATCGTGACTGGCACATACATTTTGTAAACATTCAACTGCTTTGGGCTCCTACTGGTCCAGCAACGAACATTTCAAATGAATTAGAAGGAAATTCGTAAAAGCACGGTACATAGATACATGGTTCGCAGCAATATATTAAAATTGTGCATAAAAGTAATCGTTAGAAGACACACAGTCCTTAAGGCTAAAATGAAAATATGAGTATAATTGAGGTCTCTATATAATTACGCCATTTTAAATTTGAAAACGACCATGTGCTCTAAAGGTCTTTAGGAACGATTAAATTTTGACAAAATGATTAATGATCTCTAAATCATTCCTACAATTGTAGGTAATTATCAACTACGAATTGTTTTTGATAATGATAGGGCCCCTGCATTTGTTGTATAATACGAAGGCAGGCCGGAATATTTAACGAAATTAGACTGCTGTCCTTCCAGCTGCACAAGGTGTAGAGATTTATCTAAATAAAACCGTATATGTAATTAAATGGATCTTTTCCAATTGATGCATTTGAAATAAGGAAAAAATGTATTTCCGTGACAATGACAATACGGGCGTGAGGGCCCCATAAAGATTACTGGATCTACATATTTTACGTTAACATCCTCGTCGTGGAGCCGTTACAAGAACCTCGTCTTCAAATTTGCATTCATCTCTTAGAACTTTCCTATTTGCGACCTGATTTTTCCCCTTCCAACGTTTATCTCGAGAATTTTCGTTGTTATCATTAAACACGCACGGGTTTCAGATAAAAATTTTATTACCACCGAACATCACAAAGCACTTTATACCTCAAAAAAACGTATATTATTAATTTCTCTCGAAGAAAAGGCGAAAGTGTCTTTTACAACTTGAACAAATATTGTCTGAAACCACTTTGATCTGCATAAGTCTTGAACGGAGTTTGTTTTAATTAAAAGTTCGCGTACGCTTGCCCAGGGCCCTGGAATTCATAATTACATCGTCTTTGAGTTGCAAAGGACAAAGAAATTACCCATCCAGACCTTGCCACTTGCAATTCTAGATTTAACCTTACATTCAAATATATAAATATTGTAAACAACTTTAGTGGAATGCATTTTTTTGCCATTTTCTTAACCGCAGTGACACACAGAGTTTCTCGTTTTATTTATTGGTAAAAATGCAATTTGATAGGTTTATCCCTAAAAGAATAAAGGTGGATGTTTCAAATTTCAATTTAAACAGTAGTAATGAGGAAGAAGAAGACGACATCATCCTTTCAGGAAACCTGCCATTTATAAATAATGGTAAAAAAGTCGCCAGAACCGAAGCATTTAAACAATTGTATGTCCTAATAGTTGGGTGTTTTAATTTAATAACAAGATTTAGAATGTTAAAAGCTTTTAACGTGACTTATACGAGTGTGCTGGGATATGGAGAAAAAATTGTCAAATCGCCGTTTTCCAGTCATTGGCCGGTCATAGGCAGAAAAAAACCAACACTTAGTAATCCAGAATTAGCTTTAGACCTTCCAGGCATGGGAGATATGGACGTAATGACTTGTAAGTACCACAGTAAATTTTTTTATTGAACAAATGCTCCGCTAACCAAATTATTAAAGACCGTCACATAATTGGCTGGGGAAAAACAGGACATCTAGCTGTCATTTTTGATGGATCGCTACATATTAGAGATGAAAATGACAATGTCGTTTGTGGCGTTGGATCTAACCTTTCTTCTTGCCTAAGGTGGGATCCATCTGGCAAACGAATAGCTGTTAGAAAGGCTAGAAATCAAATCCATGTACTAAATGTTCAAAAACACGAAGTAAGTAGAATTTTAAAGAGTTTTCCAAATCGAAAGCAATTCATTTGTAGTTTGAAATGCAATTTTCTTGCATATGTGTACACTGTACAGTAAACGTCATAGAAATCTCACAAAATGGATTGATCATAACTGGATGCTCGAAAGGTCAAATAGTAATAACAAAATCTGAATATCAAGTAGTAAATAAAAAAAAATAAATGGGAAAATTCTAGATTTGAAATTATCTTGTAAAAATAAGTTTCTTGCAGCCGTAACGTATACGAATGTCATGATTTTTGCATTTTCATCTCTGGAAGAAGTAATGAAATTACCTTGTGCAACAAACCTTTCTACGGTATGTACATGTCTAGTTTGAAAATTCATTTTTTTTGCACAAATCACAAATACACAGAGCGTTGATTGGCACCCGTGGAAAGATTTCATTTTAGCAAAAGGAGAAATGAACAAGCAAATAACTGTATACAATATAAACACGAAAACTATTATTGAAAACACCATTGTGAAACCTTACTTCAGAAATGCATCTATTTTGGATTGTCTTTCATTTTGTCCATTATCCGCAGAACTCTTGGTAACAATAGATTAGAAAAATATTAATAAGAAACCTCGTTCCGTTCCTAGGTCAGTTTTTACTGTGAATTTAAAAGAAAGCCTGGTGGTCTAACCATTTTAACAGTATTCAAAGATTTAAATACACAGCTTGATGAGATTGAGTATCAATCAGGCAGGGTGCCACATATCATTTGGAACTCAACCGGAACCAAAGCTGGTACGTTGAAAATTAAATAAGTTAATGCTTTTTTAGGTATATTACAGCCCCAATCCTTACAGGTGTTTTGGATACGGGCGAGAACTTATTGATTTGGAACTTTTTTGGACCAAGAAAAGATGAAACTGATGATATTTTAAAAGTAAAAAACAAATGATGGTTCCTGTTGCCAGCTTTTAAAGGCTATTTATATTTTCTGTTAAATAAAAGTAGCAATTTGTTAAACATAAAGGAGCGGCTCAAGTCAATTGAGACCCAATTGCCTTTTCGGTTGATTCATTGTAATATTAATATTATTATTATATAAGAATCCGCAATCCGTGTATCAAACAATTAATATAAGCTAGGTAAAATACGAAATCGTTACTTTCGATATAACCAAACCTAGTTTTGAATACACTTGCCTTAAGATGTGAGTCAAGGTTGTCGAAAAATGACAATTCTTCTTGATCACAAAGAATCGTTCTCTTCTTAATTAGTTCCGAAAGGTATTTTTAAATTACNCCGAAAGGTATTTTTTAAATTACCTCGAGACGATACAGATTCGACTGTGACTATGCCCACAACCGAAAGGTAATAAAGATAATTATAGAGGATGGTCGTTAAAAAAGTTAGAAAGAAAAAATGATTTATATGATTTTATATTTGTATCTCCTTTGGCACTTTGTAATAAACAACCAGTTCTGACCGCTACCGCAAAATAAGGAAAATCATATTTTTCGGTAAGACATTTTGCGATACTTATTTGTTCCTGCAACTTGATACAGTTACAAGATCTACGGTAACAGGCTGTCGCATAAGTTAAATACGTTTTATAGCGGTTAATTACTTATTATGAAGATGTTACATATTAATACGAAACCAACCTGCATTTCTTGACAATTGCAACGGTATTGAAATATTACTAATTTTGTACTACTTTAATTTCTCTTTTCGCTTATACATATGTCTAAATTGCACTGTTAAAACTGCAAAACACTAATTTTTTCATAAAAATCAGTGATAATTGTTGTTTTTTACGGCAGTAATAATAACATATAGTCGTATACCCATTTTTGGCATGAAAGCGAGGACACAGTGTCTATCAGCGAGAAGATAAAGGAACACTCTTAAGCGCACCCATAAATACCATTAACGGTCCCGAGGAACGCCCGTTTTTATTAGTCTGGAGATTTGACGACAAAGGGTACTGCGTCCTTTTGTTTTATAGCTCAAAGCTTTTTTCTCCGCCTCTGTTATTGCTTGGAATCGACCCTGATGGTTCTACGTGATTTTTCGCTTTGTTCGCTCCGTTTTAGTTGTTTGTAATTAAAAAATATAGAAAGGAGAAATGTTTTCGGACTTGAACTAGCGAAATCCGCACATTTTCCTTAATGATTTGAAAATAACCAGTAGACGAAGATGTATTTTTAAACCCCTCGAGTACGATTCGTATCATTATTCAAACATTTTTCAACTTTTCAGTTACTACTATACCAACGACTTTTTACGAATATTTACTTTTTCCTGGGAAAATTCTAGTAGGTAATTCTTGATCTATCAACTTAAACTCGTTAAGTTAATTACGCCTTTAGTTGTTTTAACGGTCAGTTCAATACCATGCAGCAGTCCATCAAAATAAAACAAAGTATTGTTAATCATCTAAGACACTTTCGCCATTTTGTTAAGATAAAAACGTAATAACAAATAAAGGAAATATGTATATGTATGTGTATGGGAGAACGTTTAATTAAGCGCTGAAATATTTGTTGACGTTGCTTTGTCGGTGCGAAGCTGTGTTATTAAACTATGCCACCAAGGTATGTACGAGTCTGTTGTTCAAGTTATAACGTAATACGTCAGTGACATTTGTCGGAATATTTGCGCTAAGCAAATATGCCCGTTTGACTTATTTTCACAAAAAAATTGTCAGATATGTTTTAAGACTTATCTCACATTCGGAATGTGGACAAATGTTTTCTGGACGGGGACAAATTTCGAATGTTGTTACTCTCGCAGTTCGCCGAACGAAGAGTGATTCGAAACATCTTCTTTTGAAATTGATTAGTATTATTATTATACCGACTACTACTGGAACCAGTAGAGTTGATCAAAAAGGGCACACTAACAAAATTATTTAGTAATAATGTAGAAAAGCAAAGAGCATAGAAAATTGCTTTTTAAGAATTATTTAACTGTTTATAGAGTTTAAAATCGGGGAAACGCGAGGGAGAAACAAAGACAAAATTAGATTTAGTCGCAGGAACAAAGTCGATTAAATTTGCATTATTTATGAGATTTAAGGAGAACACTTCTAGTTTGAGTGTGAAATTAAAAAAGAACGTTATTGGAGAAGATGAAAGATATCGATGACAATCGCTATAATTCGGAACGACACGGGTGAATCTGTTGTTAAATAACAATAATCGGTACTACCTACACCAATGTATCTTGCACGATTCCTCTAATTGGCACCTTAAACTCCTACCTATCGAGTAAAAGTAATTCTTGTTTTGTCTTGGTACAGTACCAATTACTTATTATCTAATTATAACACCAGAATTGAGCAACCAAACGCAGCTGAATCGTGCCTGTTTATAAAATAAAAGAGTACCTGAACATTCTTTCACGCGATGTAACGCTTCGCTTCTTTGGTATCATGACCATAGGCTCATTGTGTTAAAAAACGGGACAAAGCTACTAATTTACAAAAAAAGCCAGAAAATCGGAATGTATGCATTTCCAAAAAAAGCAAACTCTCGGACCCTGTTTTCTAATTTTATTTTTATTTTTTGACTATGCACAGCTAAACAAGATAGGTGGGTATATGATAATTTCCTTTGGGATATGCCGCATACGACGGAATGGCGTAGATGTCATCAAGAATGCGCTTTTTAATCACATTCCCTGAATTTATTATTCATACCGCCTTCCGTAATTTCTTTTTATTTGATTGTGGAGCTCCACGCGAACTGCCTTTTATTTATGTGCTTTTTCAGACATCGCAAAATATATTTCATCCAGAATTTAATTAAAATTCTATAAAAACAGTTACTAGCAATTAAGATGCGACCAAGAAGGGAATATAGAAAAATATAAGGTCACTTTTGTTTAAATATTCTTATCACCTATCTACCGACTAATTCGAAATCAAAAATCATATCGTAATTATTGTTTGTTGTTCAGAAATCGATGGATATAGGGCTCGAAATGGGTAAAAAGGTGGTTAGACAAGCCGGTTTTGTATTCAAGGCTTTATCTATATATTATAGTCTTCGAGGAAATCGTATACGCCAATTCAAAAAAAAAAACACTTCAATTTCAACGGCAGTGTTAGCCACAGTATTAATCACATGTTAAATACCAACCTAGATTTTCAACGGGAAAAAATATCCTCGGAATAAATCACACATGTCACTGTCAAGTGTTATTTTTATTGGAAACAAAAGTTGACTAGCACGAGTTTGATAGAATTATGGAATTAGTTTAGTTTATTTCAAGCAATAATAACAAGTGTTCTCTTTCTCAGAAACTCCTCAATTAAAACTACTCATGAATGAAGTCACTTGCTTAATTCAGATTTTTTATTCACATACATACCTACATACGTATGTCTAATATGCGTATGTATATGTATTATATTCATATTTCTATATGCATGTGCAATTAAATGCAAATGGAAAGGATACGAGCAATTTTTAAAATGACACTTTAATTATTTCATTCTTAAAATTATAAATTGTCTTAGAATGAAAATTAAAGTCGATAAAAATCTATTCGGATGTGTTAAAATGAATATGCATGCTGATCTAGTCACAAGAACCAGTGTGGGACAGAAGACAGCAATCATTATGATAATTTAGTGATTTTATCGTGTAATAAATTACGAGTACGTGTAATCATCAAAGCTTCTTCAGGGCACTTCTTTCTTCCCAGATACCACGGCGGGCAATTCTTTCCAACAATAAAATTATCTCTCGCAAATTTAAATATCATTTGTCATTTTGCCTTTTCTTTTAATTGATAATAATTCAAATTTACCATCGACACCGAAAACTAAAAAGTACTGTTGTTCAATGAGTAACAGGAAGTGTTCGACCGTCAAGTCGAACTAATTAATGAAACTCTTGATACATATATTAAGATAACGAAGATACCATCGGTAATAGACCGCAATAATAAATCTTTACTCGAGATAACTCATTGTTTATTTAATTTAAGCACTTTGGATTTTTCGTTCGCCATTTGGTCATGAATTTTACCTTGAAACCGTGAATAAATAAATATGTACATAATAAAATCCCTAATCTGAATCGTATCGTTTCGAGGAGTGATTTATTTATAATTCCGTTTAATTGAAATGTGAATTAGGTTCATCTCTTGGTTATTCGAGGTACGTTCTCTGAATAATTTTTAGATAATATGTAAAGGTAAAGTAAACCGAAGTCAGCATATGCAAAGTTAATCTACTAAAAGACAATTTATGGCACTGCGAGGCGGGCAAATATAAATTTATGGATGTTGGTTTGTCGCTATACATATAATCTATGTAGGTATAAGCAATGGTAAAAGTAACCTTCGTAACCAAATACATAGGAAGATAGTTTTCTGTGAACAATGTCGCGTACCCCTTTAAAAATGCATTTCAGACTTGATAAAAACTATGAAAGTCGCATAATTTTACTTTTTGTTTACACATTTGAGGAAAAACGTAAAAAACTTTAAATTGAAAGAATAACTTGATAGACTTAAATAACTGTTCATTTTTATTCCATTTTTCAATTTTCTAAAACTAACTTTTTCATTCCTCGACTAATTATAGGACAAAAATATACATATAATATATTTAACCTTTCAGAGATAACATATATGTATTTTTGATTCAGGCATGCTAACTTCGGTCTCACAAACCGACTGAAAAAAGAAATTTTAAAGGACTTACAATATCTCGCTGTTAAACCAAATTTGGGTCTGTATGCTTCTTTCTTCTGTATGTGACTTCAATCTGTTCCAGCGTGTATGCTGATGATTGTCTTTTATTTCTAATTTTTCTAAAGATCACATATGCACTGCCCATTATGTAATAACTACTCCAACAATTTGTTAAAACACTGTTTTGAACTTTATATGGAAATAGGAAAACCTTGATAAATTTTTTTTATAAAACTAATTGTTAAAAAAACAACTAATTTAGAAACGAAACTTGACAAAAAAGCGCGGGTTCCGTCTAAAGATCTGTCAGTCTTGTTACGAGACATACACTACTACCAACATAATCTTAAAACAAAAGAAATAATTATTCTTATGCAACTTAACAAAAAGAATATTAAAGATAACTTTGGTCTCAGAGACCGAATCAAAATTTAATTTTAAAAATACGTACACTGCAACGCTGTCAATTGGTAGATATATCTTTGATCGTAAAGTATACAGCCGCGCTGGACGGTACCATTCAGTAGCTACGCATTCGGGAATTAGCCAGAAAAATTTTTCTGGTCAATCTGTGAGATCGCGTTTTAGCTGTGAAAAATTAATATCCAATGCGACCAACAATGATTGAAGTGTGCTTCTCTCCACTGAAATTCGATTTCAATACTTTTTTCCGCTATTTCTCAAGGTAAAAACTAAAATGTAAATCAATTGGCCTCCAATGACATATTTACTATATTTTGAAAATCTTTCAACGATCGGTCCACTATTTCAATCCACGACTTCAATCATTGTTGATTGTACTGTATAATAATATTCTTTATTGTTATGAACTTATATCGGGTTATAACAAAGCAATTTTTAACACTACACTTTATTTTGAAGTATGTACTTAAATACTTCGTCAAGTGAGTACGACAATTTTGTAAATACATATAAAAATATCATAAACTATTAGGTACTCTAGAAACATGCGTATAAATACTTTCAACTCTAATCCTACATAAAAGTGCCATCTTTTTATCCTTCGGCCCGATAGGGTGGTGTATTGTATGCATATCTATTCCTATCAGCTTCCGAATAAATCCTTCTCTCCGGATTTTTCTTTACCTCCCTCACATTGACATCGGTCAATACTTTGACCGGATAGGGAGTTTTACCTTCGTCTTCGTACGCTGACTTGGGATACCCTTTGCTGACTCTGTAGGGATCATTTAAATATCTGTCATCGTATCTGTACTGGTCGTCTCTATATCTATCCCTTAGGTTCACGTTCGGAGGACTTCGAGAAACTTCCGGCAAGGTTGCATAATAAATAATTCGCTTTTGAGGTTTTTGAAGTAGAGGCTCCCTTTCGTAGTTATCATATCTCGGACGATAATAATGCCTGTAGTTACGAGTGTTATGTCTGGAATACAACTCGTCTCTATAAAATTCCCTTTCCGAAGGCGGTCCTTCATAAGATCTATATCTTCTGTAATATGGATCGTCTCTTCTTGGTGGTGGTGGCAAATCTCTGGGTTCTACATCCAAAATATACCTAGCTCTTGATTCTCGCTCATAAGGCCTGAATTCAGAAGGGGCAAGCCTACTATCATGAAGTCGATTTTGTGTTACAAAATGCACTCTAGGTGCTCTAACATGTTCGCTTGAAGAAAAAAGCATTTCATCTTTCCTCACAGGATACTCTTGTTTTGTCCAATGTTCTTGTATAGCTGCGCGCGCTTCCCGATTTTGATCCTCTTCGGTTGAGTCTATAATTAATTTTGCTGCCTGTTCACTAAATAAATAGATTTAGTAAAAGTAGAACTGGTAAATCGTTATACCTTTCAATAGGAGATCTTCTGAATCTGATAAAGTCATTGATAGCAAGCGTGGTGGAATTCTCTGTGTCCTTGTTCTCAACAGGTTCCAATGGGACTATTTCCAACGGTTCTCCGAGACTCTTTACTATACCACTTAATGTTTTGTTACCGCCAGAAGTACTCCGTTTCCTTCTTTGACGAAAGCTGCTGTCTTGAAATTGCGGTCTAGGGATATTTTGATAAGAACCAAGAGTTCTGACGTCATCAAAGTCATCTAAGGCTCTGAGAGACCTTGAATTTGTATTATTTTTAAGTAATGATCATTTGAAATATTTAATTCACCTAAAAAAGTAATCTTTAGGGTCATCTTCTGCAGGAGAAGACCTTCCGTGTCTAACAGGAAGAAGTTCCAAATCCATATCGTTCTCTTGATGATCTCCGTGGTCATAGCTTTCTATTGGAATATCATCGATAAAAGGATAATCCTGACATTTACAAATGCCTGACATAATGATCAAAAATAGGATTTTCATGAGAATCATCTAAAAATTGGACATACAATAGGTACGTACATTGTCATGGATCGATAGAATTAGATATATTTTTATAACTTTAAACAAATCGAAAATGCCATTTTTCCGAAGGAATTTCGCCATAGAAGAAGTGAATTTTAAATGAATCTAAATATTATTAGCAGTTTACCTTACCCTCGGCTAAGGACTTTTCGCGATTATGATCACTGATATTCTAACTAAAAAATGAACGAAATGCAAAACAAAAATGTCAGTAAACTTTAGGAAATAACGGAATTAGACATGGAGGGGTGACAAAAGAGATTATTCCTATACAGGTGAATGAATTTCAATAGTCACGGTCCTTGCACCACGTAACCATGACCATATACCATGTGTTTTCATTACATAAACAAACTATTTATTATTTTCTACATATACCTAGCGTCTCAAATATTAATCGCAAATTGCGATTGAATTTAATGATAGTAGAAAGTAACTTTTTAAATATTATTTAGATACTTATGTATTTAGGTTAGTTAAAAGGCAATTAAGCATGAATTTGAGCATCTGATAACTGTAATGAGAAGCAATTTGAATGTACAGGATGTTCATTCGGCTCGCAAATAAAATGAAATTCTTTTATTTTTCGAACGTATTTTTAGAAACAGACAACTAGGAAGTAATAAGGGAAAAAACAGACAAATCTAAATGTCAATGTACAAAATAATCGTGCAGATCGAATTGATTTATTTGTATTTCGGCGTTAAAACTTTGTTTTTGTGATATATCGAACGTCAGAGGATATTGGATTACTAATTTTAATTGGAACCAACCAATTAACGTGTTATCAGTACAGCTCGAATGAAACCAAACTGGAACCTTATCAACTTAGAACGAACTATCTATATACATCCTCAACCTACAATGAACAGCATCCACATAAATGTTTTTTTTTTCATACAAATTTGTATAAAATTGACTACGATCGTAACATTTGAAATGAAAAATGTTTATTTGGCAATTGTTTCATTTGCAGTCCTTTTCGTCATACACAGGAAGAGGGTTGTCAATTAGCATCTATTTTTTTACATAAATCAAATCTAGGCAATATCGAAAGGAATTAAAATGCACGCGTTTTAAAACGGGATCTACCAAATTGTTAAAAAACTATTTCTGACAACTGCTACTGAAGACTGCTTCCGCTTTAAAAGCCTAAAGAAATATTTATCCAACAAATGAATAGGAGGAAATAAGAGAAAAAAATGTAAATTTTGGGTACCACTGCAACATGGCTGGGTCCTTCTCCAATAAGCTAAACGCGCTCAAATCCCTAGGGATGAAATGCGAACCAAAGACAGACTAGTGCCAGGCAATAGTTGACACGGACCACATAAAATTGTATTTGAACAAGTAATTTAAAAGAGAATCCCTCGGGAGCATGAAAGCATATGTTTATAAATGGATATTCGAGATTTCATTGTACCAGTCGTTGACCAAATCACCCAACAGTGCTGTTGTAGATAATGCAGTTGAATTTTAAGTTATATTTTTGTTAATTGTGCAACGATCAGACAAGTCGAGGATTATTTGTACTAAAAGGCAAGTTTTTCACTCGTTATTTAATTATTTTATTTAAACTACGTTAGTTATATAAATATCTTGTAAACAACCATAAGATTATTCAATCCTAGGTATTCATTCGGTGTTATTTCAATGCACTCCAAGTTAACTAATGTAATTTAATTCAATTTAAAGATTTATATAGGTCCGTGGCTTCAGTAGTGTTTATAAGACTCAAATAGTATCTTTATTCCCACTCACTCGGTCGTGATTTAAAGTCATTTTCTGATTTGCAGGCCATGCCATCAAACGAAGAAACTAATTCGCTAGAAATGTGCACTTTCTTGGATTTTTTACCCTTTGAAGACGACCCCCTTGAGTACCCTTGCGGGGTCATAAATGGAGACGACAAATTCCTGGATAATATTATCAAAAGCCTACTGGATAACAACAATAATTCCAATGATAGTAGCGTGACGGAGTTTGAAAATTTCCTGGAGGGTTCGTCGGTTGACAATCACGCTATGTCAGTATTAGGCGTGGATTTGAACCTTCATTCAGACTCGTTTACAAGTACTTTGGGCGATAGCTGTGATCTGGATCTACCATTTACAGAATCTGATTTGTTTATTGATTCTCTAGATGGATATAATTTAATTGATTGTTCAGGGACGAATTACGAAAACCAAACAGATATAATCAGCATGTTTCCCCATATGAATGAAGAGAAAAATCGGCGCAGAAGAAATTTACTTTACGAAAGCACCTGCACCCAATTAAGTTCTTCTGGAAGTAAATCCAAGTCAGATAACAAAAAAAGGGATCATGACTACACGTGTAAATCGTCCAAGTCGGACGACGAGAAATTCTTCACATGTCCAATAATAAACTGTGAGAAAATTTATGCTAAATCTTCACACCTAAAAGCACACTTAAGAAGACATTCAGGGGAGAAACCTTTCGTGTGCAACTGGCAAAATTGCACCTGGAGATTTTCAAGATCCGATGAATTGGCTCGTCATAAAAGGTCGCATTCGGGTGTCAAACCGTACAAATGCGAATTATGCGAAAAAGCTTTCGCTCGCTCCGATCATTTGGCCAAACATCGAAAGGTCCATAAAAAGAAAATGGCTCAAAACGGGAGCTATAACATTAAGAAACGAACAAAGTACAGCTAGTTTTGACGACTGACGTATTAACGTTTATATATAATATAGGTATTTATTATAGCTCTTTGTTACCATTACTATTTGTAACTTTCAAATTTTGCGTCAGGTTGTTAACCATTAATCTATTAACGAGATGCCTAGTATTCTTAGTTGATAAGAGTAAATAATAAAAAGATTTGGCATACTAAAAACTGTCTGCAATCATTTAACATCACCTCTCCAACCAGCCAGATGATAACACATTCCGAGGACGGCAATGGGAGTCTCCAATAAAATACCGCACTAACTTTTTAATATATTTATTTAATGGGCTGCTGCGACAGTAGCTTTCTTGTTTTTTTTGGAGGCTCAGGATTAGCCTCCCCTTCGGTCAATGTCAACTCAATATGACACGGTGATGACATATACGGATTAATACGACCATGGGCACGATACGTACGACGTCTTAAACAAGCTGCTCTGTTAACCTAACAAAATAAAATGGTTTTACTAAATGTAACTTTTCCCATATTTTACTATACCTGGATATGGTCAACAACAAGCCTGTCTACATCCAAGCCAGAATAATCTGCGTTGCTTTCGGCATTCCTCAAAAGTTGCAACAAAAATTCAGCTGATTTCTTTGGCCAGCGCCCCTGAGTAGTTCCTAATTGTTTAGCTTGAGCACAACGGCCCACGCCTCCGTTAAATCTTCTAAAAGGAATGCACTCCTTCATCGCTACAACGTTTTTAAGATAAGCCTGAGCCCTTTTTAAGGGCATCTTTCTTATGGCATTAGCTGTTTCACAAGTGTTCTAAAAACAAATCAACCATTAAACAAAGTAACTTCAAAAAGTGAAATCTGGAGTGATACATTGACTTTTATATCAAAGAGTCGATTAGTATGAAAATACATCAGAGAAGATGTGAGAAATATGTGATGAAAGGCATTTTCAATAAATTGAGGTTATGCAGTTCGAACTAAGAATACATAAACATTATTGCATCTTTACTTACTTTGAAGTGTACCCTAAGATTCGAACCTCGAGCTTTGCATGATTTCGCTGCATTTTCAGGCTCGCGAGCGTAACGACCCATAATTGATTCTACAACTAAAGAAAACCACTATTAGCACTAGACAAACTCTTCAGGAAGAATTAGAAAATCACTAAAAAATAACAAAATATTTAAAGAATATACTTTAACAAGGATTAAACTTCAACTAATAATTGATAATTCTAAAAGATTGTTTAGTATCAGCGAAATAATTTGAGATTTCTTTCACTAAAATAAATACTTAACCGTACCTAGAATGTCGGTTTCGCAAAAGACAGATTATGTATTTGACAGCTGTCAAATAATTAAAAAACAACTAGATGCTAATACCAACGTAGAGACAAGAAATTCACTATTTTTCTGATAAGCTTTTGTAAGCTTTTTTATCACTTTCTATAAAAATCGGTTTAAAATAAAAATACATTTGCATAGACATTATTTTATTTTTCTACTATTATTCTAATATCAGAAAATGTATATTTCATAACTTTCATTATTTTTGATTACCTAAATAACGGAATAGACAATTATCACAAAAAATATGTTATAGTCAAGTGTTAAGTTTATATTATTCACAACCTAGGCTTTTAATATGTATATGTATGTTAGTTTTTGTTGAAATTATTTTTTTTAATAGCAATGCAATGTTAAGGAATAAAAATAATGGCACTTAACTTATCTAAAGAAAGCCAGTAGTAATTGTTTTTTGTATATGTGCTAACATATAAAATGTAATTTTAATTGTTATATGTAAGCGATATAAGGAGACTTCCTTGGCATGCATATAGAATTTCATAATTATAACTAAGCAGTGAAATGTGTCTAAAATCTATAATTCTTAAAGAAAATAGAACTAAAATATCACATTTACATTACAAATATGCCTTTTTGAATACCATAGAACAAAAAATATTCATTTTAAAAGTGTATATTAGGTTATGCCAATATTAATAACTGCATTCAACACACGTTTTTTTTAAGCTAAACCACTGAAAGACTCTGGCAACAATTTATACGACGCTTTAATATTAAACATTATACAAGTGGAGAATCCCAGTATATACCTATTTTGCGTTAAATTGTACTTTACTAAAACATAACAATCTCACTCACTTTTAGGCTGAACTTATCAGTGATATTACTAATTTGTATATTGAATTGAACATTTCAGTGGAACTTTTCACGTCTGACAACATAATACTTCACATAAACAAAAATATCCTTTCGCTAAAATTAAAATTAATAAACTAAGACCTGTTTGGCGGTTGTATTTCCATTGTATCGCATATCCATTTAGCCACGTCTACTTCTTCGGTTTCCCATTTTTTAATCCATGGATGGTTCTAAAATATAATCATAATTAATTGTTTGCTTTAATATAAGATGGTTTTGTACCATTAAAGTTTTCAAATCAGCCCTTTCGTCTGGATTTTTTCTAAGACATCTATCAACAAAGTCTTCAAATTCACGAGTAAAAATTCCAGACGGCAGTTTTGGTGGTGGTTCATTTACAATATAATCCAGAAGTTCAAAGATGGCCATTGGTCTAGGTACTCGGGAACTATCTGGAGAGTCACCTTCTTTGGTTTTACCAAATATTGCAGCTAAAGTTTTGGCATCCGGAGGTGGTATTGGATACATTCCAATTGCCATTTCTACAAGAGACAAGCCCAAAGAGTAAATATCACTTTGAACTGAATAGTGGGTTCCTTGCAATCTTTCAGGCTAAAATTGTTAATAAACAGTTTTGAATTCGTGGAATTAAAACGACACTTACAGACATATAGCTTCTTGTACCAACAAAAGAATTAGCCATGGAATCAATCAATTGTCCTGACACTCCAAAATCACAAATTTTAATTTCTCCACTGCTATTCACTAATATATTACTTGGCTTCACATCTCTATGCATAATAGCATGTTTATCTCTCAAGTAACTCAAACCTTTCAATACAGCAGAAGTGATTTTACCAAGAATGTTTTCAGGAATTCTTCCAGCTTTCTTTAGAATCAAATCTAATGAACCTGCGTCCATGTACTCTATGCAAATACTGATTTCTCCATCGCTATAGAAAGCCCCGTAAAAGCCAACAATGTGTGCAAAGTTGCAATCGTGAAGGATTTTCAATTCTCTTATAATCTGCTTTTTAATGGCAGGTTTTACTTCAAGATGAATTAATTTTCTTGCCATTATTAGGCCACTCGATTTGTGTCTGACTTTATTTACCACTCCCCCATTTCCAGAGCCCAATTCTCCAAGTTTTTCAAAATCATCATCTGACAAATCTCCTGTAATTTTTTCTTTTTGACAAAGAAAAACTTCAATGCGTCTTCTCTGAATATCATCCATGTCGAGTTCTTCTAAACGTGCCGTTATGTGATCTATGTCATTTTTGGGAACCACAGGGGGACTACAAAAATTGCATTACATTAATTATTATAATATAAATTGAAATTTTTAAATGAAAAGAAAATTTAGTTACTTACGGGGGCGGTTGGGCTGGTTCTTCATAAGTGGTGGAAGTAGGTGTTAAATTAGGAGTCTGATCAATAGAACCAGGGGGTAAAGTAAGGTTTAACTTATTTTTGGACATTATGAAAAATTACAACCAACAGACACATTACCATTAAAATATTTACAGGAAATACAACCAGGCCACACTAAGCAAAACAAATTAATAATATATAATTGTTTTTCAGGTAATTCACGAAAAAAATGCAATTTTTCCGGTTTATAATTACTTCTTCCTTATCAACTTGTTGACTTCTTACGAGGCTTCCATGAAGACAGTTTGACAATGACAGCTTGTCAAATTTTTACGCTTTTTTACTTCGAATCCTGAATTTAAAATTGTTAATACTAGTAAACTAAAAATATATTAATTTAAGTTTTTATTTAAATTAGATAAGAAACGATCCATTAAGCTTCTCAAATAGTATTTTTGTTATTCGTCTTTCAAAATTTTCATTTTTTATTTCTACCTATTCTATTCTCTTTTACTCAGAACTGCCGATAGGTTTAATGAGAGAAATTCCCATTCTCTAATTCAGAAACGATAATTTCCCCATAACTACAACTGAATAATATTTTTGTACATTTTTCTAAAATTTGTTAATGTAATTACATATAAATAAATAAAAATATGGTATATTTGGCAACGTTGACAAGCGTTCGGATACTAGTGTTTGGCCAATGAGGCGTTTTTAAAGTGGACCAGATAAATTGTATCAATTGCATGGTTTTAACGACTACTTGAGGCAGCAAGATGGACAACTGTACATCACGTACCCTTTTTTAAAGCGGCGCGTTGTCAAATTTCGCATTTAATCCTAGTACGAGTATATAATATTTATTTTCATTGTAACAACGTGCCCACCTAATTATATATCGTAGAACGACTCACGGATATACATATGTAATAAACATGAAAGTTAAAATACGAGGCAAATGTAGACACGGCAACGCTGTTGGTCTTTTTCTTGTGTACCTTTGTGAGAAAAGGTGGCCGATCTAACCTAAAAATGAAGAGGAAATACTAGTGAAAAGTCGCAGGGCCGCGGGCGTGTAGTGCAAAAGGATGTCGATAAAAAATATTTAAAAAGGTCTTGTGATAACATTTGAACGTGAAAACTGTTTAGTGTTGAAAAATCGTGGAAAATCCAGGATTGGACTGTTGGCTGTCACTAATCGGTCGATCGATTTAGTAGTGGGGGTATAAATGTAGATGGATTCCGTTTACTTTTTTGCCTCTCTGGTCTATTGTATTGAAGAGGACAACTAAAAATGTTAATTACCATAGTACTAGTGTACCTACACTCCTATTAATATTGTTAATGTCGGGCGACGTTAAATAGCGAAACATGGAAAAGTGAAAAAAGTGAATTTTCCTCGAAAATATTACAAGTGTGTAACGGGCGATTATTTGATAGAATTCAGGCTTGCGAAAGTGGCCTGGTATATAGTGATGTGACATGCCGATCGTAAGCTAGTTTTTCCACAAAAGTTAGGTACTACGTTATTTGCGTTTGCGATGAGCACAAAAAGAAAATGGAGGTACCAATTCTAGTCATAACAGACATAATGTGAAATATTTCTATTTCTCTTTATCATGATGTAAACTTTATTCACAATGACTACCAAAGAGAAACAGTTAAATGGTAACAACAATGGTTTAAAAAGTAATCCAGGAAGTTCGAAAAATTCCCCCATCAAGTGTAGTGAACATTATATTCAGTGTAAGGAAGAAGCTTTTCAATTTGAAGTGCCTCCAGAAGCCCCAGTTTTCTATCCTACAGAGGAAGAGTTTCTGGATCCTCTAGCTTACATTGCTAAAATTAGACCAATAGCGGAGAATACTGGAATATGTAAAATTAAGCCTCCTGGGGTGAGAAAATATGTAACAAATTCACGCAGTTTAATTACATCACAGTAGCACAATATTGCTTTAAATATTTCATTTGGGCATTGAGATTTCTTGAAAAAAATCAATTAACTTTTGTTGCATGCATGAAGAGCAGCCATTTTAAGCTGTGCAACATAATGAAATAATTGCTTCGTAATTTTTTTTCCAAATCAATTGATTTTGCTACACTAATTCAAGTGAATTATAATTTATTTCAGAGGTGGCAACCTCCCTTTGCTGTAGATGTAGATAAGTTAAGATTTACACCAAGAATACAAAGGCTAAATGAGTTGGAGGTAATTATTCCAAATATAAAAAGACATACATTTATATTTTTTTCTCTTTTAATTTGAGGCGAAAACGAGAGTTAAACTAAATTTCCTCGACCAAATAGCCAAATTTTGGGAATTACAAGGCTCTTCACTTAAAATTCCCATGGTAGAAAGAAGAGTCTTAGATTTATACACTCTTCACAGAGTAGTTCAAATAGAAGGCGGCTTCGAGGAAGTGACGAAACAAAGAAAATGGTCAAAAGTCTCAATTCGATTGGGCTATCAAATTGGAAAGAATGTAGGAACCATTCTAAAACAACATTATGAGAGGCTCTTATATCCTTTTGATGTTTTTAAAGAAGGAAAAAGAGTTACTATTGTAAGTAGTTTTACTATGTTATCTTAAAAGTTTATTTCATTCGTTTAATAATGAAATTATTATTGCAGAAAATTGATAATATTGTAGACCAAAATGAAAAAACAGACAAAGACTACAAACCACACGGCATTGTAAACCGTATGGCTGTCAAGCCCCCCTCAGATAAAAATGCTAGAAGATCAAAGAGGTTCGAAACCAGTGACAATGTCAAAACTGAGGTAAATTTCATAAATTATAAATTTGTTTATTTTTTTAATTTAGATTTTCCTCTTTTACAGATAGAACTTAAGATTAAAGAAGAGAAATCTGACGACCCTGATGGAGACGATAAGAACAAGGAACTAAAGAGGTTACAGTTTTATGGAGCAGGACCAAAGATGGCAGGTTATGATGAAAAGAAGGAACATAAACCCAAATCTAAAAATTTAAAATACGATTTTGATCCTGTAAGTTGTAAAGTAAAATAGAACTTTTTTGTTACTACAAAACTATTTTCTTAGTTGGCGAAATATGTATGCCATAATTGCAATAGAGGAGACTCTGAAGAATATATGTTGCTTTGTGATGGATGCGATGATAGCTATCACACCTTTTGCCTGTTACCGCCTTTGCCTGAAATCCCAAAAGGCGACTGGAGATGTCCAAAATGTGTGGCAGAAGAAGTTTCCAAGCCAACGGAAGCTTTCGGTTTTGAACAGGCTCAAAGAGAATACACATTGCAGCAATTCGGTGAAATGGCTGATCAGTTTAAGTCTGATTATTTCAACATGCCGGTGCACGTACGAATTTTATAATTTTTGTATTATTCTTGTTAAAATGGATTTATAGGTGGTGCCAACTGCAACAGTGGAACGAGAATTTTGGCGCATAGTATCTTCAATTGATGAAGACGTCACCGTCGAATACGGTGCAGATTTGCATACGATGGACCACGGTTCTGGCTTTCCCACAAAGTCTTCAGCAAATTTATTTCATGGAGACAAAGAATATGCTGAATCGAGCTGGAATTTAAACAACTTGCCAGTATTGGAGGGCTCAGTTTTAGGATATATCAACGCAGACATATCAGGAATGAAAGTTCCTTGGATGTACGTTGGAATGTGCTTCGCAACTTTTTGCTGGCACAACGAAGATCACTGGTCTTATTCCATCAATTACCTTCATTGGGGCGAAGCCAAGACGTGGTATGGAGTTCCTGGGAGCAAAGCGGAAGCTTTTGAGGAAACGATGAAGTCTGCCGCTCCAGAATTATTCCATTCCCAGCCGGATTTATTACATCAACTTGTTACCATTATGAACCCTAATATTCTTATGAACGCAGGAGTACCTGTTTATAGAACAGATCAGCATGCTGGCGAATTCGTTGTTACATTTCCAAGAGCCTATCACGCTGGTTTTAATCAAGGGTAAATGATATTTTGCAACAAATCACTTGGAATTTTTGAACTTTTCCTTTTTAGTTACAATTTTGCTGAGGCCGTGAATTTTGCGCCGGCCGATTGGTTACGTATGGGACGGGAGTGTATACTGCACTATTCGCACTTGAGGCGATATTGCGTATTTTCTCACGACGAACTGGTCTGTAAAATGGCACTTGATAACGATAAATTAGATTTGACCATCGCAGCGGCTACCTACCAGGATATGTTGGTTATGGTCGATACCGAAAAAAAATTGAGAAAAACGTTACTGGATTGGGTAAGTTGGACTACAATATTATTTAGAAGACCGGTTTAAAAACGATTTATACTGTTACTGTACTATAATCTTGATTTTAGGGCGTCACAAATGCGGAAAGAGAAGCATTTGAATTGCTTCCAGATGATGAGAGGCAATGCGAAATATGCAAAACAACTTGTTTTCTATCTGCCATGACTTGTTCATGTTCCACAACCACTTTAGTCTGCTTGAGACACTATAAGAATCTTTGTGAGTGTCCTCCAGTTAATAGAACTCTGCGATACCGATATACTTTGGATGAGTTGCCAGTAATGCTGAAAGCCCTCAAATTAAAAGCTGAATCTTTTGATCATTGGGTCGCAAAAGTGAAAGATGCTCTTGATCCTAACACTCCAAAAACTCTAAACCTAAATGACTTAAAAGAACTTCTTAATGAGGCTGATGGCAAGAAATTTCCAAAATGTGAACTCCTACAAACTCTTACTAATGCCGTTATTGACGCCGAAAAGTGCGCAAGTGTAATTCATCAATTGGACTTAAATAAAATGCGAACAAGAACTAGAAACTCTAACGAGGCTAAATATAAACTTACTGTTGAGGAGTTAACATTATTTTGTGATGAAATTGACAGTTTGGCCTGTGTGTTAGAAGAGGCCAAAAGCATAAGAGTGTTGTTAGAGCAAACTCGTAAATTTGAGACGAAAAGCGAGCAACTACTGGCACAATCTTTAAGAGAAAACTCTTTAACCGAACTGGAGACTTGTCAGTCGCATGGAAACGGATTGTGCATAGAACTTCCAAGTTTAAAGCTAATTAACACAAGAATTAAACAAACTCTATGGATGAAAGAAGTTGACACTTGCAAGAGCAAAACTGACGTTATGGGGCTTGATACAATTAAAGCGCTGATACAAGAAGGATGTTCTTTACCTCCTCACAAGGAAATGGAGGAGGAACTTTCCAACTTGCAACTAATACTCGAACAAAGTCAAGAATGGGAAGAAAAAGCGCAAGAAATTTTAAAATCTCAGGATGCTAATTTAGCTCAGGTTGACAAATTACTTAAAGACGCTTCCAAGATATCTTGTCATTTACCGACTGAAGGAATTCTTTTTGAAGCAATGAAAAAAGGACGTGACTGGCTGAAGCAACTAGATGAAGTAAACTCAGCAGATTACTATCCCTATTATAGTGTTATGGAGGACCTCGTTAAAAAGGGACGTCAATTGACTCTTCATTTAGGAGACGTTGATCGTATTAATGAATATATAGTTTTGGCAAACAATTGGAAAGAAAAAACTTCTCGATCGTTTCTCAGGAAAGACTCTTCGTGCACTTTAATGGAAGCTTTGTCACCACGAACAATCCCCCCTAGTAATGTAAAAAATATAAAGAAAACCAAACACTCTGATGAAGATTTGTCAAAACCTATTGCCTTGACCAATAGCATGGACCCAGCCACTGTAGTGGCAATATTCAAAGAAGCTGAGGAATCAGAAATGTCAATGATAAGAAAACTTCGACTTACTAATAAGCAAAAATCTCTAGATCCGAATGACAGTTCAATCTCCATTTGCGATTGTGGTGCAGGTCCTTTTGGTGTAATGATGCGATGCGAACTCTGCTTCGATTGGTTCCACTCGGCATGTGCGCAACTTCCCAAAATAGCTTCAACTAAATTCAAGGGCAACTTTTTAAATATTGCTATCACCATGGGTTTTAAGGACTGCAAATTCATCTGTCCCAATTGCCAAAGAACTAAACGACCTCGACTGGATACAATACTTAGTCTATTAATGTCTCTTCAAAAACTTTACGTGAGAGTTCCAGAAGGCGAGGCATTACAGTGTCTCACTGAAAGAGCTATGAATTGGCAAGATCGAGCCCGTCAACTATTACAGAATTCTGAATTGGAAAAAGCGAAATTTAAATTAACAACTTTCAGTCAGAAATTTAGCGAAGCTGCAGCTCGTCAACGCACAGAGAAAATTATTTCAACAGAATTAAAACGAGCTTCCAAAAATCCCGAACTCCATCAGAGAGTTCAAGAAATAACTCCTTTTAGTGGAGTAGTTAATGAAGAAGGAGTCACATGCGATAGTGGTATTAACGATTCCGACGACGCATCGAGAGACTCCAGGGACTCAGATGATCGAATGGGAGAACATGCTTATAGTCTTCACTTGCCCAAACAGGAGGGCGAAGATTACATTGTAAAAATTCCTCCTGAAATTCGCAAGCAAATGGAAGAACTTCTCATGGAAGGCGAATTGCTGGAAGTATCTCTAGATGAAACTTTAGCCTTATGGAAGCTTCTTTTAGCTTCCAGAGATCCAGAAGGAGAATTGATGCTGGTCGATTTAGACGCGCATAAATCAACCCCTAAAAAGCGAGGTAGAAAGAGGTTATCAGATAATCAAATCGATTCAACGAAAAAATCTGTAAAAACCACGAAACCCGAAGGTGAAAAGAAAATTCGCGGACGTAAACAACAAAGCAAGGAGTCTTCCCAAAAGAAACAAAGGGGAAGCAAGAGACGAGGACGCAGATGCCCATCCACTGCATCCAATAGCAGCGATAGCGAAGATGAAGATTGCGCGGCAAACGGTTGCCAGAGACCGACCGGTCAAAACGTGGATTGGGTGCAATGCGATGGCGGTTGCGAACAATGGTTCCACATGGCGTGTGTTGGTTTATCTGCAGGAGATATTAATGAAGATGAAGATTATATTTGCATCACATGTTCTCGGAGCACGACCTTTGAAAGTATGGATCACTGTGATAGTAGGTCCAGTAGTCCCAGGTCCCCGGACTCTACTCAACCTTCCACATCTAGAGACATTTCCTAGTGCTTAGATTAGGATGTAAGCTAAATCATTACTTTTTCTTAGTATAAAACATATATAGTAGTAGTCTTTTTTTATTTACGGGGGCAATTTATTGTTTTTCGATTGGATTAATTAAACTCTACATTTTACAAGTATACATATTATGTATTCATTCTAGCGTCTTTGATCAGACGTAAGGCCTTATACACCAATTATTTAGATTGTTTAATGTTTACTAAACTTTTCAGTGTTTGTAGAGCTTCACCTTTATATATACTTTAATATGTTAAGGCACTGTTACAATTTACCTCATTTTTCGATTCAGTATTTTTAAGGGATCCTGATTTCTTCATAATTCTCCATCTATTAATGTAGTATCGGACACAACGTACTTGTTGATGTCAATTGCCATTTACAGCCGACTCGCTGGGTTTTCTTTTAGCAAACTAGTTGGATTTTTTTCAGATCAGATCAGCGATACATGGATGTGAAACTAAAACCGAGGTAAAATGTATCAGTTTGCAATAGAAATGTAATTATGTTTGAAATCTTTGCTGTTTCCATGATTTCGGATATTGTCATACGACAATTAGGCGAGTAAATGTTTTAATTTTTTCCAGTTGCATATTTAAATGTAAAATAATTATAATAATGTATCACCTACACCTGTACACTGCTGAACGAACGGAATGTAAGTTTACTTTAAACGCACTAGTGTTGTCAAATTGAAATATATAGGACGTTCGAGAAAACGACTCTTCATGGTTTCTTTATTCTTTCCGGGCGTCCTTTTAACTTTATGTACCCTATGTAAGTAATTTTTATGTTACAGTATTGATTTGAGACTATCAGTTATTCAGTAGTTTGTGTGCCTTTATTTTCCTCATAGACCACCAGGGGTCGACAACTATACGAAGAGTGCAGAAGATCCACGAGCACCACAATGTCTTGAAAATAGAAGATCCACTTAAGTCTGTGAATCCCATAGAAGAAATATCCATGGTTTGTCAATTGCATTATACGTGGACAGTTCTAAGAAAGCTTCGTTGATGTCGATCCGTTTATCTGGTCGATTCCTGTCACAGACAGTTTTAAAAATGGAGAATCCTAATTTAGTTGTGAGAAAGAGAGAGAAAAAGAGAGCGAGAGAGAGAGAGAGAGAGAGAGAGAGAGAGCGNCCAAATTTACAAAGAGGCATACATTATTTACAACTGGAACTATTCTTCTTTACACGTATGTATATAAAAACCAACTCAAATATACAATACCTAGTTAATTCATTATAACTATTGCATGAATTTTACAATAATTGTACTAAAACGTACAAACGAAAATACGTAAAAAATGAGTTAATTTGGTAACGTATCGTACAAAATATCTTTAACCGACTGAGAAAGGGTGTCCGGAAATTTAATGTCAAAGTTTACTATTAAATCACCCCTTTGTGATGGTTCTTTTGGCAATGGCAGTCCATAACCCTGGATACGTCTCACTGTATTAGGTTTAATGACTTCATTAGAATAATTTAACGGAATCTTCTTCCCGGACATCGTAGGGACTTCAATAGTGCACCCACACAAGGCCTGTAACAAAAGAAATAGATTTTAATTAATATGTATTCTAAAATGAGGAAAGTTGTAACGTTATTAATAGCGGGTGTATTATTTTTAGTGGCTGGCGTCAGAGTAGGTCAAGTAAAGCCAACTAAATTTAGATGAATATTCAAATTCTAATTTTATAATTGAAACTGTGTGCAAAATTTCAGCAAATGTGGAAAACTACCTGTTTGAGTGATATTTTGGCCGTATATCTGATATCACTGCCTTCACGTTTGAATAGAGGATGTGCTTTGTCCCTTATGTAAAACACTATGTCGGCGGGAATTTTATTGCGCCCTTGGTCACCTTCACGTTGGAATGTGATTTTAGTGCCCGCTTTCCAGCCGGGCTTAACGTTTATGGTTAAAACTTTTTCCTCCTTCTTTGTGGTACCATCGGGCTGCAAAACCTTTCTACTGATCTTCATTTTCTTTGTGCAACCTTTTGTGATGTCTTCTAGGCTCACATACAAATCATGTTCAATGGGAGGATCCTGAATTTTGTCTTTGTTCCTATTTGGACTTTGGAAATTAAACGACTGACTTCGAAATGCTCCTCCCGGACCACCTCTTGGAGGACCTCCACTCAGGCTGGCAAATGGATCGTCCACGTCCATATCGTCATCGTGCATTCCAAACATTCTTCCGTTATTACCAAAATCGAAAAACGCTGAGAATGGGGTGGCTTTGCCAAAGAATTGGGCGAAGGTGGCTCGAGGATCTCCATGATAAGTGTACGAGAAGTTCCCTGGTCCTCCAGATTCTCCACCAGCGGAAGCACCACCTTTAAGACCTTCTTCTCCAAATTGATCGTATACGTCTCGTTTTTTCTTGTCTGAAAGTACTTCGTAGGCCTCCGCTACTTCCTTGAACTTCTCCTCGGCACCAGGTGTCTTATTTTTATCAGGATGGTACTTTAATGCTAATTTTTTGTACGCTTTTTTGATGTCATCGTCACTGGCGCCTTTGCTTAGGCCTAATATTTTATAGTAATCTTTTCCCATTTTCTCTTGGAACTTAATATCACCACCAAATCAAACAGATCGTAATATACACTCACACTTAAACTAAAAATTTCACTAAAAAAAGCACGACTAGTCCTCAGAAATATTCTTTACTAAATCACTCCCACTTATGCGCTGCGCACCGCTTTTATCTAAAGGTTACATGAACCAGAATACGGATGATTGTTCCGGAATTTGCTGGAGTCCCATTATCGTCTCATGCGTTGGGCACATTTTATTTCTCTCAAATTCAATCAGTTTTTCTATAATTTACGACCCAAATGTCTATTTTAACTCAATATTTTTTTCAGTTCGTCACTCTTATTGATCAGAAACAAAAATTACAGTTTCAATTGTCTACAAACACATTAAAATTAATTCTTCGAAATAACATGTTGCGCCGCCCCTGGTTGAGATCGCATCGCGCGCACTTTCGCGAAACGTCACAAATGTCAAAATGTATTTTGGTACAGCGGGAATTTTAAATTGATGTTCTCGAAAAGCTTAGATTTATAAAATGTGTAATTGCACGAAAATCACTTCTTTTACTCAATTTTAATTTAATAATTTTTAAGATGTTACGTATAATCCACGTAGTATGCGTGCATTCATTATTAAACCCAGCTAAAGCGTAAACATTGTTATCACTAGATTACCATCTGCGACATACATATATTAATGGAAAAATACTGCTTTTACAGCGTTTATTTTGTTGCTAGCGCACGTGAATACAGTAATTTAAACGTATTTGCCCTTTTTGTTCATTTTATCTTTAAACAAGATTGGAATTTTCTATTAGTTGATGTGCAAAAATACTAAAATTGAATAAACAAACACAAAGAAAGTTAACAAATATAGTACAATAGTACAAAGATCTCAAGAATTAACGCATGCGTCCGTCTATCTGGCCTGTGGCAACCATGATCATATTCCTAGCGGAATTGACGTCACGGTTTCATACAATTCTACAGTTTGGGGCAAACCTAAAAACGATGGCTATGACGTTTCCTCTACTAATGATCATCGTCTGCCACTTTCAAATGCTTAGATAGCATGCGCATTGCATTAAAACATCGCGAGCAACACCTAGACATCGGATATTTGTCAAAACGCGATCTTTTTATATAAAATTACTTAAGTATATACTTTACTACATGTATATCCAGATAATTATTGTCCATTTGAATTTTGTATTTTTACTAATTTTAGTTAATTTCAGTGACCACAATGGTTAACCACTATTTTTTAATCTATTTCAAAATCATTTTTTCGTCTTTTAAAACTTGCGAATATATGACTGGAGTCAATAAATAAGGTTACCATTATTTACCTTATTTTCTCAAATATTACAATTTATAAACATTAGACTTCCACTGCTATTTTCGTCTCAAATTTTTTAAATGATAAAATTTTCTTAGTAAATTCAAAAATGAAATCGGCCATTTCTATTGCTTATGTATACCGGTATTTCTATTGACTGTGTAAAACAGACATTAGTTTTATCAATTTTTTTAATAATTTGAGGTTAGAAAACTTATTTAGCCATTATTTACAAAAGATTTAGATACATTAATTTTACGCATAATGACGTCATACCGAGCTTTTAAAATTACTACTATATACAAGGGTTACATTTACTCGGCCGATTGCTCGGTGAAAGGGCTATCGCAATTGAGGAAGAAGACAAGCGTTACCTATATGTATGTAACGCTAGGAGGTAATGCCTTAAAACAATTGCTAGGATCTAATGGATAGACGTCATTTGTGTCAAACCGGCTGTCATCTGTGTAAAATACATCAAAACAAAAGATGAATTTCTTGATTTTATAAATTCAAACAAGTGGAATTTGTTATAAGCGGTATTTTGTTAAAAAAAAATAGTTCTAGAATTTAAAAGGAATGCTGTGTTTTATCAACTTTCAATTGTCATTTAGACGCTGTAATCTTCTTGCAGTGTGGGTGATAACCTAGAAGCCGGACAGTTAAAAAGTTCTCAATGTGTAGTACGGCGACGTTATATGGCTTGGATTACGTTGAATTGAAAATGTTTTAAAAAACAGTATTATTCACTACAAGCATTGAAATGTTGTCTGAACTTCAAAAAGAGTTCAAACATTATAATAAGCGCTGTCAAAATCTACAAAGGATACTAAAAGATACTCATACTTCTTTGAATGATATTAACAACCTTCTTCAAGTGGGATGTAAGTTATATAAAATCTGCAAGACGTACATATGTATAATATGTAGGTACTAAGAAGCACTTTTTTCTAGGGGAATTCAAAAGAGAGCTATCCATGTATGATGCCCTAGAATCGTTGAGACAGAAAGTAGATCGAATCCCACATTTAATAATTTTTGGACAAACATGCCATGCCAAAGCTTTATTTATTAATCTCCTACTTCAACAAAACATACTTCCTTACAACAGCAGTCAATGGAGACATGTAAGTAGTTTTTTATAATTACGAAGCACGAGAATGACATAATTAAATTTCAAGATAACCTTTAAATATGGACCAATAAAGAGCATACATTTGACTCTTGGTCATGAAATTGAAATTGTTGAAGAGCTAAAGGCTCATGAAGAAACCTCATGGGTTACCATACCTGAGGAAGATCTGAGGAGAGAGGATAGAGATAATTTACTGGATCACTGCCCTTCAATTGAAGTCATTCTTAAACATAAACTTTTAAAAGATAATGTCAAAGTTATGGTACCCCCTGATTGTCATCTGGATCAATTGGTTGAGGTTCTAGGGAGATTTTCTGAAAATATTTTACCTGTGATAATATATTCTGTGTCTGATGATATGTTAAGTGATTTGGTAAGGGTTTCCTCTTAATTTCAACATTATTTTGTTTTATTTTCTATATTAGAATATACAAGAAATTAAAAAGTTAAAGGACGTGTTTCTGGTTCCATTTTTGTTTGTTACTGTGTCAAATGTAGATGATCACCTGTATAAATATGCTCTAAGTACTGAGTCTTTAACAGAGTCAGAAAAACATTTGGTTGAGAGTCAAAATAGTGAGAGCAAACTACAGAGTTTACGGCAACAATTAAGTAGATTAGGTAAAATTAAGCCTTTTTCTTATTTAACTACCTATATAAAAGCTCGTCTTATTTTTAGGGTATGTGAATGGGGAGTTTGATGATGAATTGAGCTCAAACTCAGTGTTAAGAAAGAAGTCCTTTTGTCTAGAATGCTCCTTGGATAATGTCTTGATGAGTGACAAAACCATTAAAAAGGATTTCCTACTCTTCATTACAGACATTTTAAAATCCTGTATACTACAAATGGCTTTATCTTTAAGCAAGGCAATAATAATATTATCAGCAGCAATTATACTACATCATTAAAATTAATTAACTGTTTTTAGATACACGACTCGTGTCTGAGAAAATTCATATTATGTGCGTTTGATATGGCAAGAGAAATTCAAATAACCCCGAAAAGAATTTTGTACGCCCAAGATGTAGAATTGAAAATGTACACAAGGCTTATGAAAATAGCTGGGGAGCAACAAGAAGAAATCAATCAAATAATACACAAGACTCTGCAGGACATGAAATCTAACGTAGCCGAAGTATTGGAAGGTTACGACTCTTCAGATATAAGTAAGAAAGAAAACTAGCTGATATACTAAAATTTAAAATAGTATCCCCAAAAGTGGCTACCATGGAAATCCAACAATTGGTCCTCAAACGGCTGAGATCTTCCGTGGCTACTCAAATTGTACAATCTGTAGGTTGTCTTCAAGAAAGCTTCACTGGAACACTTCAGAGATGTCTAGAGAGCCTTGAAAGAAACTGTCACGATTTGGAAGGCAATCTAAGTGCTTCGGATGCCGTTAAAAAAATCATCCATGCGGCTTACGACATAGATCTGAAAACGCCAACTTCATTTTCAATCGTTCATACTTTTATGGATAGGTTAAGAAAACTACTAGGCAGTTTCGCGTCACCATGGTCGTCAAGCGGGCAAATTCAATGCACGTTACAGTGGCAACTTCAGGTTGTCGCGAATATGATAGATTCTTTAAGTGCATCTAAATTAGTCAAGACCATTTCTACTCAAGTACGCTACTATGCTCTTTAATATCAACTTCAATAGTAAAGGAAAAAATAATACAGTTCCAGGAACACGTCAAGTCGTCTCATGAAGCGTTCCAAGCGGCAATGAGGAACCTAGAAAACCAGCTCTCTGATCAGTTGGAACAAACCGAGGAACAACGTATAGCCATTAGAAAACGATACGCTCCCAGATTTGCTAGGCTAGCTTTAGAAAGTACTTCTCTTTGTGATTTAATTAAGTGGGGCATGCCCAAGCAAATAAGGGAAATCGGAAGAGGTCAATATGGGGTTGTGTCTTCATGCGAACCTTGGGGAAAAATCAATCCTTGCGCTTTCAAATCGGTAGTGCCGCCCGACGATAGGCACTGGAACGATTTGGCTATGGAATTTTACTATACCAGGTTTTTAATTTTTTCATTTATCAAATAAGAAAGGAGCTTAATCTCTCGCCTTTTAGGACAATTCCAGAACATGCTAGAATTGTTACATTGAGAGGTTCAGTAATAGATTACAAATATGGAGGAGGAGGTTCTCCGGCAGTTCTCTTAGTAATGGAAAGAATGACAAGAGATTTATACTGCGGCTTAAAAAACGGCTTATCTTGGCCTAAGCGTTTACGCATTGCCATTGACGTTATAGAGGGAATAAGATATTTACATTCACAAGGCTTAGTCCATAGAGATATCAAACTGAAAAATGTTTTAGTAAGTTGTAGCTGAAGCGTTAGAATTTCCAAAAATAATGATTTTTAATTTAGTTAGACAATGACGACAGGGCTAAATTAACAGATTTCGGATTTTGCATACCTGAGGCAATGATGTCAGGCAGTATAGTTGGTACTCCTGTTCATATGGCGCCGGAACTGCTAAGCGGCCGATACGATTCTAGCGTAGATGTTTACGCATTTGGTATACTGTTTTGGTACATTTGCGCAGGCCAAGTGAAACTGCCCACGCATTTCGACCAGTTTCAAAATAAAGAACAATTATGGAATAGCGTTAGAAAAGGTTTTTCTTTATTTAGATTCTACTGTTAATGATGAACTTAGAGTATTTTTAAGGAATTCGACCTGAATGTTTATCTCATTTTGACGAAGCCTGTTGGAATCTCATGGAACAATGTTGGGCGGCGGAGCCTTCAGAAAGGCCGCTTTTAGGAAACGTTCAACCTCAACTAGAGCAAATTTATATCAGCGTCAAATCAGGTAATGATTGTATTGAAATTGGCCAATGCGTACAGGAAAATTGTTTCAATTTTAACTGTTAATTCAAATTGCATCAATTTTAATCATCGGAAATAATACCCTTGTTTGTGATTGCTATGTAGAAAGAAGAATCAATAAAATAAACTCTTGTTACATACATACATATATTGAGATAGATAGTTCAAGTTTTATAATTCTATTTTTAATAAATGATCTTACACTTGACGCTAAAGTATTCATTTATTTAAATTCGTTAAAGCAAAAGTCCAAAAATGTTCGTCATTATTAACGAACATTTGCCACGAAATTTCTCTTTGGACGTTTGCCCTTTTTTATGGCACATCGATAAGTATTGATTCTAAACCGAAAGGGAATGATTCGCAAAAGTACTCTTTAATGAACGACTTGATCAAATAGGAAAAAACTAAACGAACAAAAAAAAATCATCGCTATAATCAGTCTTTCATAACAATATAAATAAGCAACAGACTTTTTGTAACAGAAAGGTTTAACAAAGGTTAGAAAACACTTGCCTAAATAGTAATTACAATAATTTGACTACTCATCTGATTGCACAACATTGAAAAAATCCAATATTTGACTACCCACAATGATATCCATGAAAAAGTACCACAGGATTTCCATAAAGAAATCGAACTTGAAAACAATTGGAATTCAGATCTTAAAATGTAATTTTTTAACAATTTGCACATAGAAAAATATAATATTATAGGTATAATGTAACAGTATTTAGAAGATACACATTGAATACATAGACTGATCAACCCCTCTTTTTTTTTAATAAACAAGAGGATGTAATGTAAAATTTAACACTACAACTTATGGGAGAGAGCAATGGGGATATTCGGAGAATTTCGATTTTTTTTTACATTTAAAATGCGACTTTTTCTACTTTGTTCTTTGCAACTAAAGTGGTTTTCTTAGTTTTGATCTTTTTCAGAGGCAATTTTTGTATCTTCTTACGACGAGCAAGCAATATTCTTTTCTGGAAAATACCCAACTTATTATAGGCGGAAACGCATCTCAATCTAGTGTACGGAATGGTATCTGGTTTCTTAATTTTTACTTGAGTGATGAGCGTGGTAGTTTTTTTTTCTTCTGCAGTTTCCTTATTGCTTGCTTGGACCTGACCTTTACGTTTGAAATTACTTGTCTTTCTGAAGAATTTACACAGATCCTTGTAATCAATCTCTTCTTGTATATCATAGGAATCAAAAAGGACTATTATCTAAAAATAAAAACACAACAATTAAGAGAACAATAATGGAATATTTCTACATTTTACATACCGCACCAGAGCAAAATATCTCCAAAATTCTTGCCTTATAGTACAGTCCATTGCCCTTCCATTTAGCTAAAACGTCTTCACCAATTTTCCACTTGGATAGTTCCTTTTCCCTTTTAATGAACTCTTCAACTGCTTTCAATGATTCCTCAAGTGGAATCTCAAAATCTTTGTCATCATTTGGAATGTTATGTGAAGATTGGTTTGCCACAACAGGTTTGGTCGATCTTGGAGCTTGATTATTGGAAACTGAAGCTGAAGAAGGCATACAAGGTTTAAAATCCTTCAATGGAATCTCTTGTATGGCTGCTGGTTCATTATCAGTTGAATGAGGTAAAGTAACTCTAGTAAGTTTGATTATGGGATTTTTAATTTCAATATATGAGTTAGTAGGCTCTGGCAGGTCGGCGGCTGTGCTATCCTCAGCGACTTTTAAAGTGAACGAACCTCTTACTCTTGGTACCTGATATTGAAAATCATTCTTCTGGTCAGTGTCTATATAACTTGACATCACTTCCGTAGTAACCATCTTGTTAATGGCGTTCTTGCGATCAACAATATTATCAGAGTTTTTAAAAACAATCATACCTGAGGGCACGTAGCGCTTCAACTTACCTTCTGCCCTGGAAAATGACTGTCTTTCTAATCTAATTATCTAAAACAGACATTAAAGCTAAAATTACCTCGTGCGATATGAAATATCGTGAAAGACACACAATTAAATATGCATTTTCAGTATTGTTGATACCGAAGCCAACTGGAAAATAAACAATCTTGCAAAACTCTGGAAATGCAGCTAGGACTACTACTTTGGAGCCAAACCCGTTTTTATATCATTCCATCCTTTTCTGGCACAGGAGATCGCATTAGTAGAACCGAGCGCGTTACAATCGGCTAAATAGCAGCGCCGGGCTTGGGCTTGCGCTTTAAAGATTCATTTTTCAGTATTATGCCCGGGGAACTGCTTATTTTCTGTCTATTGGTGCAAAGTGATCACGTGTATTGGGTGGGATTTATTCAAGTTCATTCAAATATTTATTTATTTTTTCAATATTTATTTATTTTTCGAATAATTGCGTTAAAAAAATGAAAAAGGAATGGCTTTATTAAATATGGACTGCAGCTTTTTTCCTATTGGAATATTATCAAATTTAATGTTTAGATTGGTTCAAATTATAATAAACTATAAAATTAACCGTTTTCACACGATTAGTCGAAATGCTAGGCACTACCATTACTGACATCTGGTCATTTGACAAGTACAATGACGTTTGTAACGTTGCCATTTCATCTGAAGTTTTAAGATTATAACAAAATAAAAGTTCGTGTGAATTATTGTAGATTAAAAAAAATAAAAAATAAAATTAGAAAACATTTATATCATCTATTTATTAAAAATAATTTTAATAATAATGTTTATGTATTAAATACTTTATCTGTCAGGTAAATGCGGCAACGTTACATGTTTTAAGAATGTTCACTTGTGGCTTGTAGCGTTACTGTTCGTTTTTAATGCTATATTTATGTTAAAACGAGTTTAATAAATTAAAACTCAATATATGATGAATATATTTCCGTTGTATTTCATAGTTAATCTGCGAGGAGCATTTATTTTAATGCAGGATTGATATAGAGACTGTCTCATGGATGTGTTATTAAGAGTAATGTTTCTTGTGTTTGTTTGTTGAATTTACTCTTGGCCTGTGAAGTAATATTAGCCAGGCTTCCTCGAGCAAACAGGGCCGAATCGTGACGCGTTCCAGTAGAAAATGAAACAATGAAACATCCAGAATGAGTCACACAAATGAGCAGAACCATTCAAATCCTTTATCTCAGCCTCTGAGAGTTGAAACTGAAGATCCTGAAGTTCATACGAATAATTCAAATTATTATGAAGAAAAAGACAGCTTTAATCATGCCAATGAAATCCACGAAAACGATTCCTTGGGACCTTTGCCACCAAAATGGGAAAAAGCCTTTACTGAAAGTGGAGAGGTTTATTTTATTGAGTAAGTAACAATTACATATGTATTTTCAATGAGAATCCTCTATGTATTAGGTACTTTTCTATTTAAACAAGAAATAATATTTATTAAAATTTAATAATGTAGTACATATAGTAAAAATAATAATTAGTATTTAGGTAAACTGTTTTAGTATTTATATACGACTGATTTCATTTTATTGGACGATTTTCTTAAAGTCATGTTGAGAGAGCTGAATTTAATTATCAACCCGAAACAATTCAATTTCAGTCATTCAACTGGAACTTCCCATTGGTTGGATCCAAGACTGTCCAAATTCCAGAAGAAGACCTTAGAAGATTGTATGGACGATGAACTTCCGTATGGCTGGGAGAAAATTAGCGATCCACACTATGGCACTTATTTTATTGATCATGTGAATAGAAGAACTCAGTATGAAAATCCTGTAATTCAAGCTAAACGAGCAGCATCCCAAGCGTCTGCCAGAGCAAGTAGAACGTATTTTACAAAAGATCCTTCTGAATTATGTGGAGAGAGGATAAGGACTTCTTTAGTCAAATCTTCGAGAGGTCTGGGCTTTACCATAGTTGGAGGAGATGATGGAGTAGATGAATTTCTACAAATTAAATCGGTAGTGCCAAAAGGGCCAGCATGGTTAGATGGACAACTTCAAATGGGCGATGTCATAGTATTTGTCAATGACACCTGCGTGCTGGGATACACTCACAACCAAATAGTACATCTATTTCAGTCGATTAGTGTAGGGTCAACTGTTCAGTTGGAAGTGTGTCGCGGATATCCGTTGCCATTTGATCCTAATGATCCAAACACAGAAGTAGTTACCACTATTGCGGTTGACGCTCATTTAGAACCTTTGGCCAACGATAAGAGACTGCTAGACACAAACTATAACTTTCTTGAAGGCGAAGATAGTATTTCACGCGTTGATGAGAGCGTTGACACTTCAGACGATATTGACAATTTGCTAAAAGGCATGAACAGCATGACTTTAGGAAAAGTAGAAGTCCGAGTAAGGATTGTAAAGGGAAATCTTGGATTTGGTTTTACCATAGCCGATAGCGCTTGTGGACAGCGCGTGAAAAAAATCTTGGATCGACAAAGATGCAAAAATCTCTTAGAAGGGGATATATTACTGGAAATAAACGATATTTCGTTGCAAAATAAGTCACACGATGAAGTGGTACAAGTGCTAAAAAATTGTCCATATAATAGTGAGGCTACAATATGCGTCCAAAGAGGATGTCCCAGCAAAACGACGAATCTCCGAAATAAGCCTAGAAAATTCGATACAAAATTTTCAACGAAAGACTTTGTCAACGCTTATAGAAGTAAAACTCCTACGGCTGACATTTACAGCACACAACCCCGAGAAGTGCTTCCAAGTAGACCTAAAACTCCGCTCGTGGACACCAGAAGTCTGAATAAAACTCCTATAAAGGATGTAAATTCTAATTCAAATTTTCAAAATGACTCATATGACCGCTCTAGGCTACGATCCTCGGTAGTAGACAACCACGAGGAAGATGAAATGGAGCTGGAAATATCTGAAAATAATCAAATGAAACCTTCTTACGAATATCCTCCGCCCGTTGATTCGAAATTCGGGCTTGCATATTCGGTGCCGTCTCCTCACCGATACGATTGCGCCTGTGCATTTTGCTCCAGCCCTAGGCCAAACACTTTGGATCTCAATCAATTTGATGGAAAAAAGTTCAACAATCATTGGTGGTATCAACAGAATTGTCGACCGGAATACATCACTATGCATGTAATACTGAATCGTCTCGAAACTGGTTTTGGATTTAGAATTGTTGGTGGAATCGAAGATAAGTCTCAAGTCAGTGAGTTCAATTTTTTTCAGTTCCACGGTTTTATATGGAGTGAATTTTAGGTCGCAGTAGGTCAAATAGTACCGGGCGGAGCAGCTGATTTGGATGGTCGTATGCAAACTGGTGATGAAATCGCTAGCGTCGAAGGTTTTTCGGTTCTGAAAGCGGAACACCGTCAAGTAGTTCAACTGATTAATGCCGCCGCTGCCAGAGGACAGGTCAGCCTTATTTTGAGACGAAGAGTTTTCCCTGTCAATTATTGGCCCCCTGAAAATTCTTCTCCGGCTGCTGTACCTCTAGTAAGCCCAAATCCACATCCGGGATCCACATACGATGTCACTGTCCAGAGGACGGAAAGCGAGGGTTTCGGATTCGTTATCATATCTTCAGTTAATAAAATCGGTTCAACAATTGGTAAGTAATTCTACATTATAGTTGGGTCATTAAATTAATTTTCAATATTTAAAGGCCGTTTAATAGAAGATAGTCCTGCAGAAAGATGTGGAAGATTGCGAGTTGGAGACTACATTGTCGCAGTTAATCATATCGATATAATGCATTTAAATCACGGAGATATCGTAAATTTAATCAAAGAATCTGGATTGTCGGTCACGTTATCTATCGCACCTAATCCAGACTTATGATTGTTCATCCCTAAGAAACGTATATCTTTTAAAATAACCGATTAACGTTAATAATTCAATTCGAAACGTCGTTACTAATGTTGCTCTTTTTAAATACCAAAATGTTGTTAAAAATTGTGATAAGCAGTCGATATGTATGACACGCATGTAAAAAAGCTCATTAATGTTTAAGTTTTCAATTGTTTGACTCGAAAATGCCTTAAAAATGTCGTTTATAATCGGACAATAATCACGTTTTAGAAAACTAGAAGTTTTATTAATGTTGTTTCGATATTTTAAAATATATGTACATCTAACAACACTGCCGATATAATATAAAAATTATTTATTGATTGATTTTCCTCGTTTTCAGCTCAAATTTTATTATGTATTTTTTTTTCTGAGAATTGGTGTCTGACGTTGCTCAAGCAGCATAAATGAGCCTAATAAGCACATTTACTATAGAAACGTTCATATTTTCAATACTTGCCTAGTTAGTAGTTGGTAGTCTTTTTTTTATGTGTTATTTATATAAAATTTGCCTTTTATTGTTTAATTTTATTGTGTATGTCTGTGCGCATATTATTTACTAATAATATCCTAACTTGTAAGGAACTTAATGCGTTGATAAAATAGTAGACATTGTTAATAGATAGCAAATTGTAATTAGACGTGGTTGAAATTGTTTGAAAAAGTTGTTACTTTTCATATTTTATCTCTTGCATTATTATGAAGTTCCGGCCAGCATCATTCGTGTATATGTCAATTAGACTGATTATTCTAATGTTTGTAAATAACGTGTTTTGCATTTTATAAAATATAAATATCAGTTATTGTAAATAACATTTTGTTTTACCAAAATGCCACGCCTTAGGTATATCGAAATCCATTACAGGGCCATACACTTGCTTTAGCTGGAACGTTTCCAAACAAATCCTTTAATACTAAATATATCACTGAATAAGATAACTGTTATATTAAAAAATATACATATAACATATAGGTACAAATTTACAATTTAATAAATAGATATCTCAGAGTTAGTAAACATTAACAAAGAAAAAGGGAAATTAAAAGAAACCGGGATTTGTGTGTTCAATAACGCATCTTTTACAATATTTTTTGACAGCCCTGTAGCCCTCTAGAGATATTTGGCAATCCTGTATATTAAGCTGCTGAAGCCCTCGACAGTAATAAGCTACACATTGAACTCCACGGTCTGTTACTAGTTCGCAATTTCGAAGACTCAACTTTTTTAAATTGGGACAACATTCCGCAAGAGCTCTCAGGCCTGCATCGCTAACATCACATTTTCCTATATCTAAAGCCCTAAGTCTAGTACAAAATCTGGCTAAAACCGTTATGGCGTCGTCGGATACTGCTTCGCAACCTCTGGCGTTTAAGTATCGCAATTTATAACACTTTCTCGCTATTACTTTTAGACCTGCGTCGCTCACTTGATCACATTTCGCCACTGAAAGATATCTTAACGTCGGCCCCAATTTGGCCAATTCGTATAAACCGAAATCAGTCACGTTCGAACAATCGCTAACGCTTAATTCTCGTAACCCTGAACAAAAACTTGGCACATATTTCAATCCTGCGTCTGAAATGAAATGGTTTTAGAGATGATTGTCACTATCACTAGTTATTAGACGGTAATTACCTGTAATTTGTACACATCTCCTCAGATATAAATAGGCCAGTTGTGGACAATTTTGAACGATAATTCGCAAGCCTCCATCTTGAACTATAACGCAATCAGTAAGATCCAAATATTGCAATTGCATTCGTCTGTTGGCATCCGAAATTGAGTTGATGCTGATGCAGGATATTTTCACGCAACCTTAACAAATATTTTTGTAATAAATAGGCAAGTTGATTTTAGTCCTTAATTAATCTTAACCTGTCACGTCTAAATGCTGCAAGTTGGTGCATCTGGTGGCGATTTCAAATAAGGCATTATTGGTAATGTTAGTGCACCCGTGAAGCTGTAAATCCGATAGTTCCGGACATCTTTTGGCAAGTAGCAATAGACTCCTGTCTGAGATCTTGGCACCATTGGTGACATGTATTTTTTCCACACAAGGGCAGGCTCCAGTGCGGTCCTGTCCGCATAATTGCCTCAACACTCCTTTTATGGCTTTGTCACCATTAACATTCTCCTGATCCAGAGTAATGACTCTCCACAAACAAGGTGTCCATACTAAAGTATCGAATCTTCTGCACACTTGGGCACAAATACTCAAATCTATACTGGTCAGGAAACTGAAGATCCGAAGAACTAACTCGTCTGACAATTTGTCAAACGAATTGTTTTTCGGATGCAACCGCTTCCCCTTGTAGATGTATCTATCATTCCAAATGGACGCATTTGAAGATGCAGCGGGGGTCACTAAGGTCGCGTAACCTTGATCCAGGCTTGGACTAGACTTTCCTATTTTAGCAAAGTTATCGAATAAGAAACTGGAATCGTTTGATTGATTTTGCGAAAGATAGTACTGACTCTCGCGTGTACTATCTTTGGTTTCCCAATACGACGGCCCCAGACATAAGGACGACAAATCAATAGATCCTTTCGCATATTTCGAATGACTACGGTCGTACGTAGGATCCTCGCTCAAATACGAATGCGGTTGGTCATAGTAGTTCTGCAAAAAAAATTTAAAAAAGCCTGAATAGTTATCATTGATTGATGACGTAAACGCCAATGTACTTACCAAGCAATCAGATTCTTCGGATGACCTATGTTGGTACCGAAATACATTAGTTTCATCCGTACTGGAATTGTTATGTCCAATTCGAAGCAATGGGCAGGGAGTTAAACCAGGTGAAAGTCGATCGAGCAAGTTTGAGGAGTGCGTCATATCTTCTGGTACTATTAACAAAAATTCATATACGAATAAGCAATTTTAACACATTCTCTTAGTTTTTGTTTATTCTATTCACGAATGGCCAATAATTTCTATATAAATCGATTCTTATTACATCAATATTAAGCTAGTTAATCCGGTCATAGACTGGTTTCTGATTACTTTGGACGTGCGAGTAAAATTCCGTTATTGGAATTCAAAGTAAAGTTTATTCCTTTAAATTAAAATTGCAGGAAAATGTCTCTTAAATTTTCGAATAGCATTTTAAAAATAAAACATATGACACGAAATTGTTGAAAACTTTCACATGACTCGCGTGTGTCATTGAAAAGTCGTCTGGACGTACGTTTCGTCTTTGTTTTCGCCAGTGGCGTAGATGGTGTTTATTTTTAAAATCAATTAAGCGCGCCCCTGCTTCCAAAAACCTACTTTCATTTTTTATAGCGAGAGAAACAATTACAACTGTTTAAGGGCGGGGTATATCGTATTCAAACTGTTGCTTTTCTGTGACAACAATGAAATGTTTTTGAACAAAACAAAAAAATGATTGATGATTTTGAGGGTTTTGTTAAAAAGATAAAACGCTCCAAGAGTGTCATTTGTTACACAGATGGCTCAAGAAATATTTACACTCTCTGTGGACGAAGATGAGCTACACAAAGGCGGGGAAAATAATATCCAGGCTGATTTGCGGAATTTTAAATATTTGCAAAAGCAAGGAAGATATATGTTTTTGGTTCCTTGGGAATCAAAGCGTAATTTCACTTATCGTTTACTGGGAATTGTCATCACTCTTATTTTAATTCCCATCGCTTACGAGATAATTTTATTGCGACTCTCATATTTTAGGCATCTTCCTATAACGTGCCTAATAATGGATACCATACATTTTTCTGCCAGGTAAGAATTATTTCATAGTTTACCTGAATTTCTGATAAATAATCATTGTGTCTGTAATTTTATGTCGCTGTAAATTAAAATTTTACTACGGCCTGGACTCGCAATATTATTAAATAGGTACTTTACATAAAGGCATGTCGTCCCATTAACAGGCCTGCAAAAGTTAAACTGCTTGCGTACAACTAGAAAATAGTGAAAAACTATAAATGAATAAAAATATATTTTCATTTTCCTTTTCTACGCCGGATTTTGAAAAAATTTTCAATTGATATATACCATATGTATGTATGTACAGGGTGACTCAATGCACTTTCAGCACTTTCCAAATGGGGTTTATTGAAAGTGTGCCTTCTGAAGCATTTTTCGATTCACGTTGTAATAGACTTTTAGTTCTATTTTTGAATATACAACACACTGGTAAAATTATGCCGATTAAGTTTGGATTACCCTGTACATACAATACAATGTATATTTATTTTTAGTTTTGTGAGTTTGGCAATATTTTTCGCTACGCAGAATTTCTATGAGAAAATGTGGCAATGCTTAGAAGCTCGGATCATAAAAACGGAATTCTTACTGAGAACACTCAATTATGTAGCCCCCAAGGGGCGATTTTCCTTGAAATTCCGAATAATCCATCTATTGTATTTTTTAATTCACGGTTCGCAAATCTACATGTGGATAAAGCTTTATCAGATTAATTTACTATTTTCTTATACAAGTTTCAGGTGAGTATCCATTGTATTAAACTTTTTCCAAACTGTAATTTATCTTTTCAGAGTTAGCCATTACTGGGCTTTGTTTTCCACTTTTCTTATCTACGAGTGGATTAAATTTTTAAGCAGACGATTCAAATTTTTAGATGAATATCTTGGAAAGCAGTTTTCTAAAAGAGTTATTGTACTTCATGAGACGGCCAAGGAGTTAAGGTCGATTGGCAAAATTTATAAGAATCTTTCAGATCTAGTACATCAATCGAATAAAATATTCTTTTATCATTTGACCTCTTTAACGGTCCTAAGCTTACTAATCACTCTTCACGGGTTGAGCTTTGCCGTAGTTCAATTCTATAATGTGCGATCTAGTTTGGCAGCCCTTGGTTTTGTAACCGCATATTTCGTAAGCCCGGATTTTTATGTTTTAATCATTATCCATACATTTCAATTCACTTGTTTTTTGATCACTTATGAATGTACATATGTTCAACGTAGGCATGGATGAAATTTAAGCTCGGATAATGATCGAACATTCACCCAATTAACTTAATCATTTTTGTTTCATCTTAAATTTACATAATTTCCAGATAAACATATTGGTTTTGGTCCTTGCATATGAAGATTTAAAAAATACCAGTCAGAATATCGTCAAGACTTGCTTATTTCTAGAAGAGGGCATGGAACATACCCATTTACGAGCTGAAATGGAACGTTTGAGAAAATATGTTAAAACGTTAGGCCCTAAATTATCAGTTATTGGATATTACGAGATGGATTTTCAACTGATATCCAGCTATATTTCATTCATTTTTACATATTTAATAATCATTATGCAGTTTAATATGACTTTTGTTTAAATAATAACTAAGTGTGTTTCTTAGTTGACTGTCGGTATCTCCCAACCGTGTACGTAATTAATAGCCTCGTTTTGTGATTAAAACCAGCACGGTTTTTATTATCAAAACTACACAAAAGAAAAGAAAAAACATTTCATCCACTATTGATCAGCTGTTGTTCCATTTTTTTAGGTGAATTTACTCAAAAACCACATTCGAGAACTTTCGTTTTCGAATATTTTCAGTGATTTTTAAATTCCATTTTAAATAAAATCTTGACAATATCGATAATGGCAATGTAAAAACTAAAATTCCTCAATATGTAAATAACAGATTATTTAAGCCAAGTAAACGACCCACGTAAAATCGAGTGGCAATGGAACAAATAATAATAACAGTCCTGATATATCATACATGGACATTCTTCGCCAAACGACAAAGCCCAAGGCAAATTATAGCTTTTTATTCGCTTTTAATATAATGTAACTTAAAAAAATACTAAAAGTAAGTAGGGTAAACTGGTAAATGGGAAAGTTCATCGACACTTTGACATACCTTAACCTAAGATTTGTTCAACGGGCCCAAGAAATGAATTGGAACTTTTTTCAACATGTTCATCTCAACCACTCGAACGATCAAAATCAAAGTTTCGGTGTAAAAATTGTTTCTAAATTCACTGTCGTTGAGGCAAAACTTTTTGCTTTGTTAGCGCACTGAATTCGCGATCTCACTTCTTGTGGTACCACTCATTTGGTTGCGGTACGACTTCTAGTACTGTGCCGTGCCGAAGATCAATAACGGGAAGAATTTTACAGGGACGGACTTGCACGTTAAAATTTTGTCATTTTTTTATTAATAATACACAGGTTGTGAGTTATTTTTTGAAATGGTACGTACACAATGACTCCAATACTACTGAACGTTATATGTAGAGAAAACAAAAATTCAATAGATATAGCTATAGGAACTGGAAAATATATTTTGTTAATAGTAAAAATATGGAATAACATTAAGGGCTTAAATACATTAAAAGATAAACAGATCGGATTATATGGCATAAGGCTATAAAGTATAGAAACTGTTACCACCTCTGTAAACTTGAATAAACGAACGTTTAGTTAAAAAATGTAAATTATATACATATCAATCGACCTTTTTCTTTTTAATCTAGTATAAAAATAATGTTTAATTCACATTTAATATCAACATCGATCGACAACCCATTTTATACTAAATAGCACGTTTACTTTAGTTCCTTATATACATTTATAAAAATATAAAAATACCAATTGAACTGATACAAACCGAAATAATATATCACTATTATAATATAGTTTTTTTTTGTTATTGAAGAGAAAATTAAAGTGCTCTTTTGCAATAACCAGAAACATAAACTTGATCGGTTTTAATGGACCTATCCTAATATGTAATTCTAATAAATACATCAATAAATCTATTTTATTGCCTAATTATAGCTACCGATGTCACGACAAGTTTTGTGCTCCTTCTTTGATTCTTTTTGGCTATTCTAGTATCTGTACCGCTACTAATTCACAAATAAGAGGGTCTTCAAGTTTCATATCACAAATATAGTTTTTGAATGGAAACTTAAGGAGTTTTCGACTAGAGTTTTAATTTAAATTACATTTTTGCGTAGCCAAGTATAGATGTCTTCTTTATTTTTATTCAGCCAGTTGATGTTTAATTGAATAATCTCCAAACTTTGCTCCAAAGCTCTTGCAGCTGCGTCCACGTTCATCCCATTAAAATAAGTGGTAACCTTTTAAAAGTATTAATTCAATTAGTAATTACAATTTTCATACCGCCCTCGTAAATAGAGTTATGATAAATACGTATTTATCAATCTACAAGCACAGGATTCTGCGCATTGATGTAACGTTTAATTCCAACCGCCTCCACTTTGCTGTTTTCAATCTGAATTAGACGTTCATTGTTATTTTTTTATTAAAAATACGTATTTGATGAGTATCTTTGCAAAAATTACGAATTATACATTTTTTCCGCAATTTGAAGGGGTCATTAAGTTTTTGTTTTCTGTAGATACGTATGTATGTATGTAGATACCTAAATAAATACATACATTATACATATATACATGGGTTTTATTTACATGTGGAAGTAATTAAGAGAAAACTTACTTCGTAGTAATCGTAGGGAGTGGATAAATGAGCAGTAACTGCTGATATGAGACTCCCCATCATAGAAGTTGAATTTCCAAATAACGAATGCATTGTTGGCCAATAAGCCTTCAAGTGCCTCCAAGCCAATAATTTGCCTTCGGGATTGGCAGCTACTACAGCCAGTACTATTTTGACATCTTCCGATTTGATAGTGTTTTTATCCAAAGTTTCCAAGAGATATCTTTGAAGGAGCCAAGGATCTCCACGAGGCTGTCCCAGGGCCTTCAAAAGTAAACGTCTTTCCGTAGATATAGTAGTACTGTTGTAGGTATTCCAACAGAACTGCCATTCGCTCATTCCTCCAAATTTTACTCCAGCCGAATAGACAACTTCTTTTAAATTAGTATCGATGGTTTGATTAAGCAACATCCATTTTTGAAATAGTATTTTAGCTTCGTTAACTGTTTCGTTTAATTCGCAAAGGACTGCTGCCGAAAGGACTTTGGCTCGAAGAAGTTGCTGAACATAATCATTAGAGTTCTTCCATCCTACATGCTTGGCAATGGGGCGTAATAGATTCCGTAGATAATTTAAAAATAATTTATACGGCAGTGATTCGGACATCCTTCTCGCCCAATTCTGGAAGTGTTCGATTGCGGCAGCCCAGGGGGCATATTCTTTTTCTTTTACTAAATAAGTGGATAATTCTAAGGGGATGGTTGCATTCAATAATCCAGCCCTATATAAATGGATAAGCCTGAGGTTACGACTAAATATTTTCGAAAAAATTTACCTGCACAAAGTAAAAGCGTCATCAATTAAATTCGCTCTGTCTGTGGCACTAAAGACAGTATGATTAGTTTTTAGTATATTGATTAAGGAATGCCACATTTGTTCTTCGTACATAACCCTGTAGAATCCTGTCTGATTAACATTGGCTTTGATCCATTTCAAGTCTGGATCCACTTCAAATCGCACTACAAATTCAGATCAATTAATCTTCCAATTGATATTTGAAAATGCAACAATACCATCAGTCAAATTCATCCAAATGTAGTTAACGGCTTCAGAGTCATTGCTAGTAATAAAGGTTAGCGGCACATACCATTTATAATCAAATTTCGATTTCGGCAAAACACTGTCGTTTCCAGTTTTCACAGATAACAGAAACCTGCTTTGAGTAGCCACAATTTCGTTTCCCTCTCTTGTCAAAGTTACTAGAGGAAAACCCATTTGTTGTGTCCATGGGTCCATTATAGCCTATAATACATATTTTTCCCTTTAGAGTCAACTATTTATTTGAATAAATAAATAACTACTCACTTTAATGTCTAAAGACTGATTGATACTTTTACTAAAAGTATTCCATAAATCTTTAGTTTCAGCTGTTGAATACTTGTACGTGATAAGATATTCACTGAGGCCATTTTGTAATATATCTTCATGTAAAAAATTTTTGAGCATATGTATAAGTGCCGCAGCCTAAAATTCATTTTAGTACGTACTGTTGTCAGGGATAAAACTACCATGTCTTACCTTGCTGTAAGAAATAGTATCAAAAATATTTTCAATTTCATTTGGGTCCTGTACAACTACGTTTATAGGATGGCTACTAACTAAAGCATCTAACGCAAGAGCTGGCTGAGTTTTATCAATTACAAATTGATCCATCATCTTCCATTCTGGATAATAGTTATCAACTCCTAAATATTCTAAGTAGACCGTGAAACCTTCGTACAACCATAAATCAGACCACCATTTCATTGTCACTAAATTTCCAATCCACTGAAAATTTCAACAAATTGATGTATTTATTTACGAATTCAGTATTTGATGCCGTTACTACTACTGCTGCTGCTACTACTACTACTACTACTGTTTTCGGTTTTCCCAAACGAAGAAGCGACTTTTGAATTTGGTTATCTGAACAATTTACCTGATGAGCAATTTCATGTATAATAGTCTTTGTGATCCATTGATTAACAGAAGTAAAATGTTCCTTGGGATGGTAAATTGAGGTAGTTTCACTATAAGTAATTAATCCCCAATTTTCCATAGCATCTTCGGCCAATTTCGGTATGGATATTAAATCTAAAATGAGTAAAATGGTTCTATTAGAATGGTGCGAATTCTAATTAAAACCCGACGGTCGTTGGCGAAACAAGTGGGTGTTAACGTGTGAAAGTTATCCTGCCGCAGGAGAATGTTTTAGTCGACACCCTCATCCTCTCTACAGCAGCAGCAGCACCACCAATCGCCCCACCCTCCCGCCCCCCACCCATATTGTCCATTGGGGTGAACAAACTTTACAACGTATCTTGTATTTAACCGTAACAATATTTTATCTCCGTCGGGCTCTGGATATTATTTCCAGATGAGTTGTGTTAAATAATTCTTGAAAGGCAGCAGTTTTAATAAATTAATATTTATTCCTCAGTCACCCTCATACGTAAGGCGGCGAAGTATTCATTAATAACCGTGCGAGGTGTCACTTAAACATTCCTGGGAAAGATAGCTCGTTCTAAATGGACATAAAATCGATGGTTTCAATTTATTTACCTGCAATGCGATTTCTAGCTTTAACTTATGTACATTCGATCATCATTTAATGCATCATATCTTATTCACTTTTTGAGAAAGCGCGTTTCACGCTATTGCTTATTCCATGCATAAATTTTGAAATTCTTTTCAAGGACAACTTAACTCACCTAATTTTGGCAATGGATATGGAACACCAAAAAAGCCTTCGAAATACTCAAGAGCATGAGTGGCAGTGTCCAAGGTAAGTTTAGCTCTATCTTTTACCAAAGGAGGAGTGTATATTGAGACAGACACTCCTCTGTCAGTTTGATTGCTCAAAGTGGCATAGTCGCAGACGATAAATGCCAGTAAATAAGTGCTGATATCTGGAGTTTCTTGGAAATCGTCTCGCAACTGAAAAAGTGATATTTGCTGTATCAAAATTTTGAAATTAAATTGATTCAATTACCAAGCCAGTGCCCATGTAAAATCCTAAATCGTCCGTATTGACCACTGGCGTGTTAAATAGCGCAATATGAAATCTATCTCTGAAAATAGTGAGCTTAAATTTGGCTTTAAAATGGGGCTCGTCGAAACATGGAAAGGCGGCGCGGGCAAACGTCGGCTTAAAATGAGTGGTGGCAATATATCTGGAAAAAATCGGAGATTTAATTCCAGCAATATTTTCAAGTGCAAAATATTATTTTCCCTTCGTTCATTTCGCCCGTATCGATTAGTTGGTTTTTTGAACAGGAGACCAGAGATTGAGTGTTGCCCCGAAGGAAATTGCCTTTTATGCTTCCGGAAAATAATTTGAAAACTTAATGGAAATTTTGAATTACTCTTACCGTTTTTCACCTTCCGCCCCGGGATAACTGGCTAAATAAAATCCTTGTTGTTCTCTATTTAATCTGGTGTTAAATCTGATTTTAATCGTATAGTTATGCTTTTTCTTGAATTTATCTTTCAATTCTATGTACAACTGCTGTCCCCTAACGTATTCTAGCATTCGCACAATGGACAAATTATGACCTCTTCTGTCTTGAATTATTTTATCGATTAGAGTCATGTTGTGGCTGTGCAACACTATAAAGTTTGTCTCTTTTTCGCAATGGAATTCAATGGATACTTGTCCTAAGAAAAGTCACAGTTGCACATCCAAAGTGCCAGATTATTCACTTTAGACTTACCTCTAACTTCTAACGTGGTCAGATTAGGATGAATAGTTAAATTGTACCTGGTCGGTTTCAAGGTGGTAGGAAGACGAACGTTATTCCACGGGAAGATTTGTCCATTTGTCGCTTTTGGTATGTAACTTTTCGTCATGTTCGAATCTTCATCCACGTAATTGGGCGGCCTCTCGCCGGCACACGTACAATCTGTGAATAAAGCTTTTTGAAACATTATATTAATGTGTTATTGAGGATGAAACCTATCTAGATATACAGTAGTTAAGTCAAGATTTTGCCACGGAAAGTGTGTCTATAATTTATCATTTATTTTAAACCGGAATTAATTGCCCCAAAATTAAATCCCCTATTAAATTTTAATGAACATTAATAAATACTGAGAGCCTTGGCCTCCAACCTCAGTTCGCTCTGCTATGATTATTTAATTATAACTCTTCAATTACTTTTAAATGAGCTACCCATTCTTTCTCCAGAACTGTGCAGATTAACGTCATGCTTTCGTATGAATATAGGGAATTTTTGGTTAGAAACGTCAATTTTTCAATTTTTTTTTTTTAAAGAAACATTCACTTGAGTTTCATTTCAAAGTGAATAAGGCCTATTCATTAAAGAGACTAAAAGGTTGTCTCTTCCGCATGTGAGCTCAAGTTGTTGACATTCATATTGGACTCGGGGCAAATCGATAGAGAAAAACTCTAGGTACAAGATGGAAAATAAAAATTCCTCTTTTTCGTGAGAAATTTATGTACATCCTTTATTCATGAACTATTTTCAAATTAGGAGATTGCGAGGGAAATGATTTCCCAAAGTTTTAATTCAGCTGGAACGAGTTTGAATTTAAAAATTTAAATGTCTCAAAATAGCGAAAGTGTTGATCAAATTAATGCGTCATTTATACTTGACGGTTCTTATAATTATGATAGAATTAATTATTTTTAAGGTGACATTTAAATTTGATAGATGGCAGGTAGAATTTGACATTCTATCATTTATATTAAAACAGAATTGTTCTGGAAATGTTTTAATGTGTCTGAAAATATCAGTGTCATTTCTAAGAAACGCCTTTGAGGAAATCAGCTTTTCAGGTAAGTTTTTTACAAAAAAATCCAACATTCATTCATTTATTTCACGTTTACGACATGAAAACTACCCCAAATATGTTTAATTGTTAGTTTTGTTTGTGGCTAAATCAAACCTCACCATACCAATTTGTTTTTCTTTTACTATTTTGTACAGGGTACTATGAGCCAGGTCCAAAATGGCGATTATTTCTCAAAATGAATTAAATTGTATTTAAGATTTTTCGGGGGTATGTTGGCGTATACAAATAGTTCTGTGTATACAGGATTGACCAAAAAACCAGTGACGTTTTAGTCAACTCTAATAATCAAATATGTCAAAATAATAATATGTATTAGAATTAACTTAAATTTATGTACAGGGTGCGCAAAACTCGACGTATCGAGCTTATTATGAGAAAACGGAAAGTGGAATTAAAAATGTCAATAAAAGATCTTGAAAAATGTCTCTTAAGGTCTATTTTTAGTTGAAAATATTTTTTTCCCAAAGTTTTATAAAATCCTTTATTTAGATTTTTAATTCCGGCTTATGTTTTCTCATAATAAGCCTGCGATAGGTTGAGTTTCGCTCACCCTGTACACAGACTAAGTTTACCTAAGTCCTCAATTTTATTAAAGTTGCCAAAATTTAATGGGCAACATTATAAATACTGGCCCTAAAGTTGAATATTACATGGTTTGCAGTTTGCAGATAGTATAGACTCTGATATGTTCAAAATTTGAACACTTTGCAGTTTTTCGGTTTCTTAAAAATCAAAGTCACTCGTAAAATGTTTTTCAACACTTGCATAGTGACCTGCACATATGTATCTCATGAAACGCATCTGGGTGAAATTGAAAAGGGTGAAATACATATATAAAGTGTGACTTACCGCTCTGAGGTCCAGTAAATGCAATGATAATAGCAATAGTAAAAAGAAGAGCAAAAACGATAGTGGCGATACAGAGAGCTCTGTTATGGCTGCAGGCAGCCACCCCATTATTTTCATACAGGGTCTTCTTTTGTGGTTGGCCTGTCGGACTATCAGCGCCTGCAACACCGCCTGTGTCACAGGGATTATGAATAAGAGGAGATGATTGACAGATGGAGTGGGTGATTTGAGCATGATTTGTACCTGTAAGAAATGCAACATCATCAACATCCTGATCGCTCATCACTCTGTCCTCTTCGATTTTCTCCAGACCAGTCACGACTGAAAATTTCACGAAATGATCGCGTTTCGAAGACAGTTCACTTAATTTTTCACCGGATTTTCATAAAAAAAATTATACAGTATTTTAAATAGAACTACACTCAGTTACATGCTACAGATTTGATTTGAACACACGAGACTTTTGGTCGGACGAACTTTTGATATTATATTTGTTGTACTATACGTAATGTTTTCTCGAGTTGAGGGACGTTTTTTTGACTTTGTTCTCCCTTTGAGGACTCGAATGTGAAACTGTACTCTTTTTCGGCGCGGCAAAATGATCCTGCGCTCCTTTAACATCATTTGCGCACGCCTATTTTCGCGTTTGGACGTACTAAACAGTGGCGTTTTAATATCTACATATTCATTCTATATCATTAACTATTTATCTTAATTCTATCAATTTCATTATACCTACTCTTTGCTCTGCGCGCATTGAAAAATGCACGGTTTTTCAAATAATTGATAGATGAAAAACATGAATTTGAAAACGTGTATAGTTTTTGATTTTTTAATTAGTAGAACTCTCCTGTGTGTGTTAAACACCGTGTACTAAACAAAATGAATAGAAAGCCAAGTTAACTGGGCAAGTTCCATTATCAAGAAAAATAATATTTATACAGAATGTTCAAATACTATTTAGCAGGCTTATTTATGAAACATCGTTTCAGCAGTCTACGCCGCTGTTTTAATAGGGAAATTAACACGTGCCGAGATAAACATGCAATATTACACTAGCAAATCCAATTGTAATTATTTCAATGAAATATTAAACTTCTAAATTGATCTAAATTAAGGTAATGAGTTGTTGGTTTACCCACCTTGGGTCCGGACATTCCCATTTTGTGTTTGTTTAAATTTTCCCAAAGGTTCAAGCCGAATGACGTCCCTGGATGGACCCGTGCTCGACTGCATATCGTTTAATATTGAAAAGTCTTTGACGGACGATCAAGGAACCATAAGTCTACTTTTAACTTTAACTAGAGAAGAAACTAATAATATGTCTTAATTTTAATTATGAAGCTACAAAATACGTCTACGAATGAACTACAAAAGACATGCTACATGTTCTACCTGTTGATTTTTTTTTTCGAGCGACACTCGGACACGCAAATCACCATTTAATAAAGATTTTTTTATATTTTAAACGTCAGAACCGTTTCAATTGACGTTTTGTCCAAACCCGTTTTCACACTTGCACAAAAATCATTTCTAGAAGCTGCCGCTAGTCATGTGGGGTTAGATTGTAATAACATATTGATTTTCTATTTAGGCGGCAAGCGGTCTACCCCCTAGAATTTTACTCCCTGTCTATGCGACCCGCTCCCCATAATATTCATTTACTAGTCTACCACGTGATTCGCTATTGATCTTGAAACAAACCCCGAGTCTGCGCACTCTTTACCCACAGTAGAGTGTCACGCTTCAGTTCAACTGGACCACATTTATCAAAGTGACAGTTTTTATTAAGCGTTTCACTCTGTATAATAAATACAAGATCAAACTTATTTTAGAATCGAAATCGAAACGTCCTACAGACTACTCCTATTAATTATTACGAAAAGTATATTCTTCTTTTTTTTTATAGGAATTTATCTCACTCTGTAGATCTATAATTGTTTGCGAAAGTTTTCATGGTGAGCAGTTAAATAGAAAATTTACCCTCCTAAATGACTCATCCTCAGAGCCAAGGCTTTCAGTTAGGGGAGGAAAGAGGGAAACAGGCATAAATATTATTTCAATGTGTTAACCTATGTACGGATTTATATTTTTTTATTACGCGATATCATCCTATTCGACAGGGTGTTTAAAAGATCAATTCCCGACTATCGCACATTTTTTCAGTCTCAAGCCTCAGGTTGATATTAATTGGAGGGAGATCAGAGGAAGAAATAGAACAACATTTCTCTTGGAACTATATTATTATTAGTTATTAAAAAAACACATAATGCACATTTAATAAAATTAATATCAGTAGCAATGAGATTCCTATTAACAATTTACACTCGACTAGAACAGGATTTGCTCTCATCAAATGATAATAGTGCGCAATCTTTTCTATAGATATTTACATATGGTGTAGCCCGCTAGAATTGTAATGAGAGCCTCTTGGACAAGGTTCTGTTCTTTAGTTAAAGGATTAAGAAACTTGTTCAAGACGTACAAAACGAGATCGGTTTAAGATAATTTATGTCTAAAATCAAGATTAGAAGCACACTCTTGCATTAGCTTTTATACAAAAATTCAACACACGTCATCTATTAAGAGGCCCAACTGCTTTTATTACATCGATATACACATTTCTATTTCAATCCCTTTGAAAAACATCTACAATATAACGCTTCAATTCCACAATGTGTAGTTTTTGACAAAATACTTAAGTAAATTTGTTCCATACACACTTATATATACGAGTACATATATATGTACACTATATGTGTGTGTGTAGTAAGAAAAGAGTATATATAATTCTCCCCCTCGTTTAATTATTAACATGATTAGTCACTATGTAGTGTAGTATAATATATGTAATTAATGAATTGGACTTTAATAAAAGAACAGTATTTCAACGATAAAATCAGACTTTAAATATTAAAGTGCCTTTACCAGTCTTATAAGTGCACAACCAGTATTGTTACTATTACTACAAGTTTTGTGCATTTCAAGTGTGAACTTTTCGTTGAATTACCACCATATGTATCGTCAATACAAAACAACACATGGGTTTTATACCCAATGTAGCCAATAAATACTGTTTATAGCCAGTTAAAATTAAACTTCAGTGGATTTGGGAGTAGCAATATTGTTGGCGCCGGTGTGCCGTTTATTAAACAAACTTCCTAGAAATCCTTGTGGATGGTGCATTCCTGGTTTGGACTGTTTCCCACCTAATTTATCTGAACGAGAACAGGTACTTGCGGAGGTCGACTGAAAAGACACTGACATTCCACTGTCAAGGGAACCAACACTACCGCGTCGTTGCGCTTTATCTCCTGCAACTACATTTTAAAATATCCAAAAATTAGTTGTCGATACGAAATGTATATAGAGCTTACACTGTTCGTGAATATCCAATAAGGAATTGCTGAGAGCAGATCTTTTGATTTGGGTCTCGTGCGTTCCGTCGTCTGCGCAGCTTTCCGTTTGTCCCAAGGTGGGATTTTGCGAGCACGGGCACTGGTGGCAGGGGTAGACTTCAACATCTGCAACACCACTATCTCTATTTTCCGTTCCTAGAACGCATACCATACCGTGATTCATAAGGCCAACTTTTGAAGGCGATTCGCTTACCGGATCGATTGCCTCTGTTGGATTTCTGCCGTTCTAGTTCAGCCTCGATCCGGAGATTTTCCATTTCATCCATTTCGCTTACGGCCTCTTTCAGATCCTCAGCAAATTTGCAACGGTCGTGCTCGTTTCTGGCATTGAACGTGACTAACACTTTTTGATCCACTCTTTGACTTAGTTTTATTCCATATGGATAATCTAATAATAAAAGCAATCGTTATTTTTTGCAAATACATTATTAAATCATTAAAAGTCCTTACGTTGCACTTCAAATAACGTAACAACCATCCCACATAACGGGTAACTATTCCTAAACGTATAAGTGACTGAAGACTTCTTCTTACTAAGGATCTTGGTGATGACTAACAGATCATTGAATAAGAAAACTTCTCTTTGGTGAACGCCGGGTCTTTCCTTTTTATTTATATCAGGAATTTCATAGAGCCTACAGTAGCAAACCAATCGACGATGAGGCAACGCCATATTGGGCTTTTTACCCACGATAGTCGCTTGAACTTTCATAACTTGAGTGACATGGTCCGAGCCCGGTTTGAATTCGTTTGCTTTGACTCTTTCGTAAATTCCAGTCAAAATATCACTATCGATGTCGCCACAATCATCGATGCCTCGTAGATTCTTTATGAAATCCTCCACTTTCATTCTGCGCTCCGGTTTTATGTTCGGCGTGTGGAGATCTGTGTTTAGCATTATAATGGCAAAGGACAATACGAATATCTGAAGAAAGAACCGAAAATGCGTTTTATAGTTTTCAGTAAATAATTTAATTTTATACTTACGGTGTCAGGGGAACGTAATCGAGCAACAACATCGACATTACATTGGCAATAACGTTGAGAAAAGACTTCCATGAGACGTTCTATCTTTTGAGCTTCACCAGGCATTCGGAAGTGCTGCTGAAATTTGCGCAAGGCAACGTCCACTTGCATACCAGACAAATCTAGTTCAGATGCGAAACATTCGAGTACAGCCATGCAAAATGGATTCTGCAAATTTCCCAAGTACTCTCCGATCATTTGTTTACTCAGTCCTTTGCGCGATATAAGGAACCTTGCTACACCTGAAAACAACAAGAGCATTATGGTGTCTATGGTTTGTATGAGTTAAGCAATACCAACCTTGAGGAGAATTCTCGAGAAAGCCTCTTCTAATTAAATACGCAATGCCTTTTTCCGGTTTTTTGTTAAACAAATTCAATCCGACACGGTATTGGCGCTTTCTGATGGTTTCGGATATTTTATAACTTTGAGGTCCTTGAGGATCCGTTGCCCTTTCCACTAAAGTGTATGTGGAAGAGCTGGCATTTGAAATGTTTCCTAGACTAGTTTCTAGAGAAGGTTCTGCATATTCAGACGCTTGGTTTCCTTTACGTTTCCACACTGGGGATCCCGAAAATTCGCACTGAATTCTTTCCGTGGAAATACTACTATCGCTCCCTAAAATTATCATCATATAGTGAATTAAATATATATAAATTATATATCTTATATGCAACTAACCTGAACTCTGAACACTAGATAACGAACCGTTTTCCGCAGTCTTGGACAAACCATTGCTTTTATGCCTGGCTTGTTGTTCGATGGAGCGAGAGGTAATGCTTGAAGTCCTCTTAGGTACTTCGGGAGGTACCTTCCGGTTGCTCAAACTGCTCCTGGTTCGGACATACCCGTTCACGGCAGTGGGAGTGCTACAAGAACTAGGGCTACCACTGACATGAGATGTAATAGATTCAGATTTAATATCTGCCGGAGAGTAATAATATTGCAAAGAAGAAGAAGAAGACGAATAAGTTTCCCAGCATCCAGTTGGAGTTCCTGACTGGCTCCTAGGGATGGGCATGCTATCGATGTTCCTTCTTTCACGCAACGACATAGACCTAACCGGAAGCATTCGAATGTTATTATAATCGTGTCCTTCGAAATTCGAACGCATATGCTCAGAGGGCTCTGTACCAGCAGATTTACTTTCTTCGGCAGGAGGAAGCCTTCGGCTGATCCGTCTTTCTGCTTTAGCCATTGCAGTGATTGCGGCGAATTTCTTGCGAAGCGTGTATCTTCTGAAAGCTCTTTGTATGGTGAGAGCGGCATTTCGAGCTTTGACTCCTCCATATTTTCTTTCCAATACTTCAATTTGTTTATCCAAAATATCTTGGGATAGCTCGTATCTGCAAAAATAGATACGAATAACGAACGTAGATTGATAAAATACGAACTCACGTTGTCTGAACCCTAGAACGTTTCAAAATATCGCCATTCCTCAAAGAGCCTTTCTTGTGAAGTGGCTGAACTACTGAAACGAAACCGGAATTGCTAGGGGATGCTCTACAGTAAACAGGACTGGCCGCTGGAGTCGCATAATTCTGGTTCTGAACGAAACTCGGAGCTTGGATGTAGGTTTGCTCCTGGATATCCGTACCCATGGAGTTGGCCACTTGTGACCTCTCCATTTTGGGAGGAAGGCTGAAACAGAAACACCATTTGGACAACTGTGACCGCATTTGTTGAAACATCATCGAATGCGTTGCGCGCCAATTGTTGCTGAATTGACGTTTAGAAATACGATGATACGTAATAGGTGTTAATCAAAACCGACTCGAGACATCCGTGGATTATTATTTGTCGCTTAGGCATCTATTGTTACTTCCCAGAATAACACTTTGTTAATAATTTTAAAATCTGTGTCACTCACAACATTTAGACGCAAAGAACAACGTTTCTGTGCATTTTCTTTTTCTTCAGCACAGTACTCGACTGGATTAATCTTGATTCAACTTCAATAAAACAAAACCATTTTTAAAAGAAATATTTTTAAGTTTACAGTTATTACAGGGGTCGAAAATAGCGTATTAGAAAAGAATTCCTGCTATTGTTTTCAGTGAAATGTCGAGCACCTGATTTGTTTCAAACACAATTGAATGAAATCATTATTAAATATGACATAGGATATTTCAGAAGAAGTGAGAAATAATAGAAAAAGGTAATATGGGTTGAAAATATCAAAAAATGGCAAAATTAACAACACAACATAAATTTGAATCAAAACATTATTATTATGAATGGAAGTTAATGTTATTTAGTTAGGTATAAGGGAGACAACATTTCGGGAAATTCAATGTAAAACGTCATAATAGTTGGCAATGGAAAAAGTGACAATATTATGAAAATAAAAATTATTTACGAGCAAAACAGTCGTCTGAGACAGCACCAAGTAAACATTTGCGATAATTTTTACGTTTTGACCTTTGTATACATCATTCACCTTGAATCATTTAAATACGACACTAAACTAAATCTAGCCTATCAGAGAGTGAGTTAACTTTTGTCGTGTGGTCAGTCCAGCCACAACAATTACATATATTTAACCGACCACCACAGGTAATTATTGTTATTAATAAAAAAAAACTTACGAGGTCCCCACGAGAAATCCCGATATACAAATGATCATTTTTTTCTTCTTTTTGTTTAAACTGAAACACCAAAAATGAACTAAATAAAGACGACTCTCTCTAAGGCCGTGGCGAGCCCTAAGGAAGCAGCTGCCAAACTAAACCAGAGGGCCCAGAACCCAAAATCAAGATAAAATGGTACTAAATCACAGGTAGTGAGTGAAAAGAAAAAGACAGAATACTATTAAGGCGTATAGAGAGCAGCTGTTTCGGTTTGACAGCCAAGGAAATTATTATTGTGTCTCGGCCTTGCTTTCATCAATCAGGTGTGCATCTTTTCGGCATTCGATGCACCCCCTTTGTAAAAATTTACAGAAAAAATGATATCCGTTTAGGAAAAGCGACAAATCGGACCATGACTAATAAAAAATAAACATTTCTCGATAACAGAGAAAAACCAGACCATCCTGTAAGTATAATCAAGGAGATATTTTTTTAATAACAACATGTATATCAGAACCCGAGAAGAGAACAGCTCACATCTGCCACATGCCGTCGAGATGTTGTTGGGAACCACCTGCCTTTGCACCAGCCCTCTCCCCTCCAATATATGTAAAAGGCACGTTCCCGATTATATTCATCTACCTACGATCGAAAACGAAACAAATTCATGATCGACGCCAATTGTTTATAAATTTTCTTGTTTGGCTAACCGTTTCGAACTTCAAAGCTTGACCTGATTTCTGAATAAACTACAAAACATACGATCCATTAACGTGACCGAGAAGAGTGTTTGTTAGATTACTTGGACAATACTGCGGTACCTGTAAACGTAACTGTTTAAGAGATAATTCTAATTAATGTATGTAGGGCAAGCGCCGTGGTGTGGCGACAAATAATTATATATTTAAACTTTCTAAATGCTACAACAAACGGCAATTCCAGAATCATCAGAAACGTTAGCTAGAGACTATATAATTTATACCTACCCAGGATTATTAAATCGTAGCCAATTTTCTATAAATAACTTTTCTAAATTTAAATTGATTTTCGATTTTATGGACTTTATCTTTCTCTCCGAAAAATCAGGCGTAGAATATCCTTTTCAAGCATCAACATTTGTTTAATAATCAGTCGATTAATAAATAAGCCTTTAGAATCAATCAACTAAGGAACGGCTGTAGTTTGCTAAAACGGTCTATATAAAAGACTGCGCATTATATTTTATTCTGCTTTGGTAAACGCTGCGCTCTACTAATTGTTTAAATCACGTAATGATTAACAAACTACACCATTTATTTTTATATAGATGGAGATGGAGAACCAACTTAGAAACAGTTACCTTCAGTTCTTATTAAAATATAACCACTGACCATACATATACATATATATATATATTATACTATTGAAAGAGGTATATATACATATATCTACTATAAAAAAGGACGACACATGGAATATGAAAGATGGAATATGGAAGATAGAATTCCAAGTTTTCGCACCAATTGAAGTTCGGATTGCATAAAATACGATTTCTAAATGACATTTTGAGCAATTAATTTAAATTTCTCAATTCTCATTTATTGATTGGGAAACATTGTCGACTGTGGGTGCTTCAATGGTCAAAAAGTGTAAAATCCACACACCGACGCTTAAAAATAACCATTGAAAATCTAAATATGTATTGCTGCGGATTATTAAGAGTTATACCGTTATGTTTTGGCTGATTTAGTCACATAGAAAGCCAGAACTAAAATGAATTACCATTGGGAATATTGAAAAATTCCAAAGAAACTAATAAATGGATTAAAAGAATAAAAGTAAAAGCGTTGACATGACAGGTTGTATAAAAGCTATTTATTTCATAAATTATAAAGTTGATGAAAAAAATGAGAATTTCATCAGATGACACTTCCTGTGGTTGACGTACATATTACATGCCTTAAAAGGCAAATGAGTGGATCATTCTTGAATAACCAGCGAAGAAAGCGTGCGCTTTTCTCCTCTAGAGAACCGCATACGGAAATGTAAGATCCATAGACGTATAAATGATATTACGTACATAGTTTTATACAAATATCTTTAAGAAAAACGCTAACCTGACAACAGTAACATGTTTCCTAAATGGTGGCAACGTGTGACAGACATCCGAAACCGTCACAATCCTGCTGATATGCTGTCTCCTGGTTGTACACACGACTCGAATACGTTCCTGCCGAAACCCGGATCTGCGTACTCTGACTACCGTCCGTGCGCACACGTCACTAACAGTATTGTCACTTAAATGTTTAGTTCGACGATCTTCTGTCAAATAATTGCTATTTCGCGATGACGATGAAGACAAAGTCGATGTTGTCAAATGACTTCGCATAGTTCCCAAACGAAATTAGGAGAAATTTTCGATTTTTTTCATTTGTAGTCACTCCTTAACGCTATAAAATGTTAGAATCAATTATATACCGGGTCTGTGGAAAAATTCACATAAACAATCAATCGAATTGGTAATGCAGAATTAGTAAAAATAACATTTTCTTTAGGGCAACCTGATTTTTAGTGACTAGATACAATGCATATCAAAAAAGGGAAAGGAATGATTTATGAGTTTCAAGAGGGCATCCACCCGCAAATAGCTTTCAATTTTAATTTCAATTAAAATACGTTAAATCCCCTTTCACATTAATTTGCGATTTACGCATAATACGTAAATAGAGAGATTTGTTGATAACTGCTAAAAATGGTAGTGTTAGAGATAAACGATCTTTTTTTTACAAAATAGAATAGCAAATTCGAACAAAAATATATACATATGTCTCTACAGATGTGTGTGAAGTGAAAGATATGTGTAACTGAAACTGTTAGATAACATTTTAGCCGGTAAATTGTTAAAATTTATTCTCTTGCGTCATGCGAACAACAGTTTGCTTTATTACTTTTAAACCGGCATGTGACTGTGTTAATATCGAGGTTATCCCATAGACATGTTGAAAGATTTGGACTGGTTATCACCAATAAGAGTTAGATTTTAAAAAATACACAATTACGTTCATGCTTTGAATGTCCTAGGCATTTTTATATGTCTATGGCTTATCCTGTTTCAGTAAAATCTCGGCCTAACAGATGTGGAAAAGCGATGTTATTTTCGTAAGTTTACGAATTTTCTCTCGTGTTCGCTAATAGGAAGTTAGTTGAACGTAAAAGCAACGTTTCGTACTCATTTTCTTGGGTCTTCCAATAAAATAACGCCCCTGAGAAGTTAATAAAGTATGAAATTTGAAACTTTCATTCCATTGCTGACCCAAAATCAAAGCAACAAATCGAATATTGGAAAATATTAACTGATGCGTTAAACTAATACTTAATTGATTATACACGTGTGTAGACGGCAATTTCTCAACTGTGAAAATACTATTGATTAAAATAATGACGAATAATACCAAAAAGGCATGAAAAGGCGACTTTCCCGCGATGGGAGGAGGCTTAATAAAGGAACTTAGATGCACGTCATGCTTTCCAACAAAGTTTGACACAATTGTCGTGAAATTACATTAACCGGAAAGACCCTGTATAATGTGATTAATTAAATTTCACATCAAGTATAACTGTTCTTTACTTTCATTTTTACACGGAGTTTACTTAAATCGTAAATAAAGGTTAAAACGATAACCAATCTAGGATTTAGCTTAACCTCGCCAATGGTAAGGTTGCTCACTCAGAAGGTTAGTTTCCTATTCAGTTTGCACATTTTGTATGTAGCACAGCAAAGACAATTTTAAACCACTCGCGAACGTATATATGTATGAAACCTTGAATTACATCATAGATTTAATAATTTCTATTTAGCCAAGAGCTCGCGCACCTCAACGACTTCGACGTAATACTACTAACTTACTGGTGAAGTCGGTACCATGGACTGGTGTAGTCGAACGGTGCTAGGAGGCGTAGGAGAAGGATGACGCGTCCGATTCATTTATTAAACGACAAAATAACAACATTTGCAGCAACGGTTGCGGTGTGGGTGCCCGGTTCATTTCAACAATTATTAACTGTACCCTTTCTGTCTTCCTTATATGCCTTCAATTAAATTGAATTTTATCCAGACGTTCCACGCCTTCTACCGTTCCTGGAAAAATCTCTCCTAGTCTCGCTAATGTTTCAAACTAATTACAAGGGTGGAGCAGCCTTAACATTCCAAAAATATACTTTTGCTGGTATTTCGAACAGATTTTATTTATTTATTTAACATTCAGTTGTAGATATACATATGTATTTTCCAGAGAATTAGCAAACTAATTTGTTCCTGGCAAGGAAAATGTAAAATTCTGTGTTTTCGTTGCACCGGATTTCATACATATTAATCTGGATAACCCATACACAATCATTGCCTTGTGCAAATGGCTGATACCGAGTCATTTTTGGAATCAATTGCTACTAAACAATGGCTTTTTCAAATGAACTTGTTTTTTTTGTTCTTCCACTGGTATTAAAGGCAATGGCGAATGCATGATTTCGGATCATTAAAATGATTTCATTATCAAAGTTTAAAGTTGATCGAAGAAAATGACAAAAACACTGGACAACTTGGTAAGGTGTTACGACGTAGCCTCAGGATATCCGTTCACTTTCCCTTATTTAGAAACCCATACACAATTTTACCAGAGACTGTACGGTATATAAACGCAGAGGCGCCGTTAAATGCGTTGACAGACATTTGCAATATTTATAGCAGACAAACAGAGGTTGTTAATAAGTTCGATAAGAATTTAAATAATGACACGTTTTCTTTTACCGGCGCATTCACCTATTTATTTCACATAAAATACAATATTAAAAGATCCTGTATTGCAACATTACTGTTTGTCGACATTTATTAATATTATCTTTGCAATTAAAGCTTTTGTGATGTTTGTAAATCCTTAAACACACTAATCAGAAGCAAAAAGAAAATCGTGTAATCCCTACACAAATCCTTCATAGTTTTAGTACCTGACATAATTATTGGGTTCTGTCGCCTGAGAACCCATTATTGTGCTAATTCTTTTAGAGGGTCAGTACCATTCAAGTTACGTAACTCTAGCACTTTTAGTTAAAGAAATATTAATTAAAAAACTTTACCTCTCTTCTTGAAGTCTTTTCAACTCAACCATTTCTAACTCAAACCTAAGATTTGAGTTTTCACATAATAAAAGATCTCGTTCACTGGCTACCCCATCTAGTTCCCGTTTCAGTCGCATAATTTGTTCGTTTTGTTCTCGAATAATCGCATCTCTTTGGGCCAAAAGGGCATTAATATCAATATCGGTTCCAGCCATTATAGTGCAAACATAGCCCTCCTACTGTTGTTTTTCTTTGCACACTCGCACCGATTTTTTTAACGGTTAGTTGACACTTTACATCGATCCCAGGGCTCTAACTCAGTCTCGAGTTATACAACTAAAACTATATTTATTGCTATCACAACATATTATTCGATAATCACCAAAACAATCATTACTGGCAACCTACATAGAGCCCGCCATTATTATTGTTTAGGTGAGATCTGAAGCTGAGCACCGTTGACCACTGGGTGTATTATTTATTGTACTATATATATTTCTATTAGTATAAAAATAGAATTTGTAATGTTATTAAAATTATCTTAGTTTTGACACTGTATTATTAATTACTAAATGCTTTGTTTTGTACTTTGAAAATATTCCTATCAATTATACTTCACTAAAACACTTTAAAATTATTGTATTCAATCCAGTACAAATGTGCTGCATAACACTAACAATATCTTGAAGGTTCTATCCGTCACTGCCATGACGTCATCTAAGTAAATGCCGTAATTCCATTTACTTTCCATAGATGGCAATACAAATTTCTTTTTATTATTTTACTTTTAAAAGTATTTAAGTAATGGGTAAAATTAATAAAATAATAAATGATATAGTACCTTTCAAAAGTCTTTTAAAACCAAATGACTGAAATCATAGGCAACCATAGATACACTGACTAGCATATAATTCAAGAAAGTTCCAAAACGAAAGGAAAGTAGAATTATTTCTTATCAAGTGGTTTAAACAGCAGAAATTTAAATGAAACAATTTTAAAATTTCTTATTTCTGCTACACCAGCAACAGTTTTTAATGCAACCAATTATATCAAAATTTCGTTCAGCTAGACGTAATATAATGATGGGATTTAAAAATATAGAGGTGTACAAATCATTTCTTATCAAAAAATAAGTATTCTTTTGACAGTAGTTGTTCCTTTTTTTGTAGATACAAGGCACCACATACAACTGTTATGAGTTTTTGACATAAAATTTTTATTGCAAAGGCCATCCAAGGCCAAGACGCTATTGTAAAAATTCAGAAAACCTTGTTAATACATTATTGCAACCATTTGAAAGAAATGTAAATAAATCCACGTTTTCATAATACAAACATAATTCACATTCACATTACTCACATTATTATTAATTTAATTTCTTCCTTCTTTATTTCTTGATAACACTTCTGAACGATTTTATTAATTTCTTCATTTTGTCTCAACAGATGTATGCATGGTTGCCCCTGCACGGGGTACCAATTCTGATAAAATGGTGAATGAATTTTTATTTAAAAATTTGGTAAAACTGCAGAAAAGCTTACCCACCTTCGATTTTGATGAAATTTTCCAAAAATGTGTATTTTTGCATGACAAACACGAATATGATCTTAAAAAGTGTCGCTCCCTACTGGTTTTTAAGTTATAAATATAAAACTACATATAGGTTATGTTGACTTCTGTAGGCACTCTCTGGGCACTATAGAAGCTATTATTCTGCAAGTGATAATAAGTGTTCTTGCAAAGTTTCATCAAAATCGAAGGTGGGTAAGCTTTTCTGCAGTTTTACCATATTATGATCATATGATATATAGTAATATTGCGTTTTTTGTGAATACACGAAAGGCGAAGGCGAGCGGCAGCGAGCCGAGCTTGTGAAAAGGTTAGAGGGCCGGAGGCCCTGTTAAGCACGAGGCGTAAGCCGAGTGCGGGATTATCTCCTTTTAATATCTATAGCGAGTATAATAACGATAGCTGATCACTTATTCGGGGACGTACAATGGTAATGAATATAAACATAATCTATATGAAGTTCACCAACTTTTTGCATTTGTAACTTAAAAACGACAATAAGTGATCACCTATCGTTATTATACTCGCTATAGATATTAAAAGGAAGCAATCCCGCACTCGGCTGACGCCTCGTGCTTAACAGGGCCTCCGGCCCTCTAACCCTTTCACAAGCTCGGCTCGCTACCGCTCGCCTTCGCCTTTCGAGTATTCACAGGAAACGCAATATTATTATATATCATATAATCATAATATATATACCTACACAATGAAAACAACACATTTTCAAAACGCATAAAAATGTCGAAATATGCATTTCAATTGATATTCAATGACAGTAAGTGTCAACATAACCTACATATATTAATTGTACAAATTTATTTTATTTATAACTTAAAAACGGGAATCGAGCGACAATTTTTAATGTCATATTCGTATTTATCTCGCAAAAATACACATTTTTGGTAATTTTTATCAAAATCGAAGGTGGGTAAGCTTTTCTGCAGTTTTACC
>JABRWK010000016.1:718713-766657 GCA_013372445.1 Hypothenemus hampei | reverse complement strand
AGCATTTCAGACGCGTCGACGCGAAATCCTTAGCCAAAAACTGCTGGCGAAGGGCACAGACCCTAAAGTCGATATCTCTGCATGTTCCTTAGATGGAAAGATATCATTTCTGAATGAAAATATTTAAACACGGCGTCGACCCTATGCTCAATGGATTCTTTGACATTTCTGGAACTAACACTCTTCAATATTTGCCTTCAAAAAACCTTGACGATTTTCTCATTGTAAATTAAAGTTTCAGTTCTATGAATTATTCGAAATCAATTATTTTTACGTACCCTACCCCCATTTGTTATTACAGTAGCATCAATAAGGCCCTCATTTTGAGTTCGAGCGCGATAGACGAGCGCATACATTGTTTTTAGAACGTACACCCTGCGAGACACACCGTGTAGTAATGGACATGCAAATATGATTGGTGTAGTCTAGTAAAAGAGGTTGTGGAATTTTGTCGCCGTTTGGTCAAAGTGCAGAATATACGTTTAACTTAAATATGTATGTTGTATACGAAATGCTAAAAATAAAATCAGTATTTATGTGATATTCTTTTGTATATTTTTAGATCGTACTCAATTTCCAATGGTTAATAATAATGAGAGTCTAATTATAGTTTAAGTTGCTTGTGTCATAAGAGTCTTGTCTTAGGCTAAAGACGCAACATTTTTTAAAAAAGTTTTCTTTTCACTTACCATGGCTATTAATAAAATTAGCTAAATAAAGGTCCAACTCTCTCACTGACACATTAATATGATATGGATTCACACATAGTCCCGGCTGCGCACAGTCTGGGTTTTTCTCAAGACGCTCACCATCCGTGCTTTCCAATGGAATTGCTTTAAATAATATCACCATAACGAGATCGAGTCGCCATACTTTATCCGCTTGTCTCAAACAATCAATCCTTCGCATTTTCCCTTTTTGATCCGGATTGGACAAGACACACACCGCAGGCCGTTTACCCGTTATACTTAACACAAAGTCTTCTCTGCACTCCTGAGTAATATCTTTTCGAAGTTTACCCAACAAACGAGACGCCCATTTCTGTTTAACCTCCGCCTTCTCGTTCTGTAAAAACAAACGTTTTTACACTTTTATCTTCTAAATCAATAAGCCGTTTTTACTCACCTGCAATGCTTCTTTGCATTGACGCTCCTCTTCCAATGACATTCTCTTTTCATGTTTTTTGTAGTACTTTCGTTTGGCTGCTTGCAGGTTGAACCAGGTGTAAGAGAATGATTTGACGAAAGGCAAGAGTGCTTCAATAAAGGGGTGGAACTCGTCCTGGAGAAGTAATAAAAACGAGTTTTATAACTTTCGCCTCGAGTATTTCGGCGTGATTTAAGCAATCGTATAAGCATTCGACATAGAAAAATCGACTAAATAGCTACTTTGAAGTGAAAAAGGAGTCGAGTTCCAAATAATTATTTACACGTTCCGTCGATATAGATAAATTGTGTCACAACAGTTCCTTTTCCAAAAGTTTAACAGGTGAAAGGTTTTATAATATTTCTTTATTCAAATTTTAAAAATAGAACGGTCATTTAAAGACATAGACGTTCGTTAGAATGTACATATGTACCATCGCGTGCATAACGTCCAAGTGCTGCGTTTTGGAGACTTTAGCACATATGTATCTATGCATTCGATTGGATTAATACAGTGGCATTTTAAATAAAACGGGCAAGGCATTAACCTTTTGGGGGTCTATTTTAGCCTCAGTATTCAAAATGACACCTGACCTAGTGCCGATTTAAACTTTCAGTGGCGCCATTAATGAATTAACAAATTTCTTAATTCAATTATGTATACATAGGCAGGTATGTTAAACCTCAACAAATGAACTTTCTTCTACAGCTACTACTGCAAACGCCCGTTACTTGAGACTAAAAATAGTGCGATATAAATATCCCACCTCAGATCCTATAGGAACTGAGGCGGGTGTAGTACACAATTTTAAGATTTTATAAGCAAATACGTGTATTTTCGTATATTTTTTCCTTTCGATTTACACACAGAACAAAAGTTTCCATATTTACAAGCAACGTACCTTTTGGGACCGATCCAAACTTGAAATGTCACATGTTATGTCACGTTATATGTATCCCCATACATATGTATGTCTAATTAATTTTTTTAAAACGTCACATAGACACAATGACTGTTCATTTTAAAAATAATCTCTTTTATTTTTGAATTGTCTCTCCGGAATTAATCACTTTTTTGGTTTTTCCAACGGTGTTTCGTTAAAAAACGTTTTTTGCGCTGCTTTTTCCATTCGTACCCTTTTTACTAGCGATGGGCAAATTCAAATGAAAAATAACCGGTTATCCGATTATTGAAATCATCTTCATAACTCGCTTTTGAATTCGAGTATTCGAATGAGAAATAACCTGATTAACTGAATAAGAATAATTCACAATTTACTCGTTAGTGCTGTTGCTGTTATTTTATTTCTCGTCACTTGTTATTATATTTTTATTATAAATATTAATGAAAAATTTTCATTTATAATATTATTACAATGAAACATCTACTTTCGAATACTCCTTTTACCGGACAAACTAGAAAAGTAGATACTTTAAAAGAAGTAATTCGTGAGTATTCGGTTGCGAAAGATTACACTCTATTATTTTTATATTTATTTATTTTTTAAATATTTCATTGCATCAAGCGAAAAAAGCAGTAACTGAATGATTATTCGTTATTCGAATATTCGTCCGGTTATCACCCATCACTTGTTCACTTATAACTCGGTTATGAAAATCATTCGGTTATACCCATCGCTACTTTTTACTTAAATTTTTCCGGCTAATGACATCAGTTAATACATACGTCAAATGTCGGCTAAAGCATGCGCATGCGAGTGAACAAAACTCGCGGCTATTTTGTTGTCTTTGACAGCAATTCAAATTTGAAAAACCTGGAAAAGTACAAAAAACCTGCTGATGTATTGGACCTAAAAACGGATTTACTTTGGAAATAGGGCACCTGTCGTTTAGACTGTCGTTAGACTGTTTTGAACAATGTCTCGCGTTGTTTTCAACAAAACGTTACTACATCGGGATAATGATTCAACATTAAAACCAATTTTCTTCTGGAAAATGTGCGCGTTTCGTTTTGTCAATTAAATTGCTTTGGTAATAGAATAGTTTCAAACTAATACCTATCTTAAAAGCAAAGATTATTGTTTCTTTTAAATCTACAGTTGATACGACAAAAGAATTGCAACACGCTGTTAATTAATTTAGATGGTTGGGAGACTGCAATATATCTAGAATATCTCATTTAAGAAAAACCAAACATGCATCGTTTGTGTTTGAAATTTGGTGATGAAATAACCGAGTTAATGCATGAGGAGGAAATGCAAACATGTCTATTATGACGGTGCACTAGATACATGTAGAGTGATGTGTAGAGTCGAGAACATATGTATGTTGCCTTATCATCCACTAATCCCAATCTGTCAAGATATAATTTAATAAATAACGCGCCATTTCTTCGTTCGGTAGCGGATATTTTAGTTGCGAGTTTCAATGTTGAGGGTTCTAACATTAACAGGTTCAAGAACAAATCACAGGGGCTTATGTACATATGTACTTTAGGAGATTAAGATGAGTAGTGTAAGACAATAGATACATCTTGACTCGTTGTTTATACCACATATATAAAGATGATGAGACAGAAACAGAGCAGTCATTAACATCAATCAAACATGTCAACATCGAGGTTAGCGGTCAGACCTGTGCAACGATCAAGTAGCGAAATTTTATTTCTTGCATGTTCAACTATTGGCGGTCCAAAAGCATCTACGAAACATTACTTTTACATTTGCTGGATTAAATGAAACTGTGCAACAACGTATTACAACACAAATACAATCAGAAGCTTTTACACGTTAATCTAGAGCTAAAATCCTAGGAACAGTACTTAATTCTGGCACGAATTGCTCAAAGTATATTATTGATCCAGCTCTAGAGCTTTGCCGCATGTACCCATGTCTCCATGACAACTAAGCTATAATCAGCTATAATATCGAATTCTGGATGCAAATTACTCTTATTAAGGAATATGTATTCACTACTGCCGTTCGAGTGAATCGTTTCGTGGAGTGCTTTTCTTACGAAGCAACTCTTAGTCTATTCTTAATAAAGCTTGTGAATCTGAACGGATTTTAACTACTTACTCGAAAATGGATTCATATTCCCGGACAGATAACATACAAACTCTGGATTTGAAATGAGCTGATAAATAAAATTAAAATAGAAAAAGGATGTACGTATGTATATACATATAAATATGTACATATATGCATTATCTGACCGAGGTTTAAAGAGAAAAACATGCGAATGCTAGGAGAGAAAAAGACGTAAGAAATCATGCTTCAGAAGAACATATATATGTGCATATGCATGTATGTGCAATTGAAGAAGAGAAAATTTCGCTCTCGATCAAAGGGTAACGTTAAGGCCCTTAAGGTCAGACAGCAAACATAAAATACAAAACAGAATAACACTCATGTTAATCATGTTAATTACATATCACCACGCATGACGGCGGGCGCGGGGGGAGAGGGAGGGTAGCAGCGAGTAGGCACCTGTCCCGAGGACGGCGTCTGCAGGTACGACGACACATCGGGCTCCACCATGCAGCTGCGCAACGTGTCAGGGATGAACATTCCTCAAAATCACCCTCACGAACAGATCACGGTGGCCGCGCACCGGGTTCCATTACAATCACGTCACACACAACGTCACGTTTCAAGGTACTACTCCTCCTGTGTCTTCTCCTGGTCCTGGTCACTCACGACATAACATAAGTAATATTCCGAGCACGATACCAATGGTTTCGAGACCGCGACGTGTGTACAACAATTGTTATTTATATCGGAACGGTGATGCTGCTAGGGTCGTCCGGACGCTGGTGCTGCTGATGATGGTGCACGTAGTTTATAGAGAATGTGCGACCTGACGACAGGCATATTGCCGGGCTGCCGACTGCCATGTACAATAAGAGGACGAGAGGACGCTCGGCAGCGGCGCGCGTCGGCTAGGCGTCGCGGCGCTGCAACGTTGCCGTCACTATCTTCCGCACTGTCTCTCTCTCTCTATCTCTCTTTCTCGCTCTCTTCTCTGAGACCACGTGCTCTGAATTCAAGGATTTATTCGCATTTAATAGTTAATTATAGCTTTAACGAAAACAAAGTCCGCGTCTAGATTTTATCTGTTTCCTTCGGATCATCAAGAACCATTATTTACCATAGTAACCAAGAAAATTATTCAAATGCTTTCCTTTACTTGACATCTAATGTTGACTGTAACAATAACATATTTAATAGAAGTATGTGTTTGTGACGATTGATGAAGTGCCCTTATTTCTTTACTTCATTGAATTATTGCCTCTTGATAAGTCAAGAAGTGTTTCTCTACATCTGGATCTAATAACAATAAAAACCATGTTATATCTCACTTACTAACATGTATATATTTAACTTTTCTATTCTACAAATCTGGCATTTCAAAAATAATAATTTGAAAAAAATAACATATTGATACCAATTTTCTGAAAGGTCGTATTCCACATTTGGAAAATTTTTCAGGAGACGATGAAAACTTTTCATTTCTAAGGTCAGAGAAAAGTAGATCAATATATCTTTTTAATGTTCAATTATGTAGAAAAATAATCTAAAGGCAAAATAAAGAGTTTGAAACAATTTCAATTTTCATTAATATAATTCACTTTCTTGGGAAAAGTCACTTTGACAAATGACTTTGTGGGATAAGATCTTTTAGAAAATTAGTATCGATATACATACTGAAAAAACACTATTAAGTAACGGCCTCTTATTAAATTCCATCTTGAAACGTATGTTTAAACGTTACGACAGACAAGAGATTGCGTTAAGTAGCTAAAATAATTACTCAAAAACCTGAATACGAATTTTCAGATTCACTATTTTCGTTATAATAATCATCATGATCTCGTTTATAAATATGACAATACTCTACGGTGCCTGTTGCAATTAAAAGTGCTTCGATTAGGTCCGTAATTGAAAATATACTACTTAAGTACAAGGAAGACTTTGCTTGACTGAAATTTGGAAGTTCATTTTGAAATTATCGATTTCGCAGAACACGTTTGACATAAACAAGTTTTTGAGTAAAGAACAAGAGTAGGACGACCACCGATTGTTTCTAATATAATACTCCATTACTCTTACAATATACGTTATAAACCTAAAATGTAATTTTTATGCCTGTATTAAATATCGAGAATTTGAATTGAATGGAAAATCAACACACTAGAATCATTTGAGTGAAAAAACAATCGCCTCATTGCTAAACATAAATATTTAGAGTACAAATACAAGAAATCTTAAGTCCTAACTGTTAAAATTGAAACTATAAAAAAGTCAAAAGTTCACAATTTGTTTCAAAAGCGGAGATTCAAAATAAAAACAAAAATAATACAAAAATATGTTTTAGTTTAGTAAAAGGAATGCAGAGCTACTGGTAACTTTATATTATTTATAAAATCGCTTAATTTTAACTTTTGACTATCGAAGAACATAGAATACCATATTTTCAATTTTCTTTAACTAAAACTAATCTAATTACAGCAAAGGAGACTTCAGGTTGAAAACGAAACAGACCAGGTATTGGAATATGTCATTCACGAATAATTCTACGTTAGTTATTATCACAATAAGTGGACTTTGACGGCCGAGTTAGCCAATGATATCGCCAGCCTCAAAAGTCAACGAAAACATTTCCTAAAAAGGTATTTAAGTATTATTACTGGTTGCCATGGTTACGAACATTTGCTGAAAATCTGCCAACTCCTGTCCAAGGAGTTCTAAGCCTTGTCCAGTCCGCTGCGATTGTGCAGCTTGTGCCTGTTCGGGCTCCTTAGGTGGAACATTGGGTTTTTTTTTCTCAGTTTCTCCGTTGTCTGGTCGTCTTGCAGCGGGCATTTTACTTTGGATAACCGGTTTGTTTGGAGGAATTGGAGGAGGAACTCCTCTCGCTGCTGCCCCTTTTTTGGGTGGTGTTTGAGGTGCGCTCGTCTGTTGAAGATTGCTATGAAATGAAGACTTTGCCACCGGTCTGATAGTAGAAGAATCTATTGGTCCTGTGGAGATCTGAATAAAGGTAAAATAAACAATTTTAAACATGAAATGAAAACGCAGATAAATTGTGGTTACCTTGCTTGGAACAGGGGAAGGTGCTCCAGTGGCCGTTTGTCTAAGTGCTTGGCCTGGACTGACCGATTGTGCAATTCCTGTGGCTGAATAATAATCATTATCAAGTTTACTGATCTTAGTTTAACTTACTTGGCCCAGAGACAGGAACACTAGAAACAGTCGCTGTAGGTTGAACTACTTTGGCAACACTACTAATAATGGCAGAGCCACTATCAGTGAGCTGCATTCTAGATCTTATTGCCTCATATTCTGCTCTTAACCTATTTAATTCAGTCTCAATTTCCATTATTCTAGATAGAAAGACAATTAAACAATAAAAATTGATAACTGATAAACACCTTTGATCTTTAGCTGCCAGTTGGGCTCTGAAATTTTTCCTTTCTACTTCAAATTCTTGAGTTTGCTTTTCCATTTCTGCCTCCATCTGCAAGGATTTTTTACTTTCTTCTTCCAAACCTTCAGCCATATTATCAATTCTTGATTTCTCTTCTGATAAAATCTTTAATAAAATATAATTTGGATTAAACGTTTTTAAATTTCATTATTTACCTGAGCCAAGTCTTCACTTCTTTTTCTCTCTTCAATATATTTTACAATAATCTTTTTCCTTTCAGCCAAAAGAAGCAAGACTATCTGCTTTTGTCTATCCCTTTCTTCGTCTGCCAATTCCATTTGTCTCTTAACCTCTTTTTCTAGTTTCTTCCTGGAATTTTTTTCCATTTCCAGTTCCTGTCTCAATCTAGTCCTTTCCATTTCAAGTCCATAAGTAATATCGTCTCCTTGAGCTGTGTCATGTTCATGTTTGCATTTCTCTTCTTCAAGTTCTTGAATTACCTTCAATAATCCAAAGTAAATGTTAACGCAGTATATGAATACCATCTTTACACCCTTACCTTTTTGTGTTTAATTTCAGCTTCCTTTAAAATATTAATCATATGTTGATGAGCCCACCTTTGCTGCATTGCTAACTGTTCTAAAGCTTGCATTTGATGTTCAGCAGCAGTCTGCATTTCTTTTTCACTCACAAGAGGTTTTGCACTTGGAACATCAGCGATGTTGTCTCTTAGTAAAGCTGTATAGGGATCCGACATTACAGCAGGCCTATACCTTCCCATGTTTGTTACTTGTTTCAACTTTTCCGACTACAAGATATATCAAACCTAATATGGAGTTTCATAGTAAAATCTTAATCTAACCTTTAATGCAGCAATGACGACGTCCCGAGCTTGTAGCTCCCCTTCAAAACAAGTAACTAATTTTAACAAATCGCTTTTAGATAATTCCATCTTGGTATTCCTCTACAAAGAAAACAAACAAAACCAAATTGCAACCAAATAAACAAAGAGATTTTTCACCTTTAATGTACTGCTACTCAAGTGAGCCCTTTCAATTTCATTAAACGGTCCTGGTTGAATTTCGGGAACAGTTGAAAGAGTGGCCCCAAATTCTGAAGAGGCTGCTAAACCTTTAAGCCATTCAATATCAGTATTAACATTAAAATTACCAGCCATACTCCTTCGGAGTGAAATATCCCGACGGAACTTATCAGAAAACTACCATTTTCAACTAGAACCATTAATTTTAATTGGACTTTATTTAAATCTAAACATTTTATTTTCACTTTGATCACAAATCAATCTCCATTTGACAGGAAAAACTTTCTTTTGAGGTTAGACAGTGATGCCACACAAAGAAATTTTATTTCCACTTAAATGTTAAATGGTGAACAATGGTGAATTCAATATGTTGCTATGCTCTGTTCTAACCAATTCAAACAATGGATAAAAGGGAGATAGATATATCTAATAGCAACGAGTTGTATTAATTTCTTGCTATATTTATGTTATTTTATTTCCATTTTAGTACGTTGATTTAGAACTTTTACTGGCTTTTACAACATTTTGTACGTCATTGCGCAACATCTTTTCACTGTCAAATTAATAAAAAAAAAAATTAATAGCGTAACCTAACTTTTGGCATAGTAACTAAAAATTTAGCTAAAAAAACTGTAAATGAGGAGAAAAATGTAATATTTTACCATCAGAAAGCGTTGAAGAAAGTCCGATTACCTTCTACTTTCATAAAAGTAAATTTTAATGCCTTTCTTTCGACCTTATTATTATATCATTCATTTAGATCTAGAGTGCGTACTTTCCGTGACGTAGATTCCACGCTGGCGGATCTTGAGATTGATCGCCAGAGGACAGTTTTAATCATATTTTCATCAAAAATAGCCGAATAATCAAAATAAAAAACAGAAATTTTAAGTAAAATAGTGACCTTTTTGCGATGGGTGTACGCGCATAATTTGATTTCAACAGGAAAATGAACATAAATGACATTTTATTTACTGGTGCCGAAGAGGAGAGTGACAATATGGATATTTTAATGGATTATGATAGTGCTGAACTCATGGTTAGTATTTCACGCTAACTTTGATTTTAACAAACTGGACTCTTCCATAATTTCATCATAATTTTTTGCATTTTCAATGGGTTCAATTCACCTGACGACTTTCAATATTGGCCTTTGTTTGTAAAACAATGTGTTTGAGTCATACATAAGGTTGATCTTAACCCTATTTCAGAAAAAGTATTATTAATTTGTATTGGGCGTATCAGAATAACGTTCAATGTAGTATTCACTTAAGAAAAAGATAGTGCTAAAGTACTCAACATGGTCTATTTTATCTTGTTTGTTTTTCCATAATGCGCTGAGAAGTAAACATGGCTCCATTTTGAACTTAGCCAGCTGGAGAAAACTTAAAACTTTTACATATACCTATATCAGTAAAGAACTTTAGGCTCTTCTCGCCTTAATACCTTGCCAATTAAATTTAACAATGCATGGACTTTTGACAATGTTTTTCTATTCATAGTAGTATGTCTAATTACGAATAATGCAATTAATTCGTTTCAGAGCTCTGAATTTTTCGATTCTGTGCTGTCTTTGGAAAATGATTTAGAAGAAAAATTCTTAACAAACTTTGAAGATGACAATAACCTGTCAAGCAGTGATACTAGTCATAGTGATGGTGGCCTTTCACCACAAAGTTTTTGTTCAGAAAGCGATAAAAACAGTACCTGCAGTACTGACAATACAGACATAGACTCGTATGTAAAAACACCTGTTATTTTTAGAAATTAAAACGAAATAATTAACAGGAATGTGGTGAATATCATTGACTCGTTGGACGATCCGGAATTCTTATCATTTTTCGACACAATCAAGACGCAGCAAATTGAAAAGGCTCCGCCTCAAGTTGCCAAGCCTATTCTTGGACCTACTAGAGCTACTAAAATTTTAATTCAAAACCCTTCAAATAAAAAATGCATTACCAAACCCATGTCCAATGCAAGTAAGGTTCTTTACTATATTCACTTTGTTGTAAGTGATAATTAATATTGTCCCTTTCAGCACAATTAAGGAAGCCCCTTAAAGGGAAACCTCAAATTTTGAAAGTGCAACAATTGGGAAACAACGGTCGTCCAGTGTTGGTGCCTTTGGGTCTCAAGAGTATTAAAATTTTAAATACTAGCGCCGAGGTAGCTGCTTTGACTAACAAAAAGTGCAAAATCACTGAATCTAATGCTTCAGAAGGTACCATTTGATTTTGTCAACACCAATTTAAATTCATAGTAAATTATTTTTTAGATGGCGATAGGCGACCAGTGGGAATTCACCAATATCCACCGCTTAATTTAAATAATGAGGAAAAGCGGTTGCTTGCTAAAGAAGGCATTCAATTGCCTTCACATTACCCTTTGACTAAAAACGAGGAAAGGGAACTTAAAAGGATAAGAAGGAAAATTCGTAACAAGATCTCAGCGCAGGACTCCAGGAAAAGGAAAAAGGAGTATGTTGATGGATTGGAAGAAAGAGTCAAAAGAGGTTCAGAGGAAAACAAAAACCTCTTGCAAAGAGTTAGAGAACTACAAAAACAAAATCGTACATTAATAGCGCACGTAAATCGTCTTCAAGCGCTTATTTGCAAATCCTCTACTTCCAAGGCAACACCTTCAACTTGCCTTATGGTAGTCCTTTTGTCTGCTTTGCTCGTTTCCTTGCCTAACATGCGGCTCTTTGAAAACAAACAAGCAGCCAATGACGGCGAGCAGGTTAGCATTAGAAGGTCCTTATTAAGTGACCTTCAAGCAACAGAGGACGATTTGAACATGGAGGAGTTCTTAATATTCAAAGACGATGAACCTGACTTGGATACCAAGTTTGATGCCATCGACAATGTCACAAGTACAATCCTAGAAAATTCTGGTGAGTTCTAGAAAATTGTGATTTTCTCTAAAATTCTTTAAGCTCAAAAAGATTCTGTTAATTTGTTTTTATATCAAAAATATTTATTTTTAGGCAAGAAATATGAAGATTTCATGGTAGATAAAAATGATTCCAAGAAAATTGATTTATTATCCAAAGTGATGGAAGCAATGAAAAATTTGATAACCGAAAAAAAGGTAGAATTTTTCGATATAAAAGGGCCTAGTCTCAGAGGGACATTTAACAAGAACGGTTTCATTGAGCCAGATATTGACGATTATCATCCAGGAGATGAAGGGCCTCCTTTGAAGAGGGCAAAGTATATTAAAGAATACGAGTCCACTTCCACAAAAATCGGCAGTGAAACTATATTATCTCCAGCGATAAGACAAGTCACAAAAGAAAAATAAACTAATATTTTTGTTGCGAATTTACTACATATTTTATTTTGTTTTGCTGTACTATTCTATGTGACGTGTTCCTGTTCTTTATATGCATGTATATCACATAATAAATTGTATTTTTGTTGCATTCCATAAAGAAACTAATAGATTCGCATTGTGGTTTTTAGGAGACTGTTATATCATGAGATTTGCAAACCGTTTTTCTTATTTAAATTGTATTTTATTGATTATTTAGAGTCTATTATAAATCTATATTTATGACAAATTCTATTTTATGCAGGCATGTATTTTATTATTTTCTACAGTTCTTATACTTTGATGTTAAGATCTGTTCAATATTGCGTTAATATAGTTGTTTGCTAGCCATACAGTCTTTTATTAATAAAAATCCAGTGTTTTTGAATTTAAGTATTTATTTTTTTTTAATTTTTACAATGCTAGTTTAAATATACATATGTACGTATGACACAGCCATAATTTAATAACATTCCTGAGGAATTTCCATGGAAACAGTTTCAGTTTGGCTCTTGTGACTAAAATCAGGGTTACCGCCTTGGTCGATTTGATTCTTCAAGTAATAAGCGTTTGTTTTGGCCATACAATGAACGGGAACATTTTTAGTCACAGTCCTCTTAGCTTGAGTCTTGCATTGAGGCATTGGAGAGAGAGTGAAGCAAATTTCATTATTCTGTTCAATGTAACGGCTTCTAAGGTTTAATGAAGCCCTTTGTTCTTGTCCTTTAGAGTTTAAAACTACGTTTGTGTAAATGGGAAGTTGTTTACGAACACAGTCTTTTGGTTGTTGACTATTTTCTTCCAAAATCCAGCTTTGCACGAAAGTATTTGGAGATCTGACGATGCAGCCGAGAGGAGTGCTGAAGTCTTCGTATTGATCTCCATTGAATTTTCCACACAAGCCGACCACAGAGTCGAAAAGTTTGTCACTGGTGGCTGTTATTTTAACTCGCTTTCCGTCGAAAATAATGTAGAACCAGTTTTGTATTTCAACTTTCACTTCTTCATTAGGCAGTTGGTAGATTTCCAGCAATCCGTTGTGGAATTCGGCTGCATGCTGTTGGTCGACTTGGACTTGTTCTTGACCAACGGTGACGGTAACTTTTCCATTGGACACTCTTAAGTTAACTTCAATGAGATCGTTTTTGGTGTTTGGATAAATCACAGTGAGTTTGATTTCTTTATATCCTTTTGCCGTTTTCCTCGCGAGAATAGCAATGTTTTGTTGTTGATCTCGGAAAATGGATTGCATTACAACATTCCATTTGTCATCAAGAGACAAAGGGTAGGTTTTGTTGTTGAAAGTTTGAGCCTGGTTTTGATCCATCACACAAGTTGCTGTTTAAATATTAATATTAGTTGTAGAAAAGCTTGTTATATGTATATAGTACTTACGTCTAATGTTGTCTTGTTTCATCAATTGAGCAGCTAGTCTGGATTTTAAATGGAATACTGGATGAGGGACCCAATATTTTCCAAGAGAAATGTTTGAAAATTTGGTTTGTTCATCTTCAGCCTTGACTGTAACAGTCATTTGACGCAAGTCTTCTGGTTGGAATTGGATGTGTACTTGAGCTTTGTTGACGTAAGACTCCGCACTTTCTTGAGCTTCTACATATGGGAATGCAGCTAAGCGAAGAGCATTCATAATAGATTTCAGGTAAACGTGACATTGCGGTGGCATGTTTTCGAATTTCAAATCAACTTTGATGTCATCCAAGTAATTGGATTCAATAGTCATGTTCTGGCAAGCGAATAATTGTTTGTTTCCTTGTTGCATTTGCTTCTTGCATGTCTCATACATGGGTTGATTTTTCAATTGGTTCCTACGTCTTTCACTCCTGGTCATATCAATGGTTGCTTTTACACCACTAGCAATGTTGTTAAACTGTTGCAGTGCAACCATTTCATATTTAGCTTGAGGTTCGTTTTCCAAGGAATAAGCTAAGTCGAGTCCGTTGGTATTGGGTATAACACCTTTCACTTCTACGCTTAACTTAAGTGGATTCTGGGCTTTTTTATTATACAAAGCTACGAACCGAGATTGAGGGGCAACGTTGCTCTTACCATAAGCCAAATTGAAAATGTGTTTGCTAGTTCTGTCGCCCAAGAATTCAACTGAAGCATCCATACTGTGTGATCTGCAGTTTTTGATTCCACTGCAAACGTGTTTCAATAATTGTTCTTGTCGGTTTTCCCTGTCACTTTCGGCAATTCTGGACAATTGATCTTGGTCCAATGGTTTTTGGAGTTCATTAAATTGCAACTTATTTTTGTTCTGGTAAGCTAAATTAACAATTACTTTGTTGGAAGAAGAGCTTTCTTGAAGAGCAATATTGATTTCAGTTTGTCTCAAAGTAGAATCATCAAGGACCTTCTGTAAGGCTCTAGAAATTCCTTGAGATTTGGCTAAATTAACAATTTGTAAAATGTTCAATTTTTGAGGATGTTGTCCCCAAATGTGCAGTTTCAGCCCAGTGTCTCTACCTCCCATTGCAAAATTGAAGGGTTGCTCATCTTTGGCTATCCTGATATGATGAGTGTTTTCTCTTAAACCAACAGGAGTGAGGCTCATAACTTCACTTCTGGAAGTAAAAGGCCACGAACTGTAGTGGAATAATCGTGCGTTTTCATGATGTTCCTTCATTTTCAATTCAAACTTGGCTTGAGACTTTTCAACATTGATTTCAACTTTGACATCAGTTGGTACATGAACTTGGAGGTTTCTTTCGAATCCAGCAACGTAAATTTGATGGTCGAAAGGAGTCAATAAAGTTAGGTGGCATTGAGCTTTGCCATTAACTGTAAGAGAACCTTGAATTTTAGCAGAGATTTCTCTGGGCATGGCGAGTTTGTTTTTAATAGAGGGAGAGGTGCGAATTTTAATTTTTCCGTCATATTGAACAAAAGTTGGAACATCATAGGTATACAAGAATGGAAGACCCATTTCAGTAGGGAAAGACACTGCCATTTCCTTAAGGTTCCTTAATTTTGCGTATTTGATTTCCTTGCCATCTTGGAATTTTTGTTGTTGTTGTCTGATAACTGGAATATACAGATATAATTAACTCATTAAAAATACAGTCCTGTTTAAAAGTACCTTGAGGCATTCTTTGGATAGTCTCATTATCAAAGGACCAAAACCTATAAACACCTTCAACTTCTCCATAAATAAATCCTTCCAATTGTTCTTTATCAGGAATGTCAAGTGTAAGAGATTCAGGGATTACGTCTCTAGACAATTTGCGTCGAAGTATCGAAGGCATTTGATGACCATATTCTTCATTTTGAGTTTCCAAAGTGCTAACCAATTCTTTAATGTTTGAAACCATAGCTTGAAGGTTTAAGAAGTAATGTTTCAATCCCTGGACATTTGCGCGAGCAGAATATTTCACTCCTTTTGGTAACAGATCGTCAGTGCTGCCGATTTGAACAAGGTTCTGTTTGAATTCGACGTTTGATTGTTCCAAGATGAAATCTTTCAACAAGTTTGAGCTACGAAGTACGCTATATTCCTTTCTTGTCAGAAGACCTCTGGCGGACTCGGCTGCTTGACGCCTAATTTAAATAATTATGTAATTTAGTAATAGTGGTCTTAGAGAAACACTTACAAAGTTTGTGATTTCGCAGAGTCAAGTTGGCAGGCAGTTTCAATGGCAGATTTAACAGCAGCATTGACTTCCTCTTGAACGTCAGTTTGAGTGTTTTCAGCCATGTGTTGCAACATTTCAGCTGGGGGGTTGGTCCTCATCAATTGATAAACTGCTGCCACTCGGATTTCAGGTACTTCGCCAACATTTTGGTAAATTCTATGTAAAAGTGCTTGTGCCAATTGTGGATAACTCACAACGAGTTTGTCCAAACTAAGCACCATCAACATTCTTTGGAATTGGGACACTTGTTTTTCTCCTTCCAAATAAGGTTCAAATACTTGAACGATATTTTTGTGGCCGATAAAGCCAAGCGCGCGAATGTAAGCGTGGATTTTGCGGGTATCAGCTTGGTAGATTGCGTCACTGAGTTGTTCGGCCAAATATGGGATTACAGTGGATTTGATAAAGTCTTTTCCTTCTTTGGTGTTGAATGAGTTAAAACTGTAGACAGGAAATTGGTTGCGAGATTGTTGTCTGTTTACATAAACTTTGTTGACAAGTTTGCAGAATGCAATTAAGGCAGTTTCATTCAGAGCTTCTTGGTGTTTAACTTCGGATTTCTGGAGGAGAGTAAAGAATTTTTTCATGTATTCTTCGGTTGGGAAACGAGTCGCACGGGCCATGGAGGCAATAATATCACCGGCTTCTTGTTTTTCAATTTTTCCGTTGGAAATCCATTGTTCGATATTTAGAAGGGCAGGACCAGTTCCGGTTTGAGCAACGNTGAAGTCTTCGTATTGATCTCCATTGAATTTTCCACACAAGCCGACCACAGAGTCGAAAAGTTTGTCACTGGTGGCTGTTATTTTAACTCGCTTTCCGTCGAAAATAATGTAGAACCAGTTTTGTATTTCAACTTTCACTTCTTCATTAGGCAGTTGGTAGATTTCCAGCAATCCGTTGTGGAATTCGGCTGCATGCTGTTGGTCGACTTGGACTTGTTCTTGACCAACGGTGACGGTAACTTTTCCATTGGACACTCTTAAGTTAACTTCAATGAGATCGTTTTTGGTGTTTGGATAAATCACAGTGAGTTTGATTTCTTTATATCCTTTTGCCGTTTTCCTCGCGAGAATAGCAATGTTTTGTTGTTGATCTCGGAAAATGGATTGCATTACAACATTCCATTTGTCATCAAGAGACAAAGGGTAGGTTTTGTTGTTGAAAGTTTGAGCCTGGTTTTGATCCATCACACAAGTTGCTGTTTAAATATTAATATTAGTTGTAGAAAAGCTTGTTATATGTATATAGTACTTACGTCTAATGTTGTCTTGTTTCATCAATTGAGCAGCTAGTCTGGATTTTAAATGGAATACTGGATGAGGGACCCAATATTTTCCAAGAGAAATGTTTGAAAATTTGGTTTGTTCATCTTCAGCCTTGACTGTAACAGTCATTTGACGCAAGTCTTCTGGTTGGAATTGGATGTGTACTTGAGCTTTGTTGACGTAAGACTCCGCACTTTCTTGAGCTTCTACATATGGGAATGCAGCTAAGCGAAGAGCATTCATAATAGATTTCAGGTAAACGTGACATTGCGGTGGCATGTTTTCGAATTTCAAATCAACTTTGATGTCATCCAAGTAATTGGATTCAATAGTCATGTTCTGGCAAGCGAATAATTGTTTGTTTCCTTGTTGCATTTGCTTCTTGCATGTCTCATACATGGGTTGATTTTTCAATTGGTTCCTACGTCTTTCACTCCTGGTCATATCAATGGTTGCTTTTACACCACTAGCAATGTTGTTAAACTGTTGCAGTGCAACCATTTCATATTTAGCTTGAGGTTCGTTTTCCAAGGAATAAGCTAAGTCGAGTCCGTTGGTATTGGGTATAACACCTTTCACTTCTACGCTTAACTTAAGTGGATTCTGGGCTTTTTTATTATACAAAGCTACGAACCGAGATTGAGGGGCAACGTTGCTCTTACCATAAGCCAAATTGAAAATGTGTTTGCTAGTTCTGTCGCCCAAGAATTCAACTGAAGCATCCATACTGTGTGATCTGCAGTTTTTGATTCCACTGCAAACGTGTTTCAATAATTGTTCTTGTCGGTTTTCCCTGTCACTTTCGGCAATTCTGGACAATTGATCTTGGTCCAATGGTTTTTGGAGTTCATTAAATTGCAACTTATTTTTGTTCTGGTAAGCTAAATTAACAATTACTTTGTTGGAAGAAGAGCTTTCTTGAAGAGCAATATTGATTTCAGTTTGTCTCAAAGTAGAATCATCAAGGACCTTCTGTAAGGCTCTAGAAATTCCTTGAGATTTGGCTAAATTAACAATTTGTAAAATGTTCAATTTTTGAGGATGTTGTCCCCAAATGTGCAGTTTCAGCCCAGTGTCTCTACCTCCCATTGCAAAATTGAAGGGTTGCTCATCTTTGGCTATCCTGATATGATGAGTGTTTTCTCTTAAACCAACAGGAGTGAGGCTCATAACTTCACTTCTGGAAGTAAAAGGCCACGAACTGTAGTGGAATAATCGTGCGTTTTCATGATGTTCCTTCATTTTCAATTCAAACTTGGCTTGAGACTTTTCAACATTGATTTCAACTTTGACATCAGTTGGTACATGAACTTGGAGGTTTCTTTCGAATCCAGCAACGTAAATTTGATGGTCGAAAGGAGTCAATAAAGTTAGGTGGCATTGAGCTTTGCCATTAACTGTAAGAGAACCTTGAATTTTAGCAGAGATTTCTCTGGGCATGGCGAGTTTGTTTTTAATAGAGGGAGAGGTGCGAATTTTAATTTTTCCGTCATATTGAACAAAAGTTGGAACATCATAGGTATACAAGAATGGAAGACCCATTTCAGTAGGGAAAGACACTGCCATTTCCTTAAGGTTCCTTAATTTTGCGTATTTGATTTCCTTGCCATCTTGGAATTTTTGTTGTTGTTGTCTGATAACTGGAATATACAGATATAATTAACTCATTAAAAATACAGTCCTGTTTAAAAGTACCTTGAGGCATTCTTTGGATAGTCTCATTATCAAAGGACCAAAACCTATAAACACCTTCAACTTCTCCATAAATAAATCCTTCCAATTGTTCTTTATCAGGAATGTCAAGTGTAAGAGATTCAGGGATTACGTCTCTAGACAATTTGCGTCGAAGTATCGAAGGCATTTGATGACCATATTCTTCATTTTGAGTTTCCAAAGTGCTAACCAATTCTTTAATGTTTGAAACCATAGCTTGAAGGTTTAAGAAGTAATGTTTCAATCCCTGGACATTTGCGCGAGCAGAATATTTCACTCCTTTTGGTAACAGATCGTCAGTGCTGCCGATTTGAACAAGGTTCTGTTTGAATTCGACGTTTGATTGTTCCAAGATGAAATCTTTCAACAAGTTTGAGCTACGAAGTACGCTATATTCCTTTCTTGTCAGAAGACCTCTGGCGGACTCGGCTGCTTGACGCCTAATTTAAATAATTATGTAATTTAGTAATAGTGGTCTTAGAGAAACACTTACAAAGTTTGTGATTTCGCAGAGTCAAGTTGGCAGGCAGTTTCAATGGCAGATTTAACAGCAGCATTGACTTCCTCTTGAACGTCAGTTTGAGTGTTTTCAGCCATGTGTTGCAACATTTCAGCTGGGGGGTTGGTCCTCATCAATTGATAAACTGCTGCCACTCGGATTTCAGGTACTTCGCCAACATTTTGGTAAATTCTATGTAAAAGTGCTTGTGCCAATTGTGGATAACTCACAACGAGTTTGTCCAAACTAAGCACCATCAACATTCTTTGGAATTGGGACACTTGTTTTTCTCCTTCCAAATAAGGTTCAAATACTTGAACGATATTTTTGTGGCCGATAAAGCCAAGCGCGCGAATGTAAGCGTGGATTTTGCGGGTATCAGCTTGGTAGATTGCGTCACTGAGTTGTTCGGCCAAATATGGGATTACAGTGGATTTGATAAAGTCTTTTCCTTCTTTGGTGTTGAATGAGTTAAAACTGTAGACAGGAAATTGGTTGCGAGATTGTTGTCTGTTTACATAAACTTTGTTGACAAGTTTGCAGAATGCAATTAAGGCAGTTTCATTCAGAGCTTCTTGGTGTTTAACTTCGGATTTCTGGAGGAGAGTAAAGAATTTTTTCATGTATTCTTCGGTTGGGAAACGAGTCGCACGGGCCATGGAGGCAATAATATCACCGGCTTCTTGTTTTTCAATTTTTCCGTTGGAAATCCATTGTTCGATATTTAGAAGGGCAGGACCAGTTCCGGTTTGAGCAACGGCATCTCGGAAAATGCCCCAGGGGCGTTGGTCTTGCTGGTAAAGTTGTTGGGAAATGTCCTTAATTTCTTGTTGGTTCATTAATCGCAACAAAGAGACCAACATGGTATATTTGCTAAGGGTAGATTGATTTAAAGCTTCTTCAGGTTGAGCAAGTTCTCGGGAAATTTCATCTATCAACTTGATAACTTTTTGTTTCAGGTCAAAGTTACGACTGTCTTTAATAGATTTGCCTTGGTAACCAACAAAGTAAGGTAAAAGTGGAGATTCCGGAGCTTCATCCATTGAAGGTCGTTCTTGATGTTGGATATGTTCATCAGATTCGTCTTGTTGTGTCTTTTTAATCATTTGATCAGCAAAGCCATTAATTCTGCTCCAACTATCTTCATTCTCTTCACTAGAGTCCCATCTTCGACTTTGCCTTTTACGACGAGCTTCGTTGGAACCAAAAGGGTTTTCATAAGAGTATACTAAATTACCAATTTCAACGGGATCAGCTAAATCTTTAGGTTCTTGACTGTAGCTCTTCAAATCAATTAAAGCCAAATTCATAGTACTAACAGCAGATCCTTTTTGTTGAGACGTTGCGGTTGGGTTAATCATAATTTTGTTAACAGTTTCACAGCTGTGGATTATGTATTTGGAAAGTTTTCCAGATATGCGTACACGAGAAGATGAGTGTCTAGTAAAGAATTCTCCCAATTGATTGGATGTAGGTTCTCCAAGTTCCATTTCGAAAAGTCCGTAGTGATAGGTGGGCATATCTTGACTGTTAGTGTAATTCTTGCTCTTAACAATCTCATAAACTTGATTTCTTCCTTGATCGCCCTTTGGAGACCATCGTGGTTCGCTTTGAAGAATGTACTCGGGAATCTGGTGGATATCATACAGAGTCTCCATTTTACCAGTAACACTTTCTTCCATGGTTACAAAAACACCTTCAAGATGGTCCTCGGTTGGCAAACTAGTCATAGACGATTGCAAAGCATTTTTGCCGTGGAGATCGAGTTGAAGCTGACTAACAACACTCTTAATAACGTTTACTTCCCAATGGGAAATTCCACGTTCTACAACAAGACCCTTAATCACACCATCCAAATTAATAATCTGGAAAGGTTTGTCTGAAAGAGCCAACTGTTTGTAATTAAGTTGGTTTTCTGAAAGTTCAGTGTTCCATCCGTTGGGCAGATGCGTATGGACTTGGGCATATTGAGGATTGCTAATCCAGGCCTGGAGTTTTGAATCGGACCTAGGAACGATGTGCAAATTGGCTTGCAGGAAAATTCCGGAATACTGATCGGCAAGGTCATGTAAGCTGGTAAGAGATCGTCCTCTTACTTGGTAAACATATTCAGTGCCGTCTTTCCATGATGAGTGGCGCGCAGCCAGGGCAAGGCCCACTGAAAAAAGAAAGATATTTATATGAATTTATAATACAAATATAATAGTGTATTTATGATAATGTATATTATACATTATTTATTATTTTTATTATTTTATGTATATAAATGATTTATATAAAAATGAAACATTCTAGATATTTAAAAAATGTTATTTACCAAGAGTCAACAACAGTGCCGTTGATTTCATCTTGAATTGAGATCTAAGTGGACACGAATGTAACTTTGGCAAGATGTTGGGTATATTTATATAATAATTTTCGCTGATTAAGCCGCGTTCGGGTAATAGATTACAAATTTTCTTAATGAACTAACTTATCTACATTGCATAACATAAAATCATTTGTATTAGTCTTTTGAGATATCTTCTTTGGCTGTATTTTATACAGGATGATATGTGAGTGTAAAGAAGTAAAATATCTCAGTAGATATGAAATTTAAAAGAAAATAGTTAATGAAAAAGTTTGGATCAGGAAGAGATTCATATTTTAAAATTTTAAAATGCCAAGTTAGGCTGCGACCAAAATGGTTCCGTATAAGTCAGTATTTTTAACCTGTCATATACGGTCGAATATTTAAAAATAAACAGAACTGCTTCAACTACAGTACAAATGGCCGTAGTGGACACGGGTCATAATGCCATATACGTTCATGTTATTATTATTGTTATATGTATGCTCGGTCGTTTTTTTTTTAAATTAACAAAAAAGAAAATAAATAAAAAACATTCTATTGCTTGATTGAATTCGATTCTAATTTCCATGTGTCATGTGATAATCATTGTTCTATTTTTTTAAATTTTATTGAATGACTCGGTTTTCTTTTATTTTTATTGAAAAATGTGCTACACCAACATACATTTTTAGATACAGCAAAGCTCAGCAAATCCGAATGTCCTTGTGGTCCGGACAAAATTTCAAAATGTGCATTTTATATTGTGTACTTTGTAATCCGAATCCACATAAGATCGCTGAATATAAACCATGATATTGTACAGGGTGTAACAAATTCGAGTCTATGTATGAGGTTTTCGGAAACGGTAAGAGATACAAAGTCAGATAAATTGAGACAAATGTGCGTATTTCAATGCTCAGCCATAATCTTTTCACGAATTTTAAAAAATCTGAATATTTTTGGAGATATCCAAAAAACTAAAAAATTTGAATTTTCGTTTTTGACAAAAAACCCGAAAACCATTATTCGGAGAAAGATGACAATAATACTTTAATAGAGTACTTTCTGTTTGACTGTCTATTGACGGGATTAGTTTTTTGCTTGGTAATTGGTTTTTGAAATACCAAGATCAACTTCGAATTTTCTTACGGCTTTATTTGGATTTTTATTAAATTTGAACCAACATGAAATTTCCTTTCCAGTCACGTGTCACGTTCCAGTATGTTAGTGGATTTTATATGAATAAAAATAAAAAACTTTTTCCATCTAATTGGAAGTAGCCTTGAATTGCGACGTAATGTCAAGTCAACAAATCTCAAAACGTATTTTGTTAATTCATTTATTACACAGTCCACTAATGTTATAAAAAAATGAAGTTTTCAAATCAAGGAAAACCTGATCTGATTACAATATTTTATTCTTTTGTCAACGAAATAGGTTTCGTGCATTTGAAATCTATTTTCAACAGTATCCTGAAAAAAGACAACTGCATATTTAAATAAATTAACAAAATACGGTTTGACGTTTGTTGACTCAATTTGTCGCCATTCAAGGCTATTAAGATGGAAAAGGTTTTTTTTTACTTCTATTCAAATAAAATAAAATGGCACAGTGGAACATGACACATGACCGGAAAGGAAATTTCATGTAGATTCTAAGTTAGTAAAACTGCAAATAACGCTCATAAGAGAATTCTGAGTTGATCATAATATTTCAAAAACCAATTGCCGAGCAAAAAAACAATCACATCAATAGAAAATACTTTAACAAAGTTGCCACCTTTTTTCGAATTTTTTGTCAAAAACAAAAATTCAAATTGTTGGTATTTATTGGATATCTCCGAAAATATTTGAATCTTTTTAAATTCAAATATTTTTGGATGGAATATTCTTGAGCACCCAGAGCCATCGAGAGTGTCTTTTATACCCGGAGACCCAGAATCGTCTGATCCTTTTTCTAAATAAAAAATAAGTTTAACTTGATCCTTGTTCAGTCAGTATGTCATCGTTAATTATTTTTGTATGATTCTAGTACGTCCCATTTAGGTTTTTAATTTCTGCTTCTGTAATTTTTTTACATTTCCCTTTTCATTTGTTTTACTTTTATCGCATCAGGTACTTTTGCACCTGATGTGCCCCCCTCTAATCCGAGCTGTGAGCTCTAAGATACGCAACTTTGTCTTAATTCAACCGACTTTGAATATCTTGCCGTTTTCGAGAACCTCATACATACACTCGAATTTGTTACATCCTGAATACCAAAGCATGTTATAAAAAAATATTTCATTACGTTTTACACATTTTCTTAACTACATATCGGTACGCTCACATTGTTCCCACACTCCAGATTTTCCACTAGCCCGAATCAGGATCTGCAGAGCTTTACTGTATGATAATAATGACGAAATAATTCCGTTAAGTCGAAATATTTTCTGATTGTACAGAGTATTCGACAAATTCTATCCAACACAATGACTTTCAAGTGAAGAAAAATTGATTTTTTTAAATGCAACAACCTGTATATTATTTTACTATTTTCCAGGGAATTTCAACAATTTTGTTGAAACCTGGCAATTACAACTTCTATTCTGAAATGGGCCATTTTTCAGTAATTTGATGTTACGTAAGTAAATAATATTATTTTCTAAATTGATGAGTTAGCCATGATATAACCAAAATTAAAAAAAAACCAACCGAAGAAAATTTAAACATGTTTTAGGAAAATAAACATACGATTATATCAGTTCTCCAATACGGTTTCCATTTATGGTAATAGACAAAAATAGGATAACATCCGGCCAAAATGATAAAATATTGCATCTGTTAACCTTTGCAGTATTTTATCGGAACTTGTATTGCTAATAGAGTAGCCACGTGGAAATCTGTTCAAAGACCTTAAGGTTATCAATGTTTCATTTATATACTTTGTCTAGGTAACTGTTTTTTAAAAGATACTAACAATTCATTTAATCACGTACCAAATTACGTTTTTTTGTTAACGAGAAAAAATTCTAATGATATTAACACAGTGTGACATTTTTTCTATAAAAATAACTGTAATAAATATAATAATAATTATTATTTCGTACATATATAATAATAAACGCATTTTTCATTCAACAAAATATAATTGGTTCTCAATTTATTGATAACTTGTCTCTATGAGAGTTTTAATTAGTAATATACAATGAAGAAATGTCAAAATGACGAGTGTATTTACATGTGTAAATGCGATCATTTACACATTTATTTATATTTAAAAATGATTACAATAGATTCCGACGAGACAACAGATCATTTCTGTGAAAAATCGTTAAATAATAGACGCCTCGTATCTTCAACTCTAAGGGGAACTGTAGTCGAAACATTATTAAACATCATTTAAATATATGCATTGTTATACCTCTAATCACCTTCTAAATAAAGAATTAATGGCCACGTGCCACTTCGGTTGCCATAGCTATTCTTCAAAAACAGATAACTTCCTTGCTCTAGTGATAAAGACATTTTCATTCATAATATGTTCGCGTCTTGCAATTTGTTATCAAATCATAGTCAGCAGAAATTTGCAAATAAATACTGGGCCATTCCAAGGGGTCTTCACATTTTGTGTCTTACAGCTTCATAGTAATGTGGTCCTCATTGGCTCTGTGCCTATTTGGTAAGTCGATTTTAATAAAATTAACGAAATAGGAAATATTAACAAATTGACATTATAGTGGGCCTTGCTTACGCTTCAACAACCCCAGCATGGGAAAACGACAAAGAATATGTTTACTCAGTTAATGGCCGTACATTAAGTAGTCTTCATGAAACGGCCGACCACTACTCAGGAATCTTCTTGAAAGCTAAATTATCCGTTTCTCTCCTGATCAATGGAAAACTCCAAGGAAAAATCGTGGACCCTCAATATGCACAAATCCAAACGCAATTACCTGATGGTTGGCAATCCGAGATTCCCGAATCTCAATTGAGCTACCAGGGATTGAAACTCAGCCAAAAACCTTTCCAAATTGAATTGGAAAACGGTTTGGTTAAGAATTTAATCGTGGAAAAAGAAGTTACCAATTGGGAAGCCAATATCATCAGAAGTTTCGTGAGTCAATTCCAATTGGACATTCAAGGAAACAATGCTATTAATTCGTCAATGAACAACTTCCCCTCCGAGGACCACATGAATGGAGTTTTTAAGACCATGGAAGAAACCGTCACAGGAAAATGTGAAACTTTATATCAAATCAGGCGCTTGCCCGAATACTTGATTCAAAGTCAGCCCTGGTTGGCTCCCCAAGACGAGTTAAGAAGTGACAAAGAAGTTATTGAAATAAGCAAATTCAAGAACTACAGCAATGCTGAAGATATGCTTTCTTATCACTACGGATTTGGACATGTAGTTGACAACGAACCCGCCTCCAACAAAATGGGACAATTCTTCATTAGAGAATCCAACTCTCGCGTTATCGTAACAGGAAAACTGTCTCGTTACACCATTCAGAATACTTACACCGTCAATAAAATCATGATGAACCCCATCTTCAAGAACCAACAAATGGGATCTGTCATCAGTATGATCAATATGACTCTTGATCAACTCAATCCATCGGCAGCGCCTCAAGAATTATCCGACCCTGTTGAACTTGACTTAGATTATGCATTCGAAACTTCTTATTCCGGCAAACACGGACACCAACAATGGAAAGGTCACATGAATGACCAGGAATCCAGTGAAGAATCGAATGAGCAACAACGTAATAGACCACGCGGTATTTCTATGGCCATTTCCAAGCAACAGAAACAAAGATCTTCTGAAGAATCCAACTCACGATCACCTAGGCTCAGCTTGTCCCAAGCGCCTAACTCTCCTCTTCTCCCTTACTTGGTTGGTTACTTTGGAAAATCCATTAGAGAAAACAAAGATTTTGACATTAAAGAGAATGTACAAACAATCGTTAAACAAATTAGTGCGGAACTTACCGATGCTGCAAAAATCTTGAGCGAGTCCACTTTGAACAAATATGTGATCTTGAACAAACTTGTCAGGATGATGACAGCAGATGAAATCAAATCTGTTGCTGAACAATTGTACCCACAAGACCAGCAAGACGAATCTCGCCGTACTTGGGCTGTATTCCGTGACTCCGTTGCCGAAGCTGGAACCGGTCCTGCTTTCTTGACCATCCAAGAATGGATCCAAACCAAGAAAATCGAAGAGCGTGAAGCCGCCAGTGTCATCGAAACCATGGCTAACGCTGTCCGTGCTCCAACTGAGGAATACATGAGTCAATTCTTTGAAATCGTCAAGTCGTCTGATGTTCAAAAACAAGATTATTTGAATGAAACTTCTCTCTTGGCATACACCAACTTGATATATAGAGTTTACGGTACCAAATACGAATCTCACAACCAATATCCCGTACATGCTTATGGAAACTTCAACACCAGAGATGGAAGGGAATTTGTCGAGACCACCGTTATTCCATTCCTTGCCCGTCAATTGAAATATTACGTTTCCGAGAGCGATGCTCGTAAAATCCATGTCTACACTCGTGCTCTTGCCAACATTGGTCACCAGCAAATTCTTAAGGAGTTCGAACCTTACTTGGAAGGCAAATCGCAAATTTCTCAATTCCAACGTATGTGGATGGTTTGGTCTTTGGACCGTCTCGTGAGATCTCACCCACAATCCGCCCAATCTGTTTTATACAAGGTATGACATTTTTAGCATTAACCTGTAGGCTTTAATTAATTTTATTTATTTAAATAGATGTACCAAAATAATGCTGAACTACCCGAAATCCGTACTGTAGCTGCTTACTTGGTGATTGCTAAGACTAACCCTCCAGCTGAGATGCTCCAACATATGGCTCAATACACTAATGTAGATGCTCAAGAAGAAGTCAACGCCGCCATTAAATCTGCTTTGTTGGCCGCCGCCAAACTTGAAGCCCCTCAATATAAAGAATTGAGAGAAAACGCTCAATCTGCCGTACCACTATTAACCAGAAAACAATATGGAACCCAAGAAAGCTATTTGGAATTACGCGACTACATCGTCAAGCATATTGGCTTCGAAAGTCATCAATTCTTGGAAGTTGGAAGTCCAGACAGTTTCGTACCTAAAGCATTGAACTTTGACCTTCAGCAAAAAATGCACGGTATGAATTACGAGGACTTGACCGTCCGGGGAGTTGTTTCCAGCATTAGGGATCTTACCAATGTGCTGTGGAGACAAACCCAGAAATCCCGTCAAGAACAAGAAGACAGATCCAAAAACAACAACAGTGACAAGACCTGGTCTAGTTCTAACGTTTCCCAATGGCTCAAGTATCAACAGCAAAGAAGAGAACAGTTGGAAGCTGTTATCTATGGAGAAATTGAATATGTGCAGAAATTATGGTCTTTTGACAACCAAACCGTCGAGAGATTACCTGAAAGTAGGTTTTAAATTTACTAATTTCCTTTGAAAAACTGACTCAACTTATCGTTTCAGTCGTCCGTCAACAAGAAGAATTATTAAGACAAGGCAAGCAATTCAACTACGTAAAACTCTGGCAACTCAAGGAAATGGCTCTCTCATTCCCTACTGAAATGGGTCTTCCATTCTTATACACCTACGATGTACCAATTATCATCAACTGCCAAGGCCAAGTCAAGGCTCAGGCCACTCCTCAGATCTCCAGTAACAATCTGTTAAATGAACCAGAGGCAATCACCGTTGACATTACATCCGACGTGACTTTCAGTAGCGCTATCCAAAGTCAATTGTCTTTCGTGACCCCATTCGACCATCAGGTTTATATGGCCGGTTATGACAGGAACTTCCAATTGCACGCACCTGTGCAAGCTACCGCTGAGATCAATATTAAAAACAAAGAAATGAAGATCCAATTTGAAGTTAACGACAAAGGTGACGAGTCTCGTTTGTTGCATATCAGCAGCTCTCCCTACGTTTCCAGAGACGATATCATGACTATTAAACCTGTTGCCTTGAGAGAAAACACTTACGTCATTAAACCTCAAGTTGACCAACATCGGTTCTTTGACGCTACCTTGGGCAAGAAGCAAACTGGATTGTCTTTCCGCGTTTGGGGACACTATCCCGTCCAAACCCTTAATATCAACGAGTTGACTAAATTGTGGAAATCTGAAGGAGTTTTGACCATGTGGGACTACCTGTGGACCAACGCTCGTATGGAATATACAGAGGCTAACGTTGCTTTTGAGCCAAATCAATCTTCCACCAATAAAGTCACTTTACATTTGAAATACGACGAGCAGGACCGTCAACAACCTGAAGTACAAGACGATGAAGCAATCTGGACCTGGAAGCAATTGCAATCAATACTCCAAGTTGACAATACTGAACAACGTCAACAACAAACAATGAAACATATTGGTTCTGGAATTAAGAGCGCACACTTGGATTCACTTGATATCTCCGTTGAATTTGAAGGTGGAGAGAAACACCAACACGTCTGCGGTTACGCTTTCGCCAAAAGCAATAGCGATGCCCTTTCTAAATCTCTGATCTACTACAATAACGAAGAAGGCAATCCATTTGCCTTCGAAGCTAAAGCTAATGTGCCCAATACCAATGGTTTGGATTTAACTCAGTCTTTGAGCACTAAACCTTCTGCTGATTACACTTATCAACTCCAATACGCACAATCCAACAACATTGCTAAGGTTTCAAGCACATTCCAATTGACCAGAAGCGATAGACGTACAAACTATTTGATCAATAAGGAACCCATGTACCGTGTGTGCAAAGAACAAATGCAACAAGGTAACTTCCAACTTGCCGCTTGCCAAAACATGACCATCAGAGCTAATTTCCTTGACAACATTAAATACAATGTTCAATTTGAAAACGTGAACAAACAAGTTGTCAACTACGTCGATGATACTTTAAAAGCACTTATTATCTACTATTACCCAATGGTTGAAGTCTCATCCATCGAATCTGAAGGAGACAACAAAGTTACAGGGGAAATCCAATTCCAACCTGAAGATTTTAGACAAGTTAATGTTACCATTGAATCTGATGGCCAAAGAGTTAGATTCTACAACATCTCTGCTGGAGGTGAATTTGCTAAAGCTATCCTCGTTCCTCACCCAGTCTTCCACCTCCGCTCCAGAGTTTCTGCTGTTGCTTTGGGACACAAAAACTTCAGACCAACTTGTGTTATTGACCAAACCGCTGCACAAACGTTCAACAACAGAACTTATCCATTGACTCTTAACCAAGATTACTCTGTTGTGTTGCAATACATTCCTAAGGATGCCCCTGTAGACGAAAACGATGAAAACCAAAGCGTTCAAGATCAATTGAAACAACAAGTAGAGAACTACATTGTCCTTGCTCGTAAAACTTCTGAAAAACAAAAGGAAATTCTCTTGTCTTTGAACCATCCAAAAACTCAAGGCAAAACCGTCGAAATCAAATTGGAACCCAGTCAAACTTCAAGAAGCCAAAGGAAAATGACCCCTGCCGCTAAAGTTACTGTAGATGGAGAAAGTGCTGAATTTGACGACAAACAATCCGCAGATTACTTCAATGGACTTATCGAAATTTATGCCTTGCCCAATGGAGAAGTTAAACTAGAAGTCCAACGTGCTTTCTATTTGATCTTCGACGGACAACGCGTAAAGATCACGGCTACCACTGGAAAACTCCGTGACTCCATCATGGGTCTTTGCGGACAATTCAACAATGACCAATTCGAAGACTTCACCGTTCCAGCTAAATGCATCGTAAGATCTCCAGAAGAATTCTTCAAACGTTACAACGCTGACAATCAACAAAACCGTCAACAACGATCTGGAGAATATCAATCTGACTGCGTTTATAAAGTTTTGCCTTTGTACATTAACGCTGTTTCTGACAACGATGTCGCAAGGACACAAAGCTTACATCAACGTCAACAGAACTCTGGAACTAAATTGAGGACTCGTTACGTTGAGCAAAATAGAGAAATCTGCTTCACCATCCGACCAGTAGCACAATGTAACGGTACAGCTCGCAAGACTGTCACCAAGAATGTATCAGTTCATTGTATCGAAGGTACGAAGACTGCTTACTACTGGAAATTGCAAATTGACCAAGGAGGTAACCCCGACTTTAGCAATAAGAGCGAAACCAAGACAATTCCCATGGAACTGCCTCTTCAGTGCAATTAAATTTCCATTTTGACGTATTTTGAAAAGATTTTCTCTGGTAGCATTAGAATGAGCATTTTATAAAAGTAAAAAAAATATGGAAATGAATAGAGATAAATAAATGGTCTATTTATTACTTTTTGGGTATTATTTCGTCGAAATTTGAGAGACGTCCGAGAAGGACATTTGTTACTACTTCATTTTCACATACTTTAAAAATCATTTTTCATGTATATTTGTCCATTCGAAAGAAAAATTTTGTTGCTTTTTCGAAATTTTCTGCAACGAGAAGTGGCATATTTTTGAAATGTATGTATTATCAGTGGCGCAGTTGATTTCTAAGTTTTACGGCATTTGATGGACCCCGCTCAAGTTTGGTCCTTTTTGAAAATTGTGAGCAAAGCAGAGGGAAATCAAATAAACGAATAATATGAGAAGCATTGGAAAAAGGAATCATGATGACGATTATTATTCTTGGACTGGCTGACTAGTGATTGATTCAAAGGTTCCCTTTGAATCACTTTCCTTAATATGAAATTACATTATTTTGATTTATTTCCTTATTTAAGTATTTCATTTTATTATGTTACTTGGTTGTTAGTATTTTTTACGTATCAACCAGTTATTTTAATAAATATTATATGACAGTGACTTCTGTTTTCAGAAGTCGTGGCCTTTCAAAGGTGTATGTTCGGTCTTCAGAGTGAACCTTTAACATGTATATTATTCTCCATCGCAAAGAAAAATTTAACGATCTTAACCTTCGTGGAATTGCGTAAGCAGTGTTTGGACCATCATTTAACCTTCCAGTGGTCGCGCTAAATTTTCGGACATCAGTGGTCGTTGCGGACTCTCAGTCCACATTCAAAAACATTCACTTCTTCATATAGTTTATCACCTAAATTGGTAATTGATTGTGTTGAAACATCTGGCAAGCTCTTTCTTTTTTTTTCAAGTAGTTACCAAGGTAACTAATGCGATAATACGACTAAAAGTAAAGAAAAATAAATAAACACAATTAATTAAAATTAAAAAATTAATTTTAATTGTTTAGTATAAAATTATACTAGTCACCATGGTAACTACGTGGAAAAAAAAAGAAGCTATTTGGGAACTTATATTTTGAAAACGGTTAAAGTTAGAAAGAAATGTTTCATATAAAATTTGTTTAGAATACAATAAGGAATCGAAATATTGAAAAATATGCAGGGTGTTCTAGTTATTTAAAAAAATACATTTTCTTTAAATATCTGAAAAGCGAACAAGTTGACAACGCTGACTGTGCCACCGTTGTTTCGCCAAGGGTCTTTTAGATATGTATGCCAAATTTAGTTAAAATCGGTTAAACAATTTTCTAGATATTTAAGAGTTTCCACACATTTGTTCCACACTGTATACGTGTTCAATGATTTTAGTTAAGGAACTAAATGCAGTCAGCATTTTCAAAAAAAAATTATATTTTTTTTGTTCAATTTTCTTAAAGTAAAATATGTCAAAAATATTCCCTAAAAATTTTAAGTCGATCTAATAAATAATTTGAAAGATATCTTACAATAATCGTAGGGGCTGTAGGCTAGAATTAGATATAGACAACAAGAAATTGAAGTTTTGAAAGCTTGCACAACAACAAAAGGTCTACTATATGGCCCAGTAGTAAACAAATTTATGTTAAGTAATTCAAAAAATTTTTTTTGTTATTCACATACTTGGAATTTGTAAATTTTTAAATGCGTTTTTTTCAAAACTACGTTTTTAGATACGGTAACCACTCTCTTGTAAAAACACTTGACAAATTTCGATGAAATTTAATCAACATATTTTAGGCATTAAACACTTATGCATGATTAAAGGATTTTTTTAAAAACCAAAATTTGTATGTTTTAAAAGTAATTTACTAGCGATTTTCCCCTCAAAATTCATAAAATAAATTCAAGAGGCTGCCAATTGGGAAATTTGAAAGAAAAACGAAAAGCTTCGATCCGGCTGAAGATAAACTATTAAACTAACTATATACATATACATATGTATATTTTTTAATGATTTTAGGTAAGCCATTACGAAGTACTGATGGCCACCCTAAAGCGCTTTTCTAAGACAGTGGTCTGCAATCTAACTGATAGCTTAGTTCAGAATTGTTTTTTCTTTTTAAAATTTACATGACATTTACTTAAAATATAATGCTTGAACTTGGTATTAAGTATTACATGAAAAGTACTATAAAACAGTTCAGAAAACATGATTAAAAATATCGATTTTTCTAGACTCGTGACTGCATCTAATCCCTTAAATAATACATGTTCAAGAACCTCAAAATTAAACAATGATAAGGAAATGTGTTGACGGTCCAAACACCGTCGCGCGATCGAAAACTAGGGTCCAAAACACGTGATCGAACGAAGGTTAATTGCAATTAAACCAAGTCAAAATATGATCATCAAAATTCATCGTAAACCTAATTGGTCATAAATAGGGGCGTTCGTAAATAAAGATTCCACTACGGAATTCTCGCATTATTTAAGAGCTGGGATATAAAAGTACATACCTACAGAGTGGATTTTTTAAAAATATAAATGCCAATATCTTGAAAATTATGCCAGCAACGTAAAAATAAAAAAATACGTCGACTATAATATGATGAAGGAAGATGATTGAAGGTATAATGAACTCACTACCCTCTACCAAATGCACCCTAGTCACCCCAAGTAATTTTTTTTATAGAACCATAGGTCAAGTGGCACCTCATATTGAAAGCATTTTAAAACTGCATTTAGGGGTGTAATTTGATATTAAATTTATCGATTAATTTTTGAGGAATAACAGTACAAATAACCAAAAATTAACAAATTCATTTTTTTTTAGAAAAAACTATTAGGTTTTCAATACATGTTGTAAGGAACTTTTTTTTTGCAAATGACGTCCTTAATCATTGATTAAATTTACGAAAATGATTTCTCTAACATCCTGTACTTATTTAGTACCCTATACAGGGTAGTAGCGAAAAACTTTTAATTTTTAATTTTTGGTGATTTGCACTTTTTTTTTCTCAAAAATTAATCGATAAATTTAAAATCACATTACACCTCTAAATGCGTTTTAAAATGTTTTCAATATAAGGTGCCACTTGACCCGTGATTCCATAAAAAAAATGACTTGGGGTGGCTGGGGTGCATTTGGTAGAGGGTAATGAGTTTATCATACCTTCAATCATCTTCCCCCATCATATTATAGTAGACGTGTTTTTTGATTTTTACGTTGCTGGCTTAATTTTCAAGATACTGACATTTATGTTTTTAAGAAATCCACCCTGTGTGTGGGTGTAATGGGATAATCTAAAAACTAGGTATGGTTGGGTAGATGCAGTTTAGCCTATTGAATCCAACACTGTTGCCAACTTAATTTCAATCAATAATGAAAAGTATTCTCATTCCCGGAAATTGTTCAATTATAAAAACTTTGCATTGATTTGAGCAATTTAATTAATATTTCAGTGAAACGGCGAAAAAATCGAGTGAGCTGAAATATAATTGTTTATCCTTTTTTTGCAGAACAAAAAATATCGTATTTTTATTATTTATTTTTATCTTTACTGCATAACAACAATATTTTTAATGCATTTGACAGTAATGTTCTTGTCATTAATTATATTTAATTTATTGTCTTTTAAGTTCAATAAAGAAAGCAATGGAATTTTATAGAAAGAAAATTTAATTTATTAAACTCCTAAACAAATAAAGGAACATTTCAATTTGCCGGTGCATACGCCTGCAAAATAATACTGATTCTAAATAATAAATAACTTCTTAAAATTAATATTTCGATTGGGCCTCTTAAATACTTAAATAAATAAATAAATAAATAAGTAGACTTAATTACAAACTCAAATTAGATAATTTGCAAGCAAGATAATACAAATGTAAAGAAGTACACGCCATGGTCACGACATTTCCGATAGCGACTTGCATGTGAATCTTTCTAAATGCCTTATGGATTTTCACATAATGGGGACACTTCAAGAGATTGCCCGGTTCCAGTTTTCCAACTTCCAGGCCCACTCCTGCCTCCTTTTCTATCTGGATTTTAATTGAAATTAAAACGAGAAGAGGCGGCGTCAGATAAAGGAAAATCACCAATTCAATGAGAAAGCAAAGAAACATTGCAATCGCCTATAAGAAATCAATTAATTAAAAAGTGAAATAAAAAAAAACAAAATTAATGGATATACCTGAATTCCGATTTCCATAGTTTTCAGTTCATGATTTTTGACTGTTAAAAAGATCACTAAAGTAACCAGACTGAGCGTGGCATTTAAGAGGAAATATTTAGGAAAAAGCACTTTCTGGATGCTGCCAAAAGTGTGGCGAGGCAAGGAGAAGTAAAGCGCTAATCCAGATACAAAGGTCATCCAGATTTGAGCACCGAAATGAGCGCTAAATGAGCCTAGATATAAAAGAGTCCAGATGGGACTTAGCGTTGTAATGGTAGTTCGAGATCTACAGAGGAAAGCTATCCAGAGGATTGCTGCAGACGTGACAACGTGAGCTGGCTGAGTAGTACTCGATAATATTCTTAAATAAATGTTAGATGAATTAAAAATAATTTATTTAAAGTTATTACACTTACTTATAGGCTTTGGTATTGGTGACCGATTTAAAACAATCATTCAGGAAGAAAAGGACATCTTTGGTCCAAATGGTCATCACTGCCAAAATGTCTTGAGTGAATACTAGTTCATCCTTCAATTTGGAATTGTCCGTCTTCTCCACTAAAAAATTCTCGATGGCCGGAACACTTTCCAGTTGTAAACAAGGAAAGTTCACCATATCCATATTTTTTTTGGTACTGGGCACTCTTCCCACGCACATGTTATACAGGTATGTAGAAAAAAAAAGTAGAATTGCGTGAATAAGATCGAGATCAAATCTTCGATCGCTTTCACGCACTCAACATCAAATCAAATACGAAACCAACGACTTGAACTGGCATTTCAAAGTTTTTATATTCGTTCCTTCTCCCACTCAACCGATTTGATGCTAGGAATGGCACAAACTATCGATAATATTTATATTCTAGGTCAAGGAACATTTTTTTCCAATGTCATATTTATTAAATCGATAAAACCCATCACTTTAAAAACTTCACTAAATGACTTTTCGATTCGCCAAGGTTTTCACGTGTAATTATCTCTAGTACATCGTTTAATTTTTCTATCTTCAATTTTTTTAATATATTTTTGCAACGACGTATCGATATTTCGCATATAGGAATGAGGTAAGCGATGGTTGCATATTCCTAAAAACAAAAAAATGAATTTGCGTGTGACCGCGGACCTCGAGGTATCCACGTATGTTGGAACGTCATTAGTTGTTTTCCCAAAAATTGTAAATATTTTAGAGAATAATCTGGAGAAAAGGCATTTCAATAGACATGCAATAAAATTAATAAATCATTAAAGTGCTGATAATGAAAAATGCTTATTATAGGTCTGAACTTTGAATTTGCAATTAAAGGATACCTCTCCAATTTAATTTGTCATAAAAATTTCCAGGATGTAGAAAATCCCATCATCCGCATGACTTCTGCACAGATATACATGCGTAGGAGAATACGGTTGATCTGATGATAAAGAATAATTACCAAAATGATTAAAAAACCACCTTTTTTTATCAATTTATTGCCTTAAACTTTGCGAGACAGTTTCATGATTAAAGAGTGGAATTAGAAATTTCGTTTTTACCTGTGGTCCCAACTGGTAGGACATTCACCCAATGGTAACGTAAATATGAATGAATCATGAAGACCTTTTTTGAGAAGAAAGGAAGGGAGGCTAAATTGAAAACAGGACCCCCCAAAAAGGGTTCCGTTTGATATATGTATGATCGCTTGGTCACGTAGCAGCAAATAAATTTAAGCAGGTGACTTAATGAGTAACGCCATTTACCGGGATAAATGCCAAAAATTTTTCTTATCCTTAGAATTGAATGAAACAAATTATATGTATAGATCTATGCATGTATAAACATCTTTTCATTACGTCAGCATGATTTTCTTACAGTTTATTTATTAACAACACTTTATTTGGTTTTAACAACAATTTTGTGTACTCGTGTCAATTTTATACTTATATAGTGTTTTTTTTAATTAAAATAACACTACTCAGATGCAAGAACACCCTGTATGTTAATCGGGTATCATCCTGTTCTTCATTCCGACGAAACGATTTTTTACGTGTGGGTAGACTTTAATTGGATGTAAAATTTTCGCTAATAAATCTCACATGGATTTAAGCTTGCTTGTGACTTTTTAATGCAACCATCAGATTAGCATACATTGCACAACATGCAATTACTTGCATTTAAAATAAAACTTAGCTTTATTTGATTAATAAATTGCATTTTAATGGAGTGCCAATAAGGAATTTTACAACAAAATTTAAAATGTTAATGAACATATTGCACAACTGGTCTTTGTTCACCCAATACGTTGCCGTCAGTGATTTGATGACCATTTCATTGAACTCAATTGAATGGGAATTTTTCGGCGCGAAGTATATGTATTTTCCACATACGCATCACATCTCTGTGATATTGTCATAATACTATTCAGAATTCTATTTCCTGACTTATTGTTAATCATTTTTTTTAATACTTGGAAACTTATTTTTCAAGTTATTCTTATAATATTCCCCCGCACTTAACAGGACACTCCAAAAGTACACATACTATGTACATATATATCTCGTGCTCGTAAGAGTTTTTTTTTTCTATTTTTAGACAAATCCTCATATCTTCATGACGGCAACGAACTTACGTTAATTAAAAATTTTTAATTAACCCCAACAGATTCCTTGTTAGGAAAATTTTCTGTTTAGTAGTCTGGGTTTTAATTAACTTTGAATGACCAGTTTATATCATTAAATAATTCTATCTTAATAGGAAGAATTTCGCATAACAATAACAAGTATTTATTATCAAAATACCTTGAAGTCGAGCAAAAACATACAATAATACAACACGTGCGTTTTTGAAAAACTTTAAAAACTAATATGACGCAATAATTGAGAGATGCTCTCAATTGTTCCAGTTTTAACATCGCAATTAAATAATATTTAGTACAATTGACTTGCATACTGTTACGTCATACGAAGAGGTCTTTAACATGAACAAGTAGNACATGTTGTAAGGAACTTTTTTTTTGCAAATGACGTCCTTAATCATTGATTAAATTTACGAAAATGATTTCTCTAACATCCTGTACTTATTTAGTACCCTATACAGGGTAGTAGCGAAAAACTTTTAATTTTTAATTTTTGGTGATTTGCACTTTTTTTTTCTCAAAAATTAATCGATAAATTTAAAATCACATTACACCTCTAAATGCGTTTTAAAATGTTTTCAATATAAGGTGCCACTTGACCCGTGATTCCATAAAAAAAATGACTTGGGGTGGCTGGGGTGCATTTGGTAGAGGGTAATGAGTTTATCATACCTTCAATCATCTTCCCCCATCATATTATAGTAGACGTGTTTTTTGATTTTTACGTTGCTGGCTTAATTTTCAAGATACTGACATTTATGTTTTTAAGAAATCCACCCTGTGTGTGGGTGTAATGGGATAATCTAAAAACTAGGTATGGTTGGGTAGATGCAGTTTAGCCTATTGAATCCAACACTGTTGCCAACTTAATTTCAATCAATAATGAAAAGTATTCTCATTCCCGGAAATTGTTCAATTATAAAAACTTTGCATTGATTTGAGCAATTTAATTAATATTTCAGTGAAACGGCGAAAAAATCGAGTGAGCTGAAATATAATTGTTTATCCTTTTTTTGCAGAACAAAAAATATCGTATTTTTATTATTTATTTTTATCTTTACTGCATAACAACAATATTTTTAATGCATTTGACAGTAATGTTCTTGTCATTAATTATATTTAATTTATTGTCTTTTAAGTTCAATAAAGAAAGCAATGGAATTTTATAGAAAGAAAATTTAATTTATTAAACTCCTAAACAAATAAAGGAACATTTCAATTTGCCGGTGCATACGCCTGCAAAATAATACTGATTCTAAATAATAAATAACTTCTTAAAATTAATATTTCGATTGGGCCTCTTAAATACTTAAATAAATAAATAAATAAATAAGTAGACTTAATTACAAACTCAAATTAGATAATTTGCAAGCAAGATAATACAAATGTAAAGAAGTACACGCCATGGTCACGACATTTCCGATAGCGACTTGCATGTGAATCTTTCTAAATGCCTTATGGATTTTCACATAATGGGGACACTTCAAGAGATTGCCCGGTTCCAGTTTTCCAACTTCCAGGCCCACTCCTGCCTCCTTTTCTATCTGGATTTTAATTGAAATTAAAACGAGAAGAGGCGGCGTCAGATAAAGGAAAATCACCAATTCAATGAGAAAGCAAAGAAACATTGCAATCGCCTATAAGAAATCAATTAATTAAAAAGTGAAATAAAAAAAACAAATTAATGGATATACCTGAATTCCGATTTCCATAGTTTTCAGTTCATGATTTTTGACTGTTAAAAAGATCACTAAAGTAACCAGACTGAGCGTGGCATTTAAGAGGAAATATTTAGGAAAAAGCACTTTCTGGATGCTGCCAAAAGTGTGGCGAGGCAAGGAGAAGTAAAGCGCTAATCCAGATACAAAGGTCATCCAGATTTGAGCACCGAAATGAGCGCTAAATGAGCCTAGATATAAAAGAGTCCAGATGGGACTTAGCGTTGTAATGGTAGTTCGAGATCTACAGAGGAAAGCTATCCAGAGGATTGCTGCAGACGTGACAACGTGAGCTGGCTGAGTAGTACTCGATAATATTCTTAAATAAATGTTAGATGAATTAAAAATAATTTATTTAAAGTTATTACACTTACTTATAGGCTTTGGTATTGGTGACCGATTTAAAACAATCATTCAGGAAGAAAAGGACATCTTTGGTCCAAATGGTCATCACTGCCAAAATGTCTTGAGTGAATACTAGTTCATCCTTCAATTTGGAATTGTCCGTCTTCTCCACTAAAAAATTCTCGATGGCCGGAACACTTTCCAGTTGTAAACAAGGAAAGTTCACCATATCCATATTTTTTTTGGTACTGGGCACTCTTCCCACGCACATGTTATACAGGTATGTAGAAAAAAAAAGTAGAATTGCGTGAATAAGATCGAGATCAAATCTTCGATCGCTTTCACGCACTCAACATCAAATCAAATACGAAACCAACGACTTGAACTGGCATTTCAAAGTTTTTATATTCGTTCCTTCTCCCACTCAACCGATTTGATGCTAGGAATGGCACAAACTATCGATAATATTTATATTCTAGGTCAAGGAACATTTTTTTCCAATGTCATATTTATTAAATCGATAAAACCCATCACTTTAAAAACTTCACTAAATGACTTTTCGATTCGCCAAGGTTTTCACGTGTAATTATCTCTAGTACATCGTTTAATTTTTCTATCTTCAATTTTTTTAATATATTTTTGCAACGACGTATCGATATTTCGCATATAGGAATGAGGTAAGCGATGGTTGCATATTCCTAAAAACAAAAAAATGAATTTGCGTGTGACCGCGGACCTCGAGGTATCCACGTATGTTGGAACGTCATTAGTTGTTTTCCCAAAAATTGTAAATATTTTAGAGAATAATCTGGAGAAAAGGCATTTCAATAGACATGCAATAAAATTAATAAATCATTAAAGTGCTGATAATGAAAAATGCTTATTATAGGTCTGAACTTTGAATTTGCAATTAAAGGATACCTCTCCAATTTAATTTGTCATAAAAATTTCCAGGATGTAGAAAATCCCATCATCCGCATGACTTCTGCACAGATATACATGCGTAGGAGAATACGGTTGATCTGATGATAAAGAATAATTACCAAAATGATTAAAAAACCACCTTTTTTTATCAATTTATTGCCTTAAACTTTGCGAGACAGTTTCATGATTAAAGAGTGGAATTAGAAATTTCGTTTTTACCTGTGGTCCCAACTGGTAGGACATTCACCCAATGGTAACGTAAATATGAATGAATCATGAAGACCTTTTTTGAGAAGAAAGGAAGGGAGGCTAAATTGAAAACAGGACCCCCCAAAAAGGGTTCCGTTTGATATATGTATGATCGCTTGGTCACGTAGCAGCAAATAAATTTAAGCAGGTGACTTAATGAGTAACGCCATTTACCGGGATAAATGCCAAAAATTTTTCTTATCCTTAGAATTGAATGAAACAAATTATATGTATAGATCTATGCATGTATAAACATCTTTTCATTACGTCAGCATGATTTTCTTACAGTTTATTTATTAACAACACTTTATTTGGTTTTAACAACAATTTTGTGTACTCGTGTCAATTTTATACTTATATAGTGTTTTTTTTAATTAAAATAACACTACTCAGATGCAAGAACACCCTGTATGTTAATCGGGTATCATCCTGTTCTTCATTCCGACGAAACGATTTTTTACGTGTGGGTAGACTTTAATTGGATGTAAAATTTTCGCTAATAAATCTCACATGGATTTAAGCTTGCTTGTGACTTTTTAATGCAACCATCAGATTAGCATACATTGCACAACATGCAATTACTTGCATTTAAAATAAAACTTAGCTTTATTTGATTAATAAATTGCATTTTAATGGAGTGCCAATAAGGAATTTTACAACAAAATTTAAAATGTTAATGAACATATTGCACAACTGGTCTTTGTTCACCCAATACGTTGCCGTCAGTGATTTGATGACCATTTCATTGAACTCAATTGAATGGGAATTTTTCGGCGCGAAGTATATGTATTTTCCACATACGCATCACATCTCTGTGATATTGTCATAATACTATTCAGAATTCTATTTCCTGACTTATTGTTAATCATTTTTTTTAATACTTGGAAACTTATTTTTCAAGTTATTCTTATAATATTCCCCCGCACTTAACAGGACACTCCAAAAGTACACATACTATGTACATATATATCTCGTGCTCGTAAGAGTTTTTTTTTTCTATTTTTAGACAAATCCTCATATCTTCATGACGGCAACGAACTTACGTTAATTAAAAATTTTTAATTAACCCCAACAGATTCCTTGTTAGGAAAATTTTCTGTTTAGTAGTCTGGGTTTTAATTAACTTTGAATGACCAGTTTATATCATTAAATAATTCTATCTTAATAGGAAGAATTTCGCATAACAATAACAAGTATTTATTATCAAAATACCTTGAAGTCGAGCAAAAACATACAATAATACAACACGTGCGTTTTTGAAAAACTTTAAAAACTAATATGACGCAATAATTGAGAGATGCTCTCAATTGTTCCAGTTTTAACATCGCAATTAAATAATATTTAGTACAATTGACTTGCATACTGTTACGTCATACGAAGAGGTCTTTAACATGAACAAGTAGTAGGGTAGCTAACTTTCTTCTTGGCCTACGTGATATCCGACTCGTAGCCGGCTTATGCGACAATAAAGTTCGAAACAATTGCAAATCTAAGGCAATACTGATATCTATGTATAACCTTATCGTAATACTTTCAAAATGGTATCACTTTTATTTTATGAAAAATAATAAATTACACACACTTGGTTCCCTGGCGTCTAGTTCCTGATTAATGACGCACACGGATTTAGCACCTACATACGTATGGATGTCCTGGTGGTACCATTATTTTGACGAAATGTGATTTGATTGTACATACATAATTGTTGTTGTTGTTATTGTTGAAATAATATTAATGACCCTTGAATGTCATTATTCTATAGGAAAATGACGGAATAACTTTGTGGTTAATTAAAATGTCATTATTCCAAGGATTAGGCCAAGATAACAGAATAATGGGTTCAATTCGGCACGGATCACAAACCTTGGTTTATTTTGTAAAACAAACAATAACAAATTAAAATAGTGATTAAAGATAATTTTATAAGTGTTTTCCAATGAATTTTCCTTAAAGCGCCTGCGCGTTTTTCTTAAAAGAACATAGAAAGGAATTTCGAGGTGACACTGCAGGGAACGTAAAGAGCGCCGCAACTTGCGCATAACAACATTCCCCCTCTCAATTGCAATTTTTTAGGTTAGGTGTAGCGAAATTCTTTTTTATATTTATACTGAAAAGTTTTCTAAAAATTGTAGAAATCATTGTGTGAAAAACTTACATTCATTTCCATATGGTTATGTCCGTAAATGAAGTACAATTTTTAGAAATCGTGTTTTAATAAGATTATTAAATTCTCAGAATGAGGTTATAGTAAAACGTGAAACTAACGTAAACAAACTGTCATATTTTTGCTGTAGAAGGATAGACCACGTGTCATTAGCATGCATAAACACTCACTTTCTAGATAAACATCATTTGCAGGGCTTCTAAATATGGAGAGTTTGACTGATTTTTTTCGTTTCGCAGTCTTCTTGCTTCTAATATTGGATCCAAGGAAATGGCGATTAGCAATTGTTAAAACAACAAAAACAGTGTTGCCATATTGAGGACCTATTTTTAAGAAATTTTCTATGATAAAAGGGAATTGTCACAAAAAAAGGAAATTTTTCCTATTGAGACACAAAATCACAAATTAAAAGAAATTTTTTTGTACATTCATTTTTGATTTAAAATTTATTATGGGTAAAATGACCAGAATTTCATTTAAATTCATTTCCTAAATCTTTTATCCAGTAACCCAGTTTTGCACTAGATTTGGAAGCTTGACTTTGAACTTAAAAAAATATACATATAACGCTTCTACCGGGGAAGACATCTCTTTGGACTTCCCCACTCGGAACACCAATTCCATTTTTAGTTGGTGTTCCATAGACTCCAGAATTTGGAATAAAAAGAATTGAAACCGTATTTCAACGCCATCTCTTTTCATATTCTGAAGTATTTTGCTAATATCTGACCAAATAAATCCTGGATGGCACTGCAAATACAATACATTTTGTAAATAGTATTTCGGATGAAACTTGTATCTATATGCTTTGTCCGTTACTTTTTTAATATGATAGCGTTTCTATTTGGGCGAGGGAAAGGACTCATTGGTTTTTTACTGCTTTTGAAGTTTATTTAATTTAAATTAAGAGATGTAGCTACACACTATAACAATTTAATAAACTGAGCACACTGATTAGTGAAAGGCTTTGGCATATCGCTGTACGTATAAGAAGTGTCCGCACAATGTTCTATTCTTAAAAAAACAATTCCCATTTTTTAGAAGGTTAGAAAGTGGATTTAAGTCATGAAATGACACAAATATAAACAAAAACAAGGCAACATTTTGACAGTTCACGTAGCTACAATATTTTTTTTATCCAGATCCTCTAAATCAGACATAAGCAATCTTTTTTCACAACGTGTCAATTACAAAAGTAAAAAATGTTGTGCGGGCTACATACAAGAAACATACAATACTGGAAATCGATATGTTCCCATGCGGTTTTAAAAGTATTGAAAAGAGAACGTAATTTATAAGGTTAAGGTTGGAAAGGGAAAGAGATTGTTTTCCCGCCCTTTTCTTATTGCCCTTCTATCAACTCCATAGTAGTGCCGAACACCCTCAACAACCAATAAAATCGATGTAACCGGTCGATCGGATGTAACCGCTTGGCAAACAAAGCCGACCGTGCTTTTCCGGTGGGTGGAAGGACAAAGGATATACCCCTGAAGTCTTTCTCTCTTTAACCTTAAACTTATAAATTACGTTCTCTTTTCAATACATTTAAAACCTCATAGGAACATATCGTTTGCCAGTACTGTACAACACAATACATACATACACAATATACAGTACAGGCCACCGATATGTTCCCATGCCGTTTTAAATGTATTGAAAAGAGAACGTAATTTATAAGGTTAAGATTAAAGAGAGAAAGGAATAACGACTTCAGGGATATATCCTTTGTCCTTCCACCCACCGGAAAAGCACGGTCGGCTTTGTTCGGCAAGCGGTCACGTCCGATCGACCGATTCATCGATTTTATTGGTTGTTGAGGGTGTTGAAATGTCATTAGGAAAAAGTCGGGGAAACCAATCTCTTTCTCTCTCTAACCTTAACTTTATGGACTTTTCAATACCTTTAAAACTGCATGGGAATATATCAGTTGCCAATACTGTATACGATATCAGTGCTTTGTCATAGTTCGAAATCACTTATACAAGGTGTTTCAAAATAAATAGAAAAAATAAATTAGCATATAACTCACGGACTTCAGCGAAAAGCCACATAAGTCAAAGTCATAATCAATTGACATGTGGTTTTTCGCTGAAGTCAATGAATTCTTTATTGAAAATGAAAGGTAATTTGTTATATAAATATTATTGTGAACGGTTATTTACTTCAAAGTTAAAATTTTGTTTAAGGAACGGATTTTTTGAATTTCTATATACACAGTCAAAGTCAAAAGTAAGTACACGCTAGGCAATGCGTCAGGCATGTTCTAGTTTGTATTCACTTTTGACTCTGACTATATTTAAAGGTTCATTACCAAAGTTGGCAAACATAGAAATCTTCATTATTAATGTTTGAAAAGCCATTTATAGGACTTTCAGAGGCAAAATTCAGTCTGTGGAGACCACAAGGGTGGTTTACTCTTGAACTAGTTAGTTTTTTGTTGTGATAAATGGTAATTCAGGTTTTAAAAAAATTAATTACATTAATTAATTTTTCTATTAAACTGAGATCCAATGGCATTCTGTTTTTCATTTCGTAGTAAATATATTAAATACCAATACATAAAAAAATCCGTTAAAATGTTTTTCCGCTTTAACAATTAAGAGAGAGAATATCGTTATTCACAATTTCGGTCTCATTCAATATTCTTAGATGGTGATCAGTGGAAAAAATTTATTGTTTCTCACGTCCCTGTTTGGACGTTAGTTCTAAATTCAAAGAACCCAGCGAGAGATTTGTGGCCACGATGCGACAAAGCACAAGCTAAATAAGCTAAACTATTCTTCTATTATGTGGGAGAGTGGGATGCTAGGAGGTTTTTTTATTCTTTGTTAAAGCCACCAAACCAAGAAAAATTATGAAAGTATAGAAAAATCTAGACATCTATTGATCGCTTTAAATAGAAAAATATAAATATCGTACGATTCAAAAACAAATGAAATAGAAAGTGTACAATTATATACAATTTTTCTCACCACGCGGGTTAACAATAAGCCAAAAGGGTCTTTTAGAAAAGTAATAGTTATACAAATGATCTGTATTTATTCTGTTTTCGTTTTTTAGAAAAATACATTATTTTGTAACACGTTATCTCCATAATTGTTGACTTTAGACCTAATGCTGTTGTATAAGTCACTTTTTAAAGCGTGAACCAAAATATTAAGAATTGCTGCCAAGCGCCCTCAGCGCGAGACAATAAATTCAGTTTTTTCTTTCCATACATCAGAATGTTGAAACGAATTGGACCTAAATAGATTTTGCTTTTGAAATGTGTTTGAAGGTGATTTTCTCAGGATTTAAAAATTGAATATTAACTGAGATCTTTAACGTTGGTTTTGTGCGTTTTTTTTGGCCGAACAATGCATAGAAATAAACAATTTTTTCTTACTGTTGTACGTCTGCCTGGTAAAATCGATTTTTAGCATGTTCGAGGGATTTTTTTTGGAACAAATCTGATATATCGAGAATCCTCCAAAAATCCCGACAGTGATTACGGCACCAACAATGTATTTTATGTGACACTCTACCGAGATTTGTTTAACCCTTAACTGGCGTGGTCAGAAACTCTAACACTACCGGAAAATGAAGTTACTTTGCGCCACACGTATAAAAAGTTTAAATTGATTCCACACACAGTTGTTGTTGTCATACAGAATACCTACCTACCTAGCAATTTCCAGAATCAGTTTAAACTTTTATAAGTGTAACGTAAAGTAATCCCTAAACTGGGCAAAGTAACCTTAGTTTACGGTATGTGAGTTACATATGTATGTAGTCCGACGGACTCCTAATAAATAACTGTCTTTCTAAAAATTTTATAAATAATAAAAAGGTACAAGAACAAACTCAAAATGGTAATTGTGCATACAATAAAGTAAAAAAAAAATAAAATAAAATAAAATAAAATAAAATAGAATTCAAAAATAGGTATTTATGGAATACTTGTGTAAAATAATGTTTTATAACATGAGTTCGGATTTTTTTCTTCCGAATTTTTTAGCTTTTATAAAAGAGAAAACTCAATTAGTAAGTAATAAATGCCTATTTAGAAATAAAATATTTTATAACAACAATTGAGGAGTGTAAGTAATAAAGATGCTAAATGCCAAAATTTCAAAAATGTAAGTACATTTCTATGTGCAGAAGTTCTAAATCCGTACACCGATTAGGCAGAGAAGTTTGACAATCTTATTTAAATTACATGTAATTGTCAAACTTCTCTCTTTCATCGGTGTACGGATTTTTTTTGCATACAACTGTATCTATAGATAAACAGTTTGATCTGAATAAGCCAACTTCTCGGTAGAGCGAACGAAAAAAACCAAGGAAACTTCCCAAGAATTGGCGTTCGGGGTACGCATTTTGACGATCTACGCAAGCGCGTCTACTTAAATTGGTTCAGAATCCCTATCGCGAAAAGACCTATTATTTAGAAGCAGAAAAATATATGGCAACACCGTACGAAATGAGCTACTTCTGTCAAAGTTTTGTTATTTTTTTTTAAAGAGCCAACACCATGTCAAAAATCTAGGGGGATGTAGGGGGTGTACATTATAGACATAGAATACCTAGACTGCTGGCGTCAATGAATAAAAAGACTCAGGAAGGAGTGTTTTGCTATAAATGTGCGACGGAAGTTCACCATCTTGGTCTACCACTTTTTTGACAACTGTTAATCCAGTGGCGTTACATTTTTTCTGAAGTAGGGCTTATAATTTATAGAGAAAATTCTGTGAAAATGGATATTTTAATTGGAATTATTTCTAATAGTATGGAATTAAACAAAAAAAAAATAAAATAATTTAAAACTGATCTTTATTAAATAAAATGTTTTCGTTGTGAATAAATTGTTTACAAAATTAATCCATCTTTCTCGAACACCGCTTTTTGGAAAACTATGTAAAAAATATATATATTTTAAGAAAACTACGCCGCCTCTGTCCCACAATTATAACCTCACTAATCGTTTCACATCAGCGTTGGAATTTTAATACAATATTCTAGAATTAAATCAATACTTACACATGAAAAGTAATACCATCACACTTGTTTTTATTAGTTTGGCTTAAACCACATGCTTTACAGCTCACCATATTTAATTTTAATGCAAATTGCAATATAAACACACCAACAACTTATTCAAAAATACAACGCTAACAACTGGCAGTTGTCAAAAAAGTGGTGTACCAAGATGGCGACTTCCGTCGCACAGTTACAGT
>JABRWK010000016.1:617009-718022 GCA_013372445.1 Hypothenemus hampei | reverse complement strand
ACGAAAAGACCCAAAACTACAAGAAAACTGGGAACTAGGAGGCCACGTATGAAAGAGGATTAACTAAGGACGCTTGGAGGGATCATGTTGTGTGACGATTACCATGCAATAAACTATTATTTAAAAATTTAGAATTGTTAAAAAAGTAATTGATGTTTTATAACTATAGCATAAGTTCTATATTGTTTTTACTAGATCATGTATGTGAAAAAATGTTTAATTTGTATTGTTATTTGTGCTTAATAGAACTCGAGTTGTTTTTGATAAAAAGGGTTATTCAATTATTAGAATCTTAATTGAATCTAATTAATTCTACAATCACTAATAATTTATTCAAATTTACCGCCGTAATGTCTAGTAATATTTTTCTAGCAACTTTTCTCTATATACATTAGGTTTTTTGAATCACTTTTTAATTAAATTATTTGTTTATTTCATTTATATACAAAATCTCGGTAAAAAAACATAAATTAACCATGGAAAAGATATTGATGCATTTAAAAGGTTAAGGGAGATTTAGCGTTGTGGTCGCCAGATGACGTCATTCGATTCGGACCAATAGCAAATATATCGAGAACTGAGGCAACCTCTCTTTTCTATTAACCTTGTACGATACCCTCCTTCCTGAGTCTTTTTATTCATTGGCTGGCGTCCTATACAGCCTGTGTTGAGAAAATGTACGAAAAATAAAAAAAGAAAGCATGCTTTGGTAACCTTTCTGTCTTTGTCTACTCTTTATTTGATAAGCCGGCAGCTTCTCCTACTGTACACCGAAAATTATCCTCACCTATATTCCCCTAAAAAAATGTTATGTCAAAGTCAAATTTATTTATTATGACAGACGTCGCGTTGATCCCCACTCCTGATAATGAAGAACAAAGACAGAGAGGTTACCATGCTTTCTTTTTTTATTTTCCGCACATTTTTCAGCTGCATCCGCAGTCTAGATATTCTATGTTTATGGTGTATATATACATATACAGATTGCCAATAGTGACATTGCACAAATTTAAAAAAGGACAAATAGAAAATACGTCTGTCGCGTTTACTCCCACTTGACGAAGTCAGCTGTCAACTTGATTGACAGTTAGAGTGAATGCGATAGACATATTTTGTATCTATCCTCTTTTAAATTTGTGCAAGTCACGCTTGGCTATCTGTATACAGTATGCACAACGTAACCTTAGCACAAATTTAGAAAAGGACAAATAGAAAATACGTCTGTCGCATTCACTCCAACTGTCAGTCAAGTAGGAATGAACGCGACAGACGTATTTTGTATCTATCCTTTTCTAAATTTGTGTTAAGGTCACGTTGTGCACACTATATAAACTTACGGCCTATTAATGGCGTTGACAGTATCAGTATCAAGGGATACTTAACTGAGGCATCCTTAAGTGGCCCTTTGAGGTGTAATTATTAATATGGCCCTCAATAGATATGATGTATTCTCTATTCCTACCATTATATTTCCAAGGACGAATTTTGATTTTCTACATGTCTATATTACAGTAGTTTGTAAAATAGCCGAAGCTTTTCAACTTCAGTATTCATTTTCCTTTACCGCTAAAATCACATATTCCCTTTTCATATATTTATATACTCCATCCATATATTTATATGCCTATGGTTTCACGCTGTTCATTGTATGCAACTCCGTGTGTTGTGGATTTCAACTCATTCGTTCATTTCCTCTTATGCGTGACATTTGATGCCGTCAAACTGCGTTTATTCTGTTCCATATTTAAAAGAGGATTTAAAGGACATTTTCAGCATGCTGGAAGGGAATTTCGCTTTTTAAAGAGTGGCAATACTGAACGAAAATCCCTAGAATTTACGACAGGTGACAGATGTAAATTCAGTGGCAATGTTTAACAAGAATTTAATGTTATTTCTGCCAATTAAATCTTATTTTGTTTCGTTTACTTAATTTTTGTCTATACGGTCTAGGATTAAACCAAAAAAATGTCTGAAAAATTAAAGGTAAGCAATTAAAGCGATGTACTATACGGCGTGCATTAAAGACTTTGTTGTAAACAGAACATCCCAGAACAGAAGCTGAAAGCATTTTCCATAGGAAGTATGGGAAAAAGAGTGCTTTCCAAAAGAGAACTGGAGGAACAACGCAAAAGAGAAGAAGAGAAAGCAGCCGCACACGTAAGATTTCTTATTTTCACATTCCAACGTTATCCATTTTGAAATTTATTTTTTCGAAGGTATTTCAAGAATTTGTGGAAACATTTCAAGAATCCCCCGTGAATGGAAACAACAAAGTATGGGTCAAAGCTGGCATTTACGATCCAGGAGCGAGAAGTAAGTTTTGAATATGAAGTAGGCCATTTACTAAGAGATTGTTTTAGAGGAAGATACAAGAGAAAAGGGCAAATTGTACAAGCCCACTTCAAAGTTGCAACCTAGAGAAGACTCTGTTACTTCAGCAGAAAGGGCTCAAGCTTGTGCCAGGCTGGTTAGTTTAGATAAAAAGCCTGAGAGGTTAGGAAAAACAAAAAGTCTGGCAAAAGTAATTTGGAATCTTTTATGGAAGAATTGAAACAGTAAGATTGAATATATCAATATATGATTTTTTTTAAATGTTAGTGTTTCAAAAGGATTCAAGAGGAAAGAGAAGAAAGGCATAAGTATAAATGTCATGTGAAGACACCAATGGAAACAGATTTAGATATGTTTATGCGTGGTGATATAGGTTCTTTTGACAATGGAGACCCTAATACTACAAACATATATTTGGGCAACTTGAATCCCAAGGTAGACATTTCAATTTTATAAAAATTTTAATAACTCACATGTTTTTAAGTTATCTGAGCCACAACTAATGGAGATATTCGGTAAATATGGTCCTTTAGCGAGCATCAAAATTATGTGGCCAAGATCAGACGAAGAAAAGTCGAGAGGGAGAAACTGTGGTTTTGTAGCCTACATGTCTAGAAAAGATGGAGAAAGAGCCATGAGGAATTTAAATGGAAAAGACGTTTTTGGCCATGAAATGAAACTAGGTTGGGGCAAGGCTGTGATAATTCCTCCTCATCCTATTTATATCCCTCCAGTACTTATGGAAGTTAGTCAGCCTCCTCCTCCTTCAGGTTTTTATTCCTACCATTGAGGTAGGAAAATTAACTAAAACCACATTTTACACATTATTTAGGACTTCCGTTTAATGCCCAACCATCCTCTGAAGACAAAGACATTTTACCTAAATCAGACGAAGAATTGGACGCAATATTAAAGCGAGCAATAGTAAAAGTAGTAATCCCCAGCGACAAAAATCTGCTAATGTTAATTCATCGCATGGTAGAATTTGTTGTGAGGGAAGGTCCAATGTTTGAGGCCATGATTATGAATAAGGAACTTCACAATCCCCAATTTAGGTTTCTTTTTGAAAACCAAAGTTCCGCCCATATTTATTACAGATGGAAAGTGTACACGGTTTTACATGGGGACTCTCAAAAAGAATGGAAAAATAAAGAGTTTAGAATGTTTCAAGGTAAGAATCATTTAATATTTCACTTAATTACATTGTATTAAATAAATTATTTATTGTAGGAGGTTCGATATGGAAGCCGCCTGTATTACATTCTTACACAGCTGGTATGCCAGATGATTTGGTTGTGGACGACGATATTCTTAAAGACGCGTCAAAAGGGGCACTTTCAAATGGGTAAATTACCTTTTTTAAAATAAACGAGTTACCATGCATACTTTTAAATTCTTTATTTCCAGGCAAAGAGATAGATTAGAAGTTTTAGTTCGAAATTTAACAATGGAAAAACGGAAAATCGGAGAAGTGATGGTGTATTGCATAGACCACGCTGAAGCTGCTGAGGAAATAGTCGAGTGTATTTCCGAGTCTCTATCTAATTCGACCACATTAATAACGAAAAAAATTGCACGTTTATATTTGGTGTCTGATATTTTGAACAATTGCGGGGTTAAAGTCAACAAGGCTTCGAACTATAGAAAAGCATTTCAAAATCACTTGATAGATATAATACGGGAAATTAAAAAAACTTATGATTCTATTCAAAGTCGTATCCAAGCGGAGGGATTTAAAGTACGCGTATTGCGCGTGCTGAAATCTTGGGAGGATAATGGAATCTACCCTTCGGACCTCATGAGCAAATTACATAATATTTTTTTGGGTTTAGAAGAGGTAAGTCTTCCTAAATTTTTTAATTCTTATGTATAGTTACGAGTCTTTATTCAATAATGCTAGGAACGCCATTCGCCTGAAAAAGAGGAAGACATTGACGGAAATCCATTGGATAAAACCTCTGATGATGAAGGGGTTCCTATTGACGGGGCGGCACTTTTAAAAAATGCCATGAGCCATTATAATAGTTCTCCCGAAGATGAAGAGGATATTGATGGCAAGTCCTAACAGGACATCAACATTCTTTTGTTAATTCGAATTTTTAGGCGAAGAAATTAAAGACGATACTCTCACTAATGATAATGTAAAGTCTCTAGCAGATTCGGGTTTTATTAAGTCTAAATGGGAGACGGTGGATCCGGATCAGGTAGAAGCTCAAGCTATGACTACTAGTAAATGGGACTTACTAGAAGCTAGCCAAGATAGCAATAACAGTAGTTCAAATACAAACGATCAGGATTCTTCCGTAGATTACAACGACACAAGGTTTATTTAATTTATTAATATGAAAACCGTAAAATCAAGTTTCGTTTTTAGAAACATGTCGGAAGAAAAAAGGTTAAAACTAAGAGAGATTGAAGTGAAAGCGGTTCAATACCAAGATGAATTGGAATCAGGAGAAAGACCCCTGAAAAGTGGCTGGACGTTACAACAACAAGTAGAACATTACCGAAGGAAATTGCTGCGTAAATGCGATAAAGAAACTAAAAAAGATTCAAAAGACGACAGGACTCCAAAAACTGAAAAACACAAGCGAGACTATGACAAAAGTGATGGAGAATACCAATCAGACGACGAATTCTACAAGGAACAGTAAGTACACAATGAGATTAAAAGTTCCTGAGATCGGGCGATTAGAATTTTCGTTTATTTACGTTGAAACCTCCATTAAAACTTATTTTAACAAATATGTTTTGTTAAAATAACGTTTCAAAATAGTGCTGTTTTTAGCAAATTTTGCTCATGATTACTGATTTTTATAGTACCTCTAGAAAAAGTAAAATACATGCTCGCAGCTCTTCAAGTGGTTCCACATCGAGACACAGGTAACCCATTTAGATTTAAGTAATCAGTAAGGCATTTTAAAGGCGATCAGCTTTTTTTTTCTTAGCAATAAGTCCTTAACTCTATTTTGAGCTAATCGTATTTAAAATCTAAACGTGAACCGGTCTGGAGTTCCGTACTTTTCATTAATGTTTATTAACGAGTAGGTCCGGTTACGTATACGTTAATAAACATCCAGTGACAGTGACTTTCTAATAATGGTTGGTCTATAGTGTTTTGTAATATTTCATTTATATAAGTATTAAAAATTCGCGTTATTATGACGATTTTCTACCAAAAATACCAGGTCAAGAAGCAGGACTCCATCAAGGAAACACAGTTCAAGACAAGCGGGTTCTCCCTCCCCGTCCCACTCCCGCCGCCACTCCCCGCCGTCCTCCCGGTCTTCGCGTAATAAACGCAGAGACTCGTCCTCTCCCATTAGTTCCACGAGCAAGTACTCTCCTCCACATAGTACAAGTCGTCATAGGTACTCCCCATCTCCAGTTACAAAGTCCGGAAGAGGGCGGTCGCCTTCGCCCAGAAGACGAAGCAGAAGCTCATCGAGGTCCAGGTATTATTCACCAGATTCGACCAGCAGCAATTCCAGGAAACACAGACACAAGCATAAGTATTAAATTTGGCAATGAACCTGTAAACCGGAATTTCCGTAATTGATACGCTTTGTAATTTAGATCAATGTGTTAGGGCAAGTCTCGGGCGTTAGAAGTGTTATTTTCACTATTAAATTGGGATTGTTTCAATTTTTTTATGTGGTACTATTGTAAAAAGATACATTAAAAGGTTTTCAATTTGGTCTTTACACATCTTTTCAAACTTTTTTGTAAATATGACCTTAATTGTGCCAGATTTTAAATACGCTTATATTGCGTTAATTCTGGCATTGTATTATGTTCATAAACTTTATTAAATAAAGTCATATATTCAACAACGAGATCTGAACTTTTTTTGCTTTCACCATTTTATCAACGAAATGGGAAATCTAATAAATTTTCAATTAACTGATGCTTAATTTATGAGAAAACGTTGCTTTTATCTTCAAGGGTAATTTTATATGCTATTATGTTCCTACTTCTAGGAAGAAATTTTATTAATAGTTTTTTAATGATTGTAGTCAAGTACAAAAAATCTTTATGCTTGAGCATTAGCTGTTGCAATTGCATTGGCACCCCCTTGACCTCTACTTGAGCTACTTGCAAAAGATGAACTTGTTCTAAATCCATTTTCGCTGAAAGTTCGAGATTGTGCATTTGCATCGGCGGATCCAGAAGCTCCTAGAATTTTAAGCAGAATAGTAAAAGAGAGAATATAAGTTCCACTGACCTGCTGAAGCACCCCTATTTGCTGGTCCTCTTCTCTCTACTGGTAAATCATTAAAATCTCCGATATGAGGGTCGGCTTGTCTTTGAGTTCCTTCAACTATTATTTTTTAATAAATCGAAGAAAATAATGAAACTACTTACAATATCTATTAGGAGGTGGCCCTTGGTGAGGCGATGTAAAACCGTCCGATATGTGATGGTTTTGTCCTCTTCCTCCTCCTCTGTGGCGCGCTCCACCAGGTTGTCTAGGAAATCCGAAATTTCCGGCTTCAGCGTGTGCTGAAGCCGTAGCCTCATTGCTAACTGGGTAATGAAGTGAACGAACAAGTCTTCCTGCTATTGGTCCATTGTATTCAATAGTCGGGATATCTTTTTCAGGGAAAGTTTTAAGGTTTCCAATTTTTATAAGCAGTCGGATACTTACATTGAAATGTCGTTGCACAACAAATAGCCACTATGGCACTCAGAAATATTGACGTTAAATACATTTTAGAATGTAATGAAGGAATATGCGTTTGACTTGTTTTAATATACTATACATAGATGTTGAGTAAACATCCCCTCCAGACTGTTTATTTAAACAATTGATTTTCGGGAAGTACCAGACGCGGTAAAACAGAACGAAATACATGTATTTATGCTAATTGCGTTTATTTTTAATAGAAATTCTGTTGGTACGCGGAATTTCCGAAATAAAGATGATCGTTTGAAAAACACGTCTGCCATTTGTGGAAAAATTATTAGGGTGCAATTAAATGAGAGAGGGAAATTGATGCTTCTGTAATAAGTACGAGCGCACCTGAAACTCGTAAAGTTTGATAAAATCATTATTTATTAGGGAGACCTGTTTCCCAAATATGTATCTAATAAATTCTCTCTAGGTTGCCCATTTGAATTTTTGGAATTTTCGGAATTTTCTTTCTACGTATATTCGTACATAGGTACAAACAACTGTATACATAAGTTCATTCATATATGTATTAACGTACACCAGTTTTCGACCTTCAAAAAAGTACGTCCGCATTTTTTCGACTGCTGCAGAAACCTTGTAACATTTTGGATCAATTCAGCATCTCCTTGCGATCTAATTGAGGTCATAAATCTCAATATTATGACACCCAAGGTTCAAACATTTTAAGCTTCTGAAAGAAGAGAAACAAAACCGATTCAATTCTTTAATTAAAACTAGTAGGACTCATTGAAGATGTCTTAAATCAGGTCTCGAATGCTTCACATGGAATCATTGTTGTATCTGAAAATCCTTTAAAGAGATACTAGTTTTCTGACCTTGTTTCAAGTAATTTTCACGTTTTTCGAGAATGATAAGTATTTTTTTCCAAAACTAGATATCCGACATGGTGATTATCATACAAATGAGTGTTCAGGTGTCTTCAAACCTGTTCCTTAAAAATGTCTAAAATACTTTTGAATTATGTATTATTTTTTATAAATTTTTAACATAAAAATGGTTTCTAAAAGAGAATCCTTCTTAACTTTGCAACTTATTTTTAAAGGGTTAAATTATTACCTACTGGAATTTCAAGAGCCCGAACCGTTCCATTAAGTTTAATAAAAAAGTTTTTTCCACTTTTAACGAGTCGAGTACATTAATAATCCGTTCCTGTTAAGAAAACACGAACCTAGATGAAAATCTTTTTTTATCACGAAAGAAACACTCTTTCGAAAAAATTTTCGCACCTTTTAATTAATGAAAAAAATCCTTTTTTTGCTTAATTAAAAGGTGCGCGGTGGAAAACACGTGGTGGATGTCGTTTATGCAAAAACCTATATTCGATTATGGTAATCGGGGGATGACCTTCGTGTGACAACGAATTTTTCAAATCTCGCAGACTTCTTGGGACCTATATAAGGTCGGCCGCCTCGCCCAACGGAATCAGTATCGATTGATCAGTACCTATCAAAATGAAATTTTCGTTATTAATTGCTTTTTCGTGTGCGATTTATTTCGCTCATGCTGCTTCAATTTATAATAGTCGAGAAAAAAGAAGCCCTATTTTGGCAACTGCCGCACTAGGTGGTGCAGGACTTCTTGGAGCTGGCGTATTAGGAGCTGGACTTCTAGGAGCCGGTGCCCTTGGAGCTGGTGCTCTCGGAGCTGGAGCTTTGGGAGTAGGAGTTGCTAAAGGAGCTTTAATTGGAGGAGCCATCGGAAGGAGCTAGTAAGATCTTTTTTTAAAGAGTAGTTTGCAAATAGTTGTCCAAATCTAGCGGTGGATATGGATATGGAGGCCATTATTACAGCCCGGACGTTCATGTAGTTCATGTAGATCATCATTATAATGGAGGTTACGGATACGGAGGTTACGGATATGGAGGTTATGGATATGGAGGTTATTATGACTGGTAAAAAAATTGTTGCTAATTGTTAATAAATATTTGATGGTTACTCGAGTGTTTGATTTGAGTTTTAAAGATATGATTTGGTTCTTATCAGTATGGAAGCGTGAGGTTGGTTGAGTCTGAGCACTCTATAAAGTTTACTCAATATACAACATCTGATTCGGTATCAAGAACATAACAATATAAATGTATACACGCTATAAGTTTTTACTAATAATGAATCACTCGTGAAAGATAAATGGCCTTTTTTTAATATTTTGAACTCACAGGTAAAGTAAAACGAAATTAAATATTCTAAGTACAATTTTATTATTAGATATTAATAATAAAATCCAATAATTTAAAGAAACACCTATAATATATCAAAGAAGTCTTAATAAAAAGTGTAGTATGTCTAGAATCTTCAAGAACATAAACATGTAATTTCTTTGCGATTTTAGATTATGTAAGTACGATACTAAAAAACGACATTGATTATATGGTACATAGAAAAACACATCGCGATTTACTATTGAATGTTCTCACCACCCTATACAAAAGCTTAGTGGCGTTAGCATATACAGGGACGTTCAAAATGAAATAACATTTTTAAGGCGCCCCTTGGTATATGAATGTACACATGTTCGGCGGGATAAGACGCAATGTACAAGAGGCAAGCAAAAATGTTGGGAAAAATTCAGAAGCCGTTTTAATACGCTACCATTTAAAATTCAGTCAGTCTTGGACTCACTTTTGCACAAGTTGAATGCTTCAAGCCAGATTAAAATGACTAAAAAGAATCTTTGCATAACGGGCCATTTGTAAATCTACTCCTGAGTCAATTTAATCTTAACAACTAATTATTTTTTGCCAAACTACAAAGTATAAAAACTCACTTTTGTTTTGTAACTATTAAGGTTTAAGCTTAAAGTAACTAACTTCATGATTTATCAGCAGGAATGGAACCCTTTACATTATTTCTATTACGCTAACCTGCGTAACTTGCACTGCTATTTACTGTTTTATAGTTACATTATTCGTACATGTATATATTTATTAATAAATCATGAAATAGTAGTGATATATGTAAATTGTTTAGAAAACAGGAACAATTTGAAACTTCTTATATTAATATGATGCGAAAAATAACACACACATGGAGAGATATTTCGTTTATTTGCATTTTCCAAAAAGAAAAAGAAAACTTTTTGCTCTCGGTTACATTAAAAATAGGCTCATAGATCACATCGTTTATGTCACGTTGTTCTTTGTATTTTTTTTTCTTTTGGTAAAGGCACAGAGCAAACACAAGTATTGGCATATCACTATGCTGAAATATCAAATCATTATCTTTTGTACATTTAATTGCAATATGTGATGTCTCAATACCTTTGTCCCTTGCTACAGGTACCTCTCTCTACCCAAAAGATCAGGAAAACAAATCAAGGAGATTTTTGAATGTTAAAAACTCATTATCAGTCTACATGTTATTACAACCACGGTTGTAAGAGTTTCTGAGACATTTTCAAGACAAATAGTAAGTAGAAATACACATAATATTGTTGATTACATGTGCCATTTAATGAGATTACAATGAGTCGAACAAAAATGTTCTTTACTATAAATATATCACATTTTTGGAATTTCACTCTACGAGATGAAGTTAGGAAGACCTCGAAATACCCTTAAGTTTTATTCTTGTAAAACTGGGTAATCGATCGAAGGCCTACGTTCAGAGTTGTGTTTTCGATTTAAAATTGTACTAGACTGCAATCATTATTATGATTCACATAAAGTTTCAACATTTGTACTGATTGATTTGTTTTATAAAAACTGCTATTGCGGCCCGAGAATAGCTTAATCTCATATCGATGGAAAACAAATCTCTGGAAAATCTAGTACAATTCTAATTGAAACTCAAACTCCCTTTACGTTACAAATAGGTAACTAGTTATACAGAGTGTTGTTGGGAGTAATTTTATAGGACGATTTCGAAATGATCGATTATTCCCGAACACCATGTACACTAATAAAATTATTTTTACAACCAAATATCTATAGAATACTAAAATGATCTACTGCAAGTACACTACTTATAATATTTTTATTGAGCGGAAACCGAGTGAGTAGAAATCTCTAAACAACTAACATTTTGTATTGTGCCAGTCATTCTAAAGTTGGTGTCGATTAGGGGATAGTGGGGTAATATAATAAGTAGTTTTTATGATAAAAACCAAACAACTATTTGAATGACACTGATTTGTGGTTACAAATTGGAAAACATTGATATTTAGAATATGTAATCCGATCACGCGCGCGTTTGACACATGCGTTACGCATTACCCCATGCTCTCCTTCTACCCTGACATCTAATTATTTATACAATGTTTGGTTATTAGATTAAACAGTATGCAATCAGAAGGAAGTAATTAATTTTGGCACGGAAGCAACGTCCAGAAAAAAATGAATTTTGACTCGGATCTTCCATGAGATTAGAGTTTGAGTTGAGTCAAGGAAAAGCCATTAACGAACAAGGATCTCTAATTAGTACTTTATTGCGATTGATTGGCATTGAATTAATGTTTTGAGCAATAATCAACAAATAGAAGAAATTATTGCTTTGGGCCTGTTGCAGTAGCGTTCCCTGTTGGTTAACAACTCGAACGTAGAATACGGTTTTGGAGAGAAAAATTTAAGATTCCTCGGCCTCCTCCCTAAACAGGTAAGTAGACCAATAAATGACATTAAATAGGGCAAATACGAGGGGAAATGTAATTCTCGAAATAACATCGATACGTTTGGATCTTGTGGGGAACTTGGACAACCAAGACCGACAGCAATTCGGTTTTGGTTGCATGTGAACCTCACAATGGGTTTTCTCTAGTCTCATGGGATCACCGGAATTACGCACTAACGGTTTCTGAAGCAAAGGAGAAGGATTGTTAGCATCAATGTGATTTGCAATAGATCGATTCCTTACCATGGCGAATGTGGCATTACTATCTGTGTCAATCATATCGGAAGCACCATCTAAAGATTGTGCGTGTTCTAATTCAACTTGTCGACGTTGCTTTTTCATATTTTCGCGATGCATATCGGAGCGAGAAGCGTAATTCACCAGCGCAAACTCCAACAGTGCGCCGAAAACGAACGTAAGGCATACTCCGGTCCAAACATCGATAGCTTTTGTATATGAAACTGGAGGTAGCGAAGCGTTGATACCTGATGTTTGGGTTGCCATTGTAAGCAACGTCGTTACTCCTGCAAATTGCAATTTGGTCCTCATGGTTAAAGCTCAAAACGGTAGACAATTATCTGGGTGAAAGGCCCATTGATATCTAGCTAATGTATTTTGTGCTAATTAATAGAGCATGGGCTCTTCGTGAAAGGCATGCTTGCCACGAGTTCGAATTTCTGCCTCAAAACTCAATTAAAACTTGTTATGTCTGTTTACGGCGGCGTAAATCGCAATATGTATGTGTAAGATGCTTTTGCCTTGAACCTACGCAAAAACTTTCAAATTAATAAACGAGAAATGCGTTCACGTCATTGCCAAATTGACGTGTTTTCAAATTGAGTTGGCTCAAAACAAGCCAACTACAAATAAACATGAACATGGCCTTTCAAAAATTGGAACTTTCATTTCGATGCGAGACAAGAACTTGAAGAAAATGGGAAATGTCTCGTCGCTAATCAAAATCGAATCCGGAAGGACTTGGAAGATTCCAAATCCAACTTTACGAATCGGCATGTTTTCGTGCATTAAATTCGGAATTTGTTATTACGAATCGTGGTATTAAAAATTCGGTAAAACATCCTTGTTTTCCTCGATCAGAAAAGTTTCTTAGGCCGACAAACTTTTTCAAGTCACTTATAATTTTTCCGAATTATTACGGAAAGTCAAACATAGGGATAGCGTTACGTCTCTGTATTAAATTGTCATCCATTGCGACGCGACTTTATTAAACTGTCTTTTTGTATTGATGCAACTCGCCCAAAATTTTCAAAAAAATATGCTATTGCCCTATTGCTATCGATGCCAAAACGTATCGATATCGATAGATACCAGTGACAATATCGTTTTCAGTAATTAATAACGTGCTTCAGCTGTCATCGAAAACATTATTTTAAGTTGATTAAATAGGAAATTCGATAAATTTGCCTACTGCAATACATGGATGTAATTACTGCAAGGTTATTAAAATTTAAAGGAGTTTACAATCGAGTTCTCAAACTTGTTATAAATTTAATACTTGGTAATTTTAGTTGTAATTAATTACGTTCACTTGATCTTGGAACGTTTAATTAAACATATCATCTTGGAAATTGAATATCATGAGTTGATTAGGGCATACTTTAAGTTTAAAGAGAAAAAGTCTAAACAATCAGAGGCGGAGAAAAATACGGAACGTATGTAAATAAAATGCTGCAAATGAACTACATAATATTATCACGTTTCAACTCATTCGTTCGAATAACGCTTCGCGAGCAGTTTACTACTATTACAGTTGTAATGGGACAATTTAAAGACTCACCTAACGACACTCTGGCAGGAACGGCGCCTTGGTCCAGCCAAAAACTGACCCACGATACGATCACCAACATACAGCAAGGAATGTAAATTTGGATTAAATAGTAGCTGAATTCTCGCTTGAAAAGCAAATCCACTTTCAGACAACTGTACTCGCCTGACAACAAAGTAAATCCTTAAGGATTTCAATTACAACTGAAACAATTCTGTACCTGTGTTAGTCTTACTGTTACAGTAGTCAGTTAGAAATTTTTCCAAGGTAAAACGAGGTAGGTGCAGGTTTTTCACTACTTGAACGGGATCTCCGTCTTTCCATAAAAATACCAGATCGTCGGTCGTCCAACCATCTAAGAAAAGAAAGGTTCAATTCAAAAACATTAAAACAATGTCATGAAAGGTAACTTACAGCTGGCCATTCGTAAGGAGCAAATTTGCCTGTCCAAAGGATAAAGCTTCAAGTTCATGGGACAAGAAAGAGTCAAAGATATCCTGCAAGGAGTATTCGTAATATTAAATATATAAGGACCAGGCAGGATAAAGCATTGCATACCTGATGCTGTACAGGACCGAGCCATATGGAAATATTCGAATGTATACGTTAGGCATGATAATTTCATGAGTATGTCCTTCCTTTTCATTCGAAAAGAAAAGATCAGGCATCCACACACGATTGGCTTCAGTAAGAGTGAGGTATTTCAGTTTTCCATGATAATCGTTGAATTTCAATCTTTCGTCCATCCATTGTTCACGGAAGGTCAATTGTACGGAATATTCCTGGAAACGAAGATGATTTATTCAAATTTCTAGACATCAAGGCAGGCAGCATCCTTTGAAGTGTCTACCGCTTCATAATTGAAAAGACCTGAACTGTTCTAGTAAATATCCTTTTGTTGGGACAAATAGCATCGTAAACTTATTAAGAAGCCACGGAATTAAATCCGATTGCAGCTTTTCAATTCCAGAAGCGAAGATATTTTCTTTCTGTAACATTTCACGGAATGCTCGCGCCTGGTGCCTTTGGCTAAAGCTTTGCTTTGATCTCCAAACACTGAACCGTCTTTCAATAGAACCAGGACCCAATACTATCTACCACATACTGGATGAAGGACCAGGACTACGTTTTCATTTGAAACTTTTAATGACACTGACACTATTCATTGTTACAAAAAACCTGACATCTTTTGTTTACCTGCTCAATTATAAATGTTGGGATGTCCTCACAAACAGACTGTTTGATGTTTAATCAGAAAGTGTCATTATGGCGTATTTATAAACAAAGACTTTGAGCCAACAAGAATACTAGTTTAATTCACCTCCCGATGGTCGATCTGTTTGGGACTCTAAAGGAGCTAAACGGAACTGAGCAAATTAGGTTTCCTTTTTATACGTTTTTCATTTAAAACCCAATTCGCCTTTACAATTTTCAAGATTATGAAATTAGAGCCGACATCTCCGGTTGAATAGACGGTATTCATAAAATGTTTTCGACTCAAATAAGAGCGATTTCAAAGCTTGAGCACGTATGAAATTTCTGTGGACTTCTTTTATACAGGATGTGTTCAAATAACCAAATAGCAGATTTAATTTCAATGTATATTAGAATATACAGAGACAGACAAAGGCTATATTGTGGTATGCTTGTTGCAGACATTTGTGTCATATAACTCTGTGATATTCTGCTTACATATTTGTAGATACTTCAATTATATATAAAATGCATCTAGAAATTGATGCGTCCCCACGTTTTGGCCTACAGTTTTCTATAAATGAAAAACTACGGGTAGAAAGTTTTTGATGGTCCATCCTTATGTGTTTACAACAAGATATGTATGTACATACTTATCGTGAGAAGACATTTTGTATAATCTATTTCCTATATATATATATATACATATATATATACATATATGTATATACATATAGTATACATATAAATAAACAGGTGATTTATGAAATACGTCGTTTATTTGCGAAAATCTGGGTTGTGTTGACAAAAGCATTTAGGATCTCCCAGTGGGCGAGCATCACTTTATACTCTTCGTGGAAGGTTTTTCAAAACGATGTTTTCCACGTAACAATTGCCCCCGGTGGTTAAATTGAAATTTATATTATAAAAGAGGATTATTCGTAGTCACACCTCTTGATTTCGTCCTGGTTCGATGTATAGATCTCGTTTCGTTACAGGGCAACAATAAACTTGTTCGAGGAAATTAACAGAAATTGATAACGGAACATGATTTTCCCGGAAATTGAAAGGTAATTAAGTATAGGAGAGCACAGCAACAACTGCAGCGGGGTTCTATTAATGAAAAACCCAGAATAACTTGTTCAGTGTCAAGATCAAAGCTCGCATTAATGTTTATATCCATTTTTATTTTACTAAATTCGCCATGCAACATGCTTTTACTATAAAAAAAACCCAAATAGCTAACGGGAAAACTGAATGTTTCAAACAAATCAAAGGAAACGGAATATTTAATTGATGCGGTCTAATAAAAAAACTCCCTTTGAATCAGTCGCACTGGCAACAAAACCTTTTTAATTGCGTTTTAAAATTTATGTACGTGTGCGTATGCTGCGTGTGTCGTACACATTAGTGTTGTGAAGCAAGCGAAAAAAAGAATATTGAAAATTCAAATATTCACATTTTGAAATGGATTTTTTAATTTTTAGTTTTCCAATATTACATACCTGCTTTGTTACATTGCAACATTAAGCAACATTAAGCTAATGTTGAAGCATGAATAAATTGATAAAAGACCCTCTCGTTTCTTGTGAGAATAACAGTCTAACAGTAGCGAAATAGCTGTCATTGAAATTGAAAAAAATTCAAGAACCCTGTAATTGACCACGAGTAGACCAATCGTAATTCAAAAATCAACTAGGAGTTCATTACGTTTTCCTCTTTAAGCGCACACAATTCACACGTGTTATTCTACAAAAAACGACGATTTTGCAGACGCTATAAATTTTACTGACAAATGAGATACACCCTCTCGAGATAAAAAAAAATACGCTGTGGTTTGTTTGGAAGCGCTCTTTTTGAATGAGTGCAATTGCAACTAAGTGGCCATCAGTTTTAGACATTTAAGCAATTATTTACGAAAGGTTTTCGTATTAACCTCTCGTTTCATATGACAGAAAGTGTAAATTTGCTTTTTCGTACATTTCTGTGTGTTGCCCAGGATGAATTTAACTATCCCGAATGAGAAATAGCCCTGTTCCCTTAATGAGAGCTCCGAAACCATGCCTCGAAATTCCTGAAGTGGTTTCATTTTAGAATTTCGGTTACTTACTCTAAACATTTGCGCAAGTAATGGTTCAAATTAGAGCTGGTTACTTTTATTTTCAATTTGTTTGTTAGAAATTTTCTAGCAAAATATACATAATTTATTTTCGGATTTAATGGAATATTTAACGAACAATTTGGTTTTAATAAAGTTCCACAAGGAACTCCACTTAACGTCTTAAGCAACCATGCCACCAAAAATTGAGTGGAATATCTACAAGCAAATTTTATTTGAAATCATTTTGCAAAATTCACGCTTCTTTCAACTGTCAAAGCAGTATTTCCTGGAAAATCGCAACTTGCTATGTCCTTTTTGAAAACGTTTGATGCAATAGACATCTTCAGGAATTGCCACGGTGTAATTTAAGATGGTTCTGAAGGAACATTTCTATACGAAAGTTAAAGTCAGACTTTTCAAAATAAGGAAATAACAATTAGCGTTTTTTTAGTCTTTGCCAGATTTTTCCAGCCCCGCGTATAAAAACACGTCTGTCAGTTATAAAAATAAACCTATTACCTATTTATTTTTGATCCGATCCGAGACGATCGTTCGCGAAAATATACCTAAGTCCACAAAAGCAATTAAAAGGGTAAATAGTAAGTGTTTGTTATCAACTGCCTTTAATAAATCGATATTAAAGCAGGAAATTTAATTATGTAAGCAAAAGCGCTTTTTGGTGGAAACTACCCCAATTACAAATTTATTCGATTTCCGAAAGGACATTAAATTTAACTTTTAATTTGCACTGTCCAATCAAAAAAATATATTGATCAATACCACAATCTGTCAATATCAACACTACATATGCAATTTCTATCAAATAATGTTTTTCGATGGAAACATATTTATGTTATATTTATTTACTCCTAAATAATGTTGAAGAAGAATTAATATATGAAATAATATTCCAAACAGTAGAGTACAGTGTAGTGCAATGATAATTTTAAGTAGGTAACTTGATTTTAATAACACAAAACAAAGGTTCAATTTCTATTTTATACAGATTTTAAGAATGACTGTTTTAATTTCAGATAAATTAAAAGTCCTCAATTAACCTGTCGAAAAGTTTCATTGTAGAACCGCATAAAGTTTAAATTAAAAATAAATTAATTTTACTTTCTTAATCGTGAACATTTTAATAAAAATACTTTTAACACAAATAAATAATTAATTTAAAGTTAATTAACGAAACCGAGAGACTTAATGGAAAAGCAATAAATTACAATAATTAATAATCATTCTTTGTGAGTTTCTCAATTTCCGGCAGGGGGCTGTTGTGAGATTTTCCAACTTGAAACTGATTATTAAACAATCATTTAAAAATTTGGAGTTAAATCCCCCGATAAACTGCGCTGCTACGTCAATTTAACATAAATAAAAAATACATACACACAGATCATGCGCAGAAAGTGTAGATTTATACATTAGAAGTATGATCAATTAATTAAAAAAAAAACAAACATAAATCCATTGAAAGTAATGTTTTGAGCTTGATACGCACACTTACTCCAATGCTGTCTTCACATTTCTGACAACTGAGAAGGTTTCTGCAATTAGATGTATTACTTTTATTGTATTATTCATATTTTGAGGACAATTTTGATGTAAAGTGATTGAGAAATCGTTAAATCAAGGTTCAGTTTCCACGATGTTATTTACTATGAACTGAACGGAAACCAAATAATAACTGTAATAACAATTTTAAAACATTAACATTCCATACAATATACAATATGTATTAATTGATCATACCTCGTATATACATACGAGTATTTATGATGTAGTTCATTTCGACACATCACAAAGACCACAACGACAGATCACGATTTGACAATTAAGGCAGCCAACATCACATAGAGACTGGACTAACAGCACTTCTAAATTTCCCATGAAATTTGGATGTGCTACCGATAAAATCGAGTGGATGTGCTAGTATATATACAGGGTGTTCCAACGATAATTATGTGGGTGGGAGTTGGTGTGGTAACATGAAGGTTTTAAAATATTCAGGAAAACTAATTCTAATGAAATGAAATGGTTGATTCCTGCAGTAAAGGCGCGTTTTTGTTGGGACAACCTATAAAAATCATGCAAATGTATAATACATAATAACATGTTGCGCTCCCATGCTGCCTGTGGTCCATCCACTGTCCGTCCCTATGCAAGACGATGTCCTATTTTAAAATATACTTTCTTACAGCGATCACTTATTAAGAGCAGATAATTATACCAATGACATTCAAATTAATGAAAAATGATGATTATTTGTCAATGTTTTTGATGATTTGTTTTGATTAATTCGGGAAATATATGCATATTTAGTAGGAGAATGAACAAGTTTGTTTCTAATATACACGGCCACATGAAACACGATTATCCATTTTATTATATGTATGCGTATTATTACTTAAATTTCAGATGCGATTTTAGAGAAAGCTGCTCTCAAGTGATTCGATTATGTACAAAAAGAAGTGCTTTTTTTAAGTACAAGTTTTTGCATACTTATCTGCCCTTTTGCACGCGCGCACTCACCATTTTGTAATCATCTATTTTGCTGATTGAACGCAAGAAGATGTTGATCTTAACGACAGTGGGGCCATCATCTCCTGTACGAAATATTCCGGTTACTCATGTGGTTCTAGTTCATTTTTGCTATAACTTCAGCCTCTTTCAGATTTAATACATTTAGGGAACTCTCGACGAATATTCCGTATATGAATCTAAAGCAGGCTTTAAATTGATTTTCGTCTAGATCAGTCCTGCGACTAAGGAAACCACGACAATTCACCATAGTCGTTGAAATACCTTGTTATCGGCGCGAGTGGTCGCGTAGTATTAGAATAGAATAGAAGATAGACGAGACCTTCGAATTTCCTGCAAAGTCCACCAGTCTTTATGCAACAAAACACAACTCAATTTTTATCGAGCAAAGAAAGCAGCAAATCGTAGGTGGATGATACGTACAATTCTAAATAAAATGCATATTCCCCGCGACGAATACAAATGAGATATCTATGTATGTGTGTATGTGGAAATTTTATAGAGTTGAATCCAAGAGGCAAAATTTTCTGAATGCGTTTTATTTTTGGGGAAGATTGGTGCGCCATCACCGGAGGGGGTTCTATTGTGTGTTGTTAACCAAATAAATAAATATAAATAATCTTTGAACGTGCCAGGCTTGGCATTTTATGGGCTTACGATGCCGTAGTACTATTCTAATTTGGGCGTGATCGGTTAGAAGTGTAGTTTGGACACTAATTATAGTAAAAAAATAAATAAATGGTATCACAACTGACTCTAGATTAGATTATTGGATTGAAATGTTGCTTTCGTGCCAGTCACAACTAACTTAACATCAATTTTCAAGAGCAAGTTGTGAATTAATTGAATATGAAATGAGTGAAGAAGCGTTTTGATGAGATATGTTTTAGTAACTATAATTAGGTCAACATCGATAAAACTCTTAAATCTAAATAAAATACTGCTAGACTACAAATTGGGGGGCTGAGGAGTGAATGGTACTTGTGAAATGATACTTATTATTAATGAACGTAGAATTTCCTAGAATTCTAGCACATCCGACTCTTTAGGCAAAAAAGAACAATTTGTAAAACACAGTGTAGTCGTATTTTGATTTGTTTCGAACTGATATAAGAAACATACAGGCATAAAACATAGTATGCAAACACTATTTTTAAAAGCACACGTAGTTCATTTTTGGAAGTTAGTTGTCAACTGACACGAGTGAATTTTCCTTTAGGATTATTCTCGGTGACAGGAACAAAGATATGTAGGTATATCGACGTGCCACCGAGATTAATCGCGCAAACGGTATGTGCTAAGAATCAGTTGTGGGAGAAAATGCTTACAATTAGTCAAAGTCAAAATCGATAAAAATGATCATCAGCATAGAATGAACTAGACTACCATCCACAACTACACAATTAGAGATAGTCAATCCAATTGTTCTGGTCCATTGGGCACTTACCATGGTCACGTCATCAATCTTTGAGATACTTCTGACAAATATGTTGACACGAACGATAGCCGGCCCATCTGACGGGAAAAAATGATTAATTTATTAACGCGTAAGCGTTCTTTTCACTTAATATCACATCAATCGGGAATTTCCGAGGGAAACCTTAGTATGATAATCAAATAATCCTTCATTGATGACAGATATCGGTGATATTTTCCAGCCGTCCGTCGGACCAAATCAATGTACAACGAAAGCCCGAATGTTCGTTTTTACCGCCGCAAACGAAAGCTAACCGAATTTTACCGATTATTCTGTTTTCTTTTTTAAGGTAAGGTCCCTTTTGGTTCTTATGGTACCAAAACACAACTGACGAAACGAAAAGGAAACTATCAGGTATCAAACCCCAATCAACTTATAGCATTCTCAGCAATCAAACGCGACTAGGCTACCCTACAAGCTAATAGGGGTGAAAACGTCCCTTGCTTAGGTACCCCTTAATTTGCACGATCGGCTGGCTACAATGTGGTCTCGCAAAAATGCAAACATTTCATTTAAATCTCGTCACCATTAATTGGACTTTTTTTTCGAAGATATCATTTTAAATCTTTTTCTCATAATGAATTTTTAAATACATGTGGATTTGAAATCGCCCGACTATGTATGTACATATGTACATATATGTGTTTGAGACGAAACTAGAGAGTAGTTGTTTTGAGCTGATTTTTAAAACTTCCATTAACTTCCTTGCGAATCCAAAAGAGAACGATTAAAACGATGTAAAGAAAACATTTTCATTCGCGCTTTTCCGAGGGAATGAACATTTTTAATTCCACCCGTCTCACGTCTTAGAAATTTCGATTTGGAACAGCGCAAAATAAATTTCCCTCGGCTTAATCTCGATTTACAGAACTCTCTCATCGACAATTTGGCAAAAATTCAATCAAATTCAGAAATTCTTATTTTCAACCTTGAAAACGAATTAATTATTAGGTATGTACATATGTGCATTTAGTGCTAGTGTTCCACTAACAATAAGTGACATAGAGAATTTGGATAATGCAATATTGGTCCTCACCAAAAAATGAAGCTTTACATAAGTACAGAATAGAAAAAGCGAAGCCCCAAGTGTTGACATCTGAAGGACTTTTTTGGGAGCACCTTTTTCAAGGGTTTCAAAGAGCTTCGACAGTTTTGCTTTTTGAAAATTAAATTGAAACCTTTCCAGCGTTTATAGAACATGTATGTACATATTACAGCCAGTTGTTCGTGCATTTAAAAGAGTAAATACAGCAAGAGCCCCATAATGGCCTGTCGTAGCAAATGTGGAGCACCTCTAAGCTATCTACAAGAGAACGGGGTGACCTCCACTTACCATTTTAATGTCGCTTATGGTGGTTATGCTTCGAACAAACAGGTTAACTCGGACAATAGCAGGTCCATCTACAGATTACGAGGGGGTTTATTTTTTCTTTTTCTCTGAAATCTCGACTATCCGCCGAGTTCGCAGAGACATTTTCATGCGCATTTACCGAACTAGACAACTAATTGTAAGATGAGAAAGAACCAAGAAATATTCACGTTTCTTGACTGTTTCCTTTAAAAATGCTAATAATGAGGCCGCAATGTGTCCGGATTTGTTGATCGCTTTGATTCACCCCTTCCTGCTAATGTAACCCTTAAGAAAATCTAATCACCCACCTGTCCCATTTACTCCCGAAGGTCTTATCCTGGCATCGTAGTGTCCCGGCCCCAAAATCTGATCGAGAATCATCTTTTCTCTCTCTCGAAAATTCATAACTTTGTCGCCGGAGATCCAACAGCTGCAAAAAATCAGATTTTCATGATTTCGTCGTCGTGTCTTGTTTATCAAGCCGTGTTAAAGGTTCTTGATCTTGCGAAAAACATTTTTCAATCGTTGACCCAAATTTTACGTGACGTCATCGACTATTTTCATTCAAATCGCCCCTTTTTGTCATGGGGAATGTATATTAAGTAATAGTCTTTTTCGAAATCCCTACAACCCCTCTACACCTATTTTTCATGATAAGAATGAGTCATAATGCGATTTTGTAAAATGGAACTTTATGCCAATTTTTAGGGCTGTGTCAAGTTGAATTTCAAAAAATCTTAAACATTATTAGTTACTTCAATTAGGGTAAAAACTTTGACATTTCTTCCTTTTTGGAAAAAACTTTGAAAAGATGACACGATATGAAAAGATTGTTTACTTACATGTTGAAACAAATCAGTTGAAGAAAAACAGTGAAAAGGAAAATGTTGGCCATGGCACTGGCTTGGAAAAAAAAGATTCTAGCGAAGCGGTTATGTTCTAAAAAATGGGAAACATTTCGTCAAAAAAAAGGAAATAATCAGCGAATATTACAGTCGAGAATCCAGCTACAGAAGCTCTCTGACTGGTTTGTACCTTGACTGAACGAAGTACAAATCTGAAGAAGGAGGGACGGCCACAATAACACTATATTGATCGCTTAGCAGCGGCGCAGTGTTTGCCTGTTCGACGCTTACTGAAATTTCAACCGAAAATGAAAACTCTCCCTCGTTCCTCTCGTTTATATACATACATATGTACCTACCTTGGAATCGCAGAACTTCTATCTGTTCACCTGTACAGGTTCCATTCTCGTCTCACTCAAACCTTTCGAAAGTAGCAGCAGCAGCATTTCGAAAAAAGTTCGAGTGCGGCGCCCAATTATAAGTTGGCGGCGCGATCTCTATGACGTCATGTTTGACCCCCTTTTTCGTCATCATCTCTGTCGTCATTATAGGTGTTCCTTCAATTTAATTGACGCCAGTATTAAAAAGAAAAGAAATAACAATGTCATTACCACCTACTATTTGAGGTAAAAAAGGTTTTTAATAAAAAATGCCTTCTCAACTTTATCTTCAAACTTTATTTTGAAATTGATTTCAACTCCATCGCTAATTTATAGCCCAATTCTGGCCTTCGATCCCGTCCTTCTACCATGGCTTTTACTTGAACAGAATTCACAATTACTCCGTTATTAGTTATAACAGTATTCTTCGTTTTTTCTATGTCGGCTAAATCTACTCCTCGGCTGCAATCATCCAGAAGAATAGTCCTGTAGCCAATTGCTAAAGCATCAACAGCTGTGGCTCCTGAAACACAAAAACGTTCAAAGCTCTATCCCAATTACATATGTAGCTAGGTGGTGTTCGCATCCACTCATGTATTTCAAATTTACAATAATTCTCTGGACTACGACTTAAACGTGATCAAGCTAAACTGACCTCACCTACACAAACGTCGTAAGCCAAGCCGCAAATGTAAATATCCGTAGCATTTTTCATGCGAAGCTGGGCACAAAGCGTTGTATCAGTCATTTTTTTATTGTCCCAAAACACCGAATATGAATCGACATCTGGATTGGTGCCCTTATAAACTTTTGTGGCGCTTTCAACTATCTAAAACAATATTAATGAAAATTTTCGTGTGAATATAATAATTAACAGTGGATGCCTTCAAGTCCTTATGGAGCTCAGAACCCCAAGTATCTTGTACGCAGTGTCTAGGCCATAGTCGTTGTTTTTGAGGTGGTGATCCTGCAAAAATTACTGTGTCATAAGTCTGGGCGTTATCGGCGGTTATCGGACTGCTTGGATCGAGCTCCCTGTCTCTTATATTTTCTATAAAAGAAACGTGGTCGCTTGGGTGCCAATCTAAAGAATAGAAGACTGCATCAAATTTAACAGTGTCCAACAGCTTATTTATCGGCTCTATAACATCTGCACCTAATGAGAAAACATATATACATATGTATTATTTTACGTCGCACATAGCGTTGCGCACCGTTTTGTTGTGCAGAACAGTTGCTGATATTCAACGTGCCAGATATAAAGTCGTTTTGGACATCCACTATTAAAAATGCTGATATAGGACGTATTATCTTGAAGTTTGCTTTTTTAAAACAGAAATTAAACAACCTAAATGGTGACTCACAATTTTAATCCAGTGATTCCAGCAAAAAATGAATTCATCTTTGTCTATATGTCCATCTCCATTCACATCGAACAGATTAAAAATGTCCTTTAGTTTCTCTTCTTCCAATAGATAGAGTTTTCCTCTGTCGTTGCGAAATAGCGCTCTAGTGAGCAACTTAAACTCGTCAATATTCAAATAACCATCTCTAGATAGGATTTAAGTTTGAATAAAGGTTTTCTAGTCTAAGTTACCCTTACCCGTCTTTATCAAAAGCTTGATAACAAGCGTCCATTTCAGGGAAACTTCGTTATAAACTAAAATGCAACCAGGAGATCTTTCTATGGCAAGTTGCCCTACATAGTGTGGATTCTAGAGCGCAATATTTTATCAAAAGACAGGAACTTTTAGTAAAATTTAATTGAGGAGTGGCACGCAGTGGCACCATTCTTATTCATATGCTAAAATTAATTACATTATATATATATATATNGCGCTGAGTTACAAGATGGCGCTGCGCTTATGACAAAAATTAAATTCAAATAAACATTTAAATCAATTTAGATGTTCGTTGAATTTTTCTCATATTATTTAACCAGGAGGAAATTCATAATTAAGTTTTTATATTATGATGTAGCGCTTTCCCGGTAACGGAAAAGGACCGTTAATCGGTGGCGTTCAGTGGCGTCATCAATATTTTTAGTAGAAGGTTATGAAGGTTACCTCTTGAATATTAAATCAACCAAACCAGTAATACGCATATTTCTACTCGTGGCAACTTAATTATTTAATAATTCGCAATTGTAGACCCTAAACTAAGTAGGTAATAACAAATTTTCACCATCCATTTGTTGTATTAGTTGTACGATCAGTTCTATCTATCTTTCTATTTTGATGTAAGGAAAAAAGATAGAGAGTTCTTCGTTCGTTCAAGTTCGGTTTGACTGGTTCTGACGCCCTGACCAAGCGCACCATCTGTGGCAAATTGCCAAAGCTCCACACGTCAAATGTCAATTTGGAAATGTTCGGTCTCTTAGTGATATGTCGTTCGTTTAATAGCCAGTTGTATTAGTGTTGCCAAAATGGCAGAAAATGTACGAGATATTCCAGATCAAGGGAAAATTTCGGGTGAGTCTAATTTTCACTTCAAACCCCATCATTTTAGTTAAACCGGATAGGAGTTCGACGCCCTAAAGGGCTCGCAGTAACCCGTAAAAGTTCAACGTTATATAAGTTAAAATAACCTACCATCTGTGGGCCTCCGCAATGTTATTTTCGTTGAATATACGTTATCCGGCCTGAGAAGTAATTTGTACGCTTTTATAAAACAAAAGAAGTTTTAAAAGTAATTTAATTTAAAAATTTTTGTACAATATGACCACGGGGAAATTATTTCGAGGGGCAATGTAATTATTGGATTTTCTTGTTAATCATTGTTTGGGCTCTAGTTGTATCGAAATTCGTTCCTTAAATAGTTCAGATTGATCTTTTCTATCTTTTATCAAACTGTTTGTAGTGTCATTGTAAATCATATGCTCTTAAAGTAATTAACTTTTAGAATCTATGTATTAGTCACTAGTAATTTCCTTTAACAGAAGTGTAATCTAGAATTTTCGGCGTTTAATTAATAGACTATATCTGTGTAGCAAAAATGTAGCATAGATATGAACGACATACGATGATCTTTTATCTTATCAAAAAACGCACTTCACTTGTGGGAATCTTAACATTTGCAGAAAGATATTTTTGGCATACCAGTTTAACATAATATTTACATAAATATCCGTCCAGCCTATCTACATTACTAGAGTCCTAGATTTCAGCAATTTTGAACAAGAAGGTGAGACTGAAAGTACCAATGTTTGAATAACAATCACCAGAACCTACACACAATTGCGTGAATTATACACAATTAGTTGCGAAACGCTCATTCAATTTATAGGGACTCCAATATTTGTTGTGTTAACAGACAATGATTTCCTTTAAAAATATGGTGATTTTAGAGCATTTTCAAGCTCGTTTCTATAAATAAAGACTTGATGTAACTATAACTTCCCCAAACAAAAATAATCTCGTGTTAAAACTAGACACAATCGTGTAGTTTATTACAAAAAAAATTGAAGTTAGTCAATTTTTTTATGGCCACTTCATTGAATGAATTGTTGACCATTGACTAAAATTTAGGGTTTGTGTATGGTGTCAAAATTAAATCCCCAGACATTCCAGACCTTTAGTTATTTTCGTTTTACGTTTTCCATATGTATTCAGATTCTCTGCCAGTGAATACTTAAAAGCGACTTTGATGAAGGGTATTTGAGGTCCGTACTGCTTATGGGGATTTGAGTTTCGTTGTCGATCTACCCTTGTATATAATTAATAGTTTTTGATTTAGTTTCAGATCACCCACTGCATTTCGCTAGCTATAGCTTAGAGCAGAACGGTGAGATTTGTTTGTATATGTATGCTTTAACTAATTAATGCTGCTTGATTTTTCTAACAGTTATACAGATATGAAAATTGTTCAATAGAAATGCATTTAAAGGTTATTAAGCATTTTTTATTTAAAATTTTGCTGTTGCATAGGATCTATTATTGTACTAATCTATGTATATTTCCTCAGTTAGTGAACTTCACTTTCTAACTGTAAACCTGTCTCTGCAAATTAAGCCACCGACAAAAACGTAATAATCGCTTGGGGACAACCCGTAAGTAAGGTGGATGGTGTAAGACCTCCCACTTCATGTAACTAAGCCACGCATGAATCACCTGGGATGTACCCATGTGGTCGTGGAGCATTATAATGCAGAAGAATGACACCATTTATGACCGATGATGCTAATTGCAAGCCAAATACTTTCTAGCTATCATAATTTCAAATGCTTCTACAACAGTTTTCTATTGAACAATTTTTGTACTAAACAACCAGAAAATTGTTTAGGATTTTAAACAAATTTTATTTCCATAACAATGTCACTCTACATTCACAAGTATTTTAGAATTTTCATTTGTTGTTCTTAGTTAACGATCGATCTACATATAGTCAAGATCGAGTTCAAGAATCATAGTTACCGTAACAACTGCATATTGAAAACTTTATAGGTATACGGAAGAAGTCACCCTTTCTGATTAAGCCCTTTTTGTCATTTTATTAATGTTTTCACAAGGTAAATATCGATTTATGCGTATGAGTGTGTTCTTTTCATAAATAGAAATAGAAAAAAAAATGAAATAAAAAAGAACGTTAAATGTGTGCCGGTTTTGTAAGTCCAAAGGCCGCGAGTATTAATTAAGTGCCTCACCCATGCATGATAGATTGCCTTCGTTCTACGTACTGTGGGGCTTAAAGTATTAGATTAATTTTATTTAAACATTGCCATGTAATCATTGGATAGGTTTCATTCCACCTGCGAACGACATCATCATCATCACCAGGTAGCGAAAGAGCATTTACTTTTTGCACATCAAATATGTGCATATATTATTGAGTTACCTTGGTAAATGTCGTGACCTTGTTAGATATGTCAAGGTCAGGTGGAAAATCTCAAAGACCGAACAGGAGAAATCGCGCTCTAACGAGCCTTCTAATCCGCAAAATATTGTTTTTTGATTTACATGTGCTCAATCAAGTTGATAAAGAACAATGCCTAATTTTACGTCACCCATAATTTCAAGCAGGTTGTTTAAGCTGATTTAAGATCAGTGCCTTTTTGCAAACGGTTTAATTCACGTACAGAAAAGGCCAAACAAAGTGATGATCTTTTAACTCGATATTTGTAAATTGATATAGTGTAGGTCGCAATTATAACACTTGTGCTAAAATGTAAATACATATGTACACAGGTAATAAAAACAATCAACATGTACTCAATGAGATTTGAGTCTCTAAATGTGACGGTCATAATTATCATGCACTATGCATTTTCAATCTACAGTTTGTAGTTTGAAACATGTTGCCGCTTTAAAAAGAGTTCTTTGAACATGGAGAAACTCACGATTATAGAAAAATATGAAATAAACTTTGATTTAATTAATGCTAATGTGAACGAAGAAGTGGGAAGAAAAATCGTTTAGAAATGGGGCTCGGGGCGCAGGTTTGTCGAAATGTTTTGATCGTATTTTATCTATGAACCGCAACCAGGCAGACAGCTAGCAGCAGGCTATATCGTCGATAAACAAAACATAATGTTTCAGTCGCGTTGGGTAATTGTCAGAACGGATGTCGGTAACACTCAGTATTTTCGATCGGGCCTCCGAACCATTCCGAATCACTTGAGATATCATGATCCGGTATCAGAACGAGAATTTCAGTGAACACATCAACTGCATCAGAAGCATTCTTATCAAGACGTTGTCTGAGGAAAATATTTCAAAAAGTGACGTGCTTAAAGTGAAACAGTTCGACCGATCAATAGGAGGAGGAGGAGGGGCAGTTGGTTTAAGACAAAAATCAAAACCAATTTATACGGGTAGGGTATCATAAAATTAGTTATAAAACTTTCAAGAGTCAATATTGAATCAATCGCTTTCTTGTTGTGCCAACCTATTATCCCTATTAGTCATAGACAAGGCGATGACGAAGTTATCTTTTTAACGGGGCTGAGTTTTTAATTATTCATTCGCGTACGTTAATGCTATTGAAGGCTAGAAATCTGCCATGCTATCCTCCCTGCCTACCCGCTTTTTCCGTTAAAAGTCGATTTTTCGTTTTGCAATTGCATATTTTTGTCACAACTATATTTAGTCGTCTTGAATTTTTTAAATACCATTATTTAAATGAGTGTTATGACATTGTTGCTTAACGTTTCATTTCGCAATAACATGATAAGTGAATCACAGTGTTACTTTATTGGTTTATTGATGTTTAATGACGTTTTTCCTCTTGTGAACAAATATCTTTTTCGAAAACTAGACAGAATAACCAACTTAAGCAGAAAATAATTAATTTCCACAGTATAAGGTAATTTTGGAACGTAGCATTTAATAAATAAATAAAAAATAATAAAAACGTTTTCGTTGAGAGGAATTGGAGCAGAGCGAAGAAGAAGTCTGTAGCGCGCACTTTCATACATTTGCAGAGTATATATGTAATTTAATTAAAAAAAAAATTATAATGATAATCACGTGGCCCAATTTTGCTTTCGCCTTGAACTCTGAAAATAAAATTAATTATTGGCGTTTACCCAAAAAGTTGCAAGGAAAAGTAGCTTTACTTGGCATACGTTAAAGCTATAATACCGTAATATGGAAGAAAATTGAACATCCAAATGTTTACGCGACACGTCTAATGTTTATTGACCACAAAGCTCATTAACATGTGTATATAAGTATTTACAGTACAACCCTTAAATTAATTAAATTACGGCTCTAAAATTGTGACTGGGAATTAATTTTGAAATCAAAGCCGTCAACGATCTCTTTTTACGATGAAAAGGAAATAACCGTTTGGCATTCAAAGAATCAAATGTACGCTGAAATTGAAATTTTTACTTTACTTTACTCTCTGTATTGTGATTTAAAACAACTACGTTCTGGTTCAATAGGACGATTTGTCATAGTAACTACTACTGCGTTCCGGGTTTGGCAATAATCGCTTTTGTTTTAGCGCGGGAATTTTTACGTTTATTTCATTTCCTTGTCTCACATTTTTGCGTCGTTGTCCGCGAGTGAGCGTTGGATAATTGCAGGTTTGCTCGAATGTTATATTCATTGTCACAGCAATTGGGTTTTGAGTTAGAAATGAAAAAACTTTTAGCGTTGATTTACGTACCTGCGGTTTGTATCAATCTAATCTCCGAACGACCTTTACTTGATGGAATCTTTGGAATGTTTAAGCAAAAGGGTTACGCAAACTCGTACATTTTCTTTACAATCAGATATGTAAAAGTCACAATTTAAAGAGAAAAAGGCTCTTTCATTTGGGCCTTATTGTTATTAGAATACCCTTTATCTTTAATATGAAAATGATTTGCTACTTCTTGGTAAATGCCTGCCAATTTGTTGCAGCAAACTTTTTTTATCTGCTTTCAACATTGTATTACTAACGTAAAAGTGATTTTTTAGATTTTTCTTTTAGACTTTTCAGGAATTCATGTAAAATCAAAGAAAATGTGAATTTTTACTGTTACTTTCCGGAAATATCGTTTTTTCCTCTTCCTCTCGCTTGGACAAACGGCAATAATAATTCTGCGCGACGCAAAGGTACATCATTAAATGAAAACGTCTTGGTTTTGTTAAAAATAGGCCTCGCAAGGGGGCCGGTAACATCCTATGCCTGAGCGCAGTTCAACAAACCTTTCGGACGTAACGATGTTTTTCTGTTTGTCCTTTATATCCTCATATTTTAATCGGGATATTCCCATTTTAGGTGACAAAGAGACTAGATTGCGTACCTTCAAAGAACGTCAGAATGAAGAGCGTCAGAAAAAATTGGAAGAAATTAAAGCACAAGCTTTGGCCGCACAAAAATTCAAAGAACAAAAGGAGCAAGAAAGAAGAAGGCGGCTAGAAGAAATGCGTTTGAAAGACGATGTCAGGAGACATCAGGTGGAAGAACGTAAACGGGCTATCAATGAAGCTGAACGGGATAGATTAGAGTCTATACTGAGAAGAAATCAGGAACGAGAGGCTAGAATAGAAGCTAGAAAGAGAAATGAGAGGAGCAATATAGTTTTTGCCTTCGGTTCTTCTACGCCCCGTATGCTGGATCCCACGGACGTAACAGTTTCGTTTTGGGGCTACAGACGAGCTACTTCAACCCAAAATATCACTTCAACTACCTCATCTGGAAGCTCGTTGACCAGGAGGCAAAGCGAACGAGATCTGGAGAATGGAAGTAAAAAACGGGCAACATCGGCGGGTGGCTTGGAAAGAACTGGGGAAAGTATGTTGAGTTTTTGTTGAAAAAATGGTGTTTTGTGAGTAGGTTATTTTTATTTGTTTTGTGCGTGTGTTTGCACTAGAATCACGGCACCATTAGAAAATTAATTGCACATGTGGGTAGCTATGGAGACAATTCAAATTGATTTGCAGATCTCACCAGTCCCACTACGCCCGCGGGATGCGCTAGCGGCTATTTAGGCAGAAGGAGAACCGATTTGGTACCAACTATACCTTCTAGGGACTCTTCTTTTCACTCTTCAGCTTCACGAAAGTCACTCAATCACTCGCCAGGTACCGACAACAATATTTTATGTTGAATGACCATTATAGCATGTCTTAGATTTTAAATCACATTCCACACTAAATAATATAAACTTTAGGGAGAGCCTATTCAATGTCTCGCTTAGACCAATTGGCTAAGCCAAGAAAGCCCATTTTACCAGCGTTAGCCGAAACGAAAATGGCGCCCAAGAGTTCGGTGACTCGTAGCATGAGTCATTTAGCTCAAGTATCTTCCAAATCAACTCCTAGGAAACCTATGAGTAAAGCGGATAGCCGAAGTATGCATCAGCTAAGTCCAGATGCGCCCGTTGCACCACCTAGGGTCAATAAGGCCGCCCAACTGCGACAGCAGAAGCTCCTGATGGCCCAGCGACAATCCAATTGTACCAGCGAGGGTACGACCTTGCTTCGTATTAGACAGTGGTGCTAGTGTTCTTAATAACTGTTTTATTTTGTCCAGTAATCGTCTGGTTTAGGGCTAATTATCATGTATGTTTTGACAGAATAACATTTCAGTGAACGTTAATTTATAGGCGTATGGTTTAACTTCAGGTTTCATGTTAATGCCTTTGGGTTAAGGGAGTTAAGTACTACTCTCACACAACACATACACACAAACATTTAAATAGGCACCATTTTCACTTTATTTGTTGTACAGATGCTAATTTCACAAATCATTATTGCTGCCAATGTGATTTTGAATTTGAAATAATTTTTCAGCATCATCCAGGCCAAGTAGCTCTATGAGTCATCAGAGTACTAATAGCGTAGCTTCCTCAGTGAACGTTCGACAGCGTGTTAGCAACACTCCTAGAAGACCACGTCCTGTAAGTATCGCAGTCACTGGAGTAACGCATGATGGTGCTAAGAACGATCCCAAGCCGCCTCTCCCTAAAGCAAGAAAGCCTTTATCGAAAACGAATACATTTGAAAAAATTGACAAGAAGCCTGCTAAACTACATGTAAAATCGCCCGCCGAAGAGACCGCTCCTAAAATTATTGCAGTGGATAAAAAAGTTGAGAACGTTCATAGGCCTCAAGAAATTTCCAATAAAGAACCCTCTCCTCCTCCCCCTTCTATTCCTCCTGTTAATACAGCGATTAAGCAAGCTATGTAAGTTCAATAAGATAGAATAATAATAATTCAATGTACTATATATTGCAATTATTTTAGGAAAACTTCCGTCGAAGTAGAAGTTCCTTTAGAACAACCAGCCGTCCAAGAACAGAATGTTATTCAAAACTTCATAGACGCCGAAAAAAGTGCATCAATTGAAGCTGCTCCCATAATCCAGAAATTAGAAACAGTGCCTCAAACTATTGAAACAGGAAAACAGGAAACAAATGAGTCCAGTGATATGACGGCATCAATGTCAAAACCTCGCATTACTACAGAAGAAGAAGCGAAAGCAGCCATCGCGGAAAGAAGACGCTTGATCAGGGAGGAAGCTGAGAAGCAGGCCGAATTGGAAAGGCAGCGAATCGAAGCTGAACAAAAAGCCGAATTAGAGCGTCAGCTTAAAGAGGAAGCACAAGCTAGACAATTAGCTGAATTACAACGGCAAGCCGAGCAAGAAAGACTTCAAGAGGTACTAATAATATGCACATTTTCAAATAAATTTTGAAATTTTTTGTTTAGGCCATAAGAGAAGTACAGAAACGTGAGGAAGAAGAACGGTTGAGAAAAGAGGAGGAACAAAAACAAAAACTATTAAAAGAGGAAGCCGACAAGAAGGCAAAAGAAGAGGCTGAGAGACAGAAGGCTGAACTTCAAAAGAAATTGGAAAATGAAGAAAAGGAGCGAGAAATGCGACGTAGGAGAGTCGAAATGATTATGTCACGGACCAGAGGAAAAAATAATTCGACTCCAACGCAACAGGTGATTTAACAGTCCTCCTAACTCGATAAAATAATAATCACTAACGTGCACGCTTTTTAGAATTCACAAGATAAAAATGAGAATGCGTCTGAAAACAGACAAAACTTGGACGAAAATCAATTAAACGAAGAGAATAAACTAAACGGAACCAAATCGGATAATAATACTACAACTAAAAATGGAAAGAACGTCGAAGTTGGAATAGTAGACAATATGTATGTATCTCTAAAGAGTTAATAGCTAGCGACGATTGCTATAGTCCTAGTCTTAAATTAAGATAAGATAAAAAAAACCAAGCAAAAGTGTCTTAACGGTTATAGTTACATTAGCGTATAGATAGTATGTTAAGTTAGAAATTTGTAGAATTCCAGGTGAAAGTGTAAAGAACACAAATGCAAACACCGTGGCGGACACGATAAACGCTAACAGCGCATGGCAGGCTTCGAGTCAGCAGTACGGTAACCTAGAATATGTACAATAATAATAGGTAAAAATTGACTTGGCTTTTTCAGATTCTTAGACGTTAGCTGAACATCCAAAGGCGACTATTTGTAATAATATAGATTTAGCCTTTGTTCTAACGTTTCTAAACACTTTTTGGAGTAAAAAAATCAAATAATTACCACTCACAGAATCAAAATGTATTAGAACAGGCCCTTTACTTACGTAATTTTGTCTGTCTGACCTTTTAGTTAGGACGTTTTGTATTTTTATGCGTGTTATGTATTGATAATGGAGTTGGTTGTATATTAATTCGAGTGATAGAGGAAATATGTATTTATAAAATGGCAACTTGTTTTTATCTCTAAAAAATGTTAAATTGGTTAGGCGCGACTGAGACACAGGGACAAGGTTAATTCTGGTTGAAAATGTTCATTTTTCACCGGAATATTAGCTTCCATTTTAATTTAACAACTCGGTCTATACTAGTCAACTTATGTTTGTTGTATAATGTTAACTACTCTATTGTCCTGAAGACAGTCTAGTAACATTTTTATTGTAATATTGCATTTTTATTATTTTTCTTCTCTATATCCGAATCTGGTATAATTTATTGTTGTAGATAACTGCGCGATTTTGTCATGTTTTTTTATGGGTATTGGTGACTTTGTTACTTTATATCTTTTAGTTTTGTTTCGATTTTCTAGGACTTTTCGAATACCACGTTTTGGGCATTAAAATACTGTAAATCAACCATTCATTTGAACTTGAAGATCGAACTTGAAGAACTGAAGATCGAGAATTAACGTTGACTGTGGACTAAACTAATTAATATTTAGTATGCATATAAAATTGTCATTTTTCGTATTTAACTTGTCGAACATATTATATTTACATACATATATGATTGTAATGAAATTTACCTTGAGGCAGTTATAAATTCGTATTTAAAAAATTGTAACATTTATAAAATACATTATCCCCACATTAAATTTACAGTCCTTTAATGCTTGTTAAAGTGCTTAATAATTGTAATAAAAAATTTATTTATGAATTGTACCATGATGTTTTTAAATCTTTATATTTCCTTGATTTTGTGAATGCATCGATTTGATTGGCTCACTTAGCACAGACATTTGTTCTGCAAAAAAAAATGTCATCAGTCAAAGCTATGTCATAATGTGATGTACACCATACAATTTTTCATGTTTGTAAATTTTAACCAAAATAATATTTTCAATGATCTGATATACATGTATGTATGTATATGTATGGACAAGAAAAGGGAGAGGAGGAGGAAGGGATGGACTAAAATAATTCAAATATGTAATGAAAATGAAAAGCCTATAAAGCCCCTTACTAATATTCGACGTATTATAGCTTGTCGCATGTCAAAATTGTCAATAATGGCCGCAAGTGTCATTTCGCTGTGGGTTGGCAATGGTTGGCAACAAAAGAAATGTGCATTTGAGTAGTGTGTAACCCGTTCAAACCTTATTTTTCGTATCGAAAGTTAAATTTCGAATTTGAATAATTTAACTGTTTAACCAATCGAAGGTAATTCCATTGAAGACGATGGATTCGGAAGAAGAAACTTACGATGACGTAGATTCGGGGAACGAGTCCAGTGGAGACGATGTTGATTTTCCTATGGAAGTGGAAGTTACTGGCCATAGGGAAAAACAAAATGATTCTGATGATTATCCTTATGAAGTTCTGAGCACGGAAGAAATCGTCCAAGATATGGTGGATAGTATCAAGGAAGTCAACTCGGTTGTAGAGGTACGTTCTTAAATAAAACGCACCCCAAATACTTAACTCAGTTACGTAAAACGCTTCAATTTCATAAAAATAGCAATATGTAATTAAATTTCTAACACATATTAGATCCCAGCAACTACAACTAGAATTCTATTAAACCACTTTCGTTGGGACAAAGAAAAACTCATGGAGAGATTTTATGATGGGGATCAGGATCAACTTTTCAATGAAGCACGTGTTATTAATCCATTTAAAAAGCTTAATATCACAACCAGAGCTAAGGTACATATTTAAAAGAAAGTTATAAATATATTTAAATGTGCAATTTACACTTTTAGCCCCTGAAAAGGCATGCTAATGGCATGGAGGAATGTGAAGTTTGCTTTATGGCACTGCCATCATGCGTAAGTAACAGAAAAATTACTGACTTTAGGATTGAGGTTTTTTTTGTAGCATATGACAGGACTGGAGTGCGGCCATCGATTCTGTATGCATTGCTGGTGTGAATATCTAACCACAAAAATCATGGAGGAAGGAGTCGGCCAAACGATAGCGTGTGCGGCCCATGACTGCGATATTCTTGTGGATGATGCAAGCGTAATGAGGCTGGTTCGAGACTCAAAAGTGAGATTAAAATATCAACACCTCATTACAAACAGTTTTGTAGAGGTACTTTATGTGGATATGTACTCGCCACAAACATTTACTATAATTTCCATTTTAGTGTAATCGTTTACTAAGATGGTGCCCATCACCAGATTGCAGCAACGCCATCAAAGTGCAATACGTGGAACCTCATAAGGTTACTTGCAAATGCAATCATACATTTTGCTTTGCTTGCGGTGAAAATTGGCATGACCCCGTAAAATGTCATTTGCTTAAAAAGTGGATTAAAAAATGCGACGACGACTCGGAAACGAGTAATTGGATAGCGGCAAACACTAAGGAGTGTCCCAGATGTAATGTGACAATAGAAAAAGATGGCGGTTGCAACCATATGGTGTGCAAAAATCAAAATTGCAAAGCTGATTTTTGTTGGGTGTGTTTAGGACCTTGGGAGCCTCACGGCAGTTCGTGGTACAATTGCAACAGATACGACGAGGATGAAGCGAAAGCTGCGCGTGATGCTCAAGAAAGGTCCCGTTCGGCACTTCAACGATATCTTTTCTACTGCAACAGATATATGAATCATATGGCATCGCTGAAATTTGAAAACAAACTTTACGCCTCGGTTAAGGAAAAAATGGAAGAAATGCAGCAACATAACATGAGTTGGATCGAAGTACAATTCTTAAAAAGAGCTGTAGATATTTTATGCCAATGTAGACAAACGCTGATGTATACATATGTATTCGCTTATTATCTGCAGAAAAATAATCAGTCTGTGATTTTTGAAGATAACCAAAAAGATTTGGAAAGCGCCACGGAAACTTTGTCCGAATATTTGGAGAGGGAAATTACGTCTGAAAACTTAGCCGATATCAAACAGAAGGTGCAGGATAAATATAGGTATAACTCGTCAATATTATTGCGAAATCGTCTTTGATTGTCTCTCGTTTTCAATTTAGGTACTGTGATAGTAGAAGAAAAGTCCTTTTAGAACACGTTCACGAAGGCTACGAAAAGGAATGGTGGGATTACAATGAATAAATCGTTCTTTTTTCCATTTGTTTTAAACTTTACACTCGGTTACCTCAGTATAATGTCCCTCTTTAATTTGTTTTCTTTGACTGTTTAGTTAAATTGCAACAGAGCCTGTAAATATATTTCAAATGTGCAATGTTGCAACGTTTAAATTTGAGACGAAATTATTGGAAAACGGAATTGTTTATAAGCTATTAACTTTAGTTCCTACAAAAATCTACTTTGAAAAAAGTAGCATTAATTTATTTTCTATTGCGTTTAGGAAGATCTGATTAGGTGGTAGTAATACTTAATATTAAGTGTTTTGTTTGTAAGATAAAGGAGAACAAATTAGTATTCTGAAAAATTATTGTTTTCCTTCCTTGTTCATTCTGTACAATCCATTGTAAATTTATATTTGAATCAAAAATAACGTAGATACAGTTGTAAATGAAAAAAGTAATTTGTCCCTTATAAGATTTCAAATAATTAAGCATTTTCCCGTGATTTATTCCCATTTTTGACTGTAAATAATTCATAAAATTACATTTAATAAAAATCTAAAATTAAAAAAAAAATAATATTTGTTAAATATGCTGGTGTACGCCCATGTGTGGGCGCCGCGATGCGTGCGCAAGGGAAACCGACGCGACGCTTTGACGTTTCGATATGCCAATACCGGAGCGGCTTACGAAATATTTTCCGAAAGTGTAACACGCCTAAAATTAAAAATATAATGTATCCTGGCGTAAAGCTTTTCTGGAAAACCCGGACAATCTCAATTTCTAGAGGATGGCCGTAGTTTCGAAACGTAACTATAAATCGGTTATTCTCATTAAATTTTATGGCATTTTACGTTTGTTTTATTGCAGTTGGTTGAAAATGTTTGGGAACAAGCTGCGTGCCTGGATGGAGGCTGTTCGGCCTAAAAAGAAACAACATCGAAAAGAGAAGCAGACAAAAATCTTAGCGACAGCTAAAGATAAGGCTAATACTAGTACTCATACAGTTACGTGGAAAACTAGCTGCTTATTGAACAGTGAAAAAAAGGTAAGATGCTTTACAAAAACGTCCTTAAAATATCTCTAATAAATAGAACCTAACCTGTAGGAACTGAATCAGCCACTCGGAAAATATGGCAAAGCAGCCGAACCTCCCGTATCCGGATATTCAGCTAATAATTTATCATCTCCCGAATCGGCCTATTCAACTGGCTATAGTACCGATGGTACGTCACCCGGCCTACCACCACCAGAGTACCTTATTCATTCTTCCGCTAAAAACGCCACTACGGTACTAAATAGGCTGAATGTGGAACCAGCTAGAAACGTTTTGGAAGACAAGGAACCGTCAAAGACCCCTGTGTTTTTTGGAAAACTACCTGAACCTGCAGGACTAATTTCGCCTAGGCAAAGGAATCGAATTAGAACGAATCCGTGGCTGCCCGGGGGTTCCAGCAGTAATGTGGCCAGTCCGGTACCAGTTAGACAGGAACCAAAAGTTACACCGATGGTTTTTAGGAAAACTAAAAATAGTCCGTAAGTTTATCTAACATTTTCTGTTCAATACTACGAAATATCAATTTTTAAAAGTATTCAACACAGATACCTCAGCCCTGCAACTCATAGACGATCTCTTTCTTCATCGTCTTGTTCATCAATTAGTGCAGGAGCGAATTATTCTTTCGAACACAGGGTGCTCAAGTCTCTGAGTGATGAGGACGACTGTACTTTAAACGAAATGATGGGTAAATACGATGAGAGCTACATTTATGAAAAAGAGACAGATATATTGAGCGACAGTGATCCAACTGATTGCGAAAGCGATATTGATACTGGCCAGGATGGCGGAGACGAAGAGGACAATGGCGAGGAAGAATTGGACTTCATCGACAATGGTAAAAATGGAGAAGGAAAATCTTTAGAGATTTCTAAAAGTTACTTCTATGAAGGTTCCTATGTAGAAGTAGATAATAAAGCGGATAATACTGGACATTGCATGTATTTTGTACCAATGGACATGCAGAGACAGAGATCTTCTCGACGAAGAACAACTAGACGAGCTAAAGAAACTAGCGAGAGACGTAAAAGCAAAAAGACTCAAAAACATCCCACAATACGGTAAAGAAACACTAAAGTTGCATTTTGAAAATTGTATACATATGTATGTATAAAAACTTTTCAGACAATTAAGCTCGCATCAGCAAGAAGGTTCAAAAAGCGCCGGTGCGACCCCAGTTTCAATACGCAAATCAGGCAACATAAAATCTACGCAGCACAAAATTCAAGAAGAGTTTTATAAGAGGCGTTCACATTCTGTTTGTCTACAACGAGATGCCAATGTTTTAATAGAAAAAAGAGATAGAGAAGCCGATATGAAGTACAAAGAGTTGATTGGTCAGGCCGAACAAATCATCAAAACCATGAATGTAAATGGACTGTCGCCGAGGAGGCTTCCAGGACCTACAAATAAAAGAGTTGAGCTGCTTAAATTTGCTGAATGTGCCAAAGCCGAAGTGCTTTTTATGGGAAAACCTACTGATGAGGTTCCAATACTCAATTCTAACTTGCCTCCGTCCACGGTTACTTTTAAAAATACTCGATTTAGCCCTAAGAAAAACCATATTACTAATTTTATTATTAATAACTCGCCTGTGTCAATTAGGAAAGAGCTTCAAGGCCAAACAAATATTTTTCCACATTTGCCAATGCGAAGACATGACTCTCCAATTCCACCATCAAAACCTAGTCCAGAGGTCGGTTTTAACAACAGTCCTTTGAGAAGAGGAAATATTAAAGGAATCTTGCATAAAAACGAGCCTAGTTCGGTAATGCTTAGTCCAAGGTAAGAGTAAAATAATTTTCTGAACTTCTACGCAAAACTCAAACTTTTAACCATAGGCATAGACGCGAGAGCGAGTGTCCTCTGGCAAGCAGTAGTTCGGAAGATGAGGGTTTGCCCAAGCTAAAAAAGAAATTGTTGAAAGGTTGCCCCCAAAGCGAGCCGATGAGAAGGAAAGTTTACTTTAGTAAAACCCATGCAGGTAAAAGCGTTGCTTTTAATTTAGGCAATGAAAATACCAATCAAGTGTCTAGTTCGGAAAATCTGAGACAGCAAGTGTTACTTAATACCATTCAGAATTTAAAAAGGAATCTCGAAGACCATTCGGCAACTTTGCAACAAACCTACCATCATCAGAGCATTCAAAATATGATGTACAAGTACTAACAGACTTTTTCCATTTAACAAATCATTGTCCGCATATACAACTATGTATGTATAGACATTATTTCTATGTAGCGACCCCGTTGTAGTCGTAATGACGATGAAGAAGAGTAGTTTTGTAGCAAAAAAAATATCCCAATAATTTTATATCATTCCTAGACAATAGGTGTTAGTTCATGTATCATAACTAAACTACATAGTTGTTTGTTGATCTTTGTTTTAATGTTATTGTTTATCGTAGATTTCTTAATTTTTTTTAGAACGTCTTCAAGGCTCTTTTTTGCTTTGATTGTACGTTCAAACTTATTATCATCATCATTGTTACGTTTAGAGTAGCTTAGGATCAGTAGAGTTTCTAATAACGTTTGATAAAGGAAATGTGCCGGATCATCATTAACTACTGTTTCAGTAGATAGATTAAGACTGTGTCATCATATTAAATCTAGTCATTAACTTTAAGTTAAGCGTTTACTCAATCGTCTAACGCTGTCAAATCCCTTGTTATTTTTTACTTTCTTTCTAAGAATTATACATAAAATTGACAATTTTTGTTTCATCAGAATTTCTTTACAATCCGACAACACTGTGACAAAATGAAACTATATTAGCGAGAAAATATTTAATAGAAGTGATAGAGATAGATTATTGGAAGCCAATTGAATCATCAATTTCGTTGTCAGAACTTTTTTCGTCCACTGAAAAGGACAAACCTTTTTGCCTGTGATGGTTTTCCACTATTTCCAGCAAGGATTTGAAGAAATTTAAGCTACAAGCCAATGTACCATCTCCCATTCTCTTAAAACCCTTACCTAGAAACAAAGTGATAGTGTGTTACTCAGCAAATATTCAATCTGATCTTTTACCCGAAGGAATAGGGTTTGATCGAATAACAATTGTACTTTTGGACAAACTAGCTAAAAATCTTTTTAATAGGTTTTCCAGGGATTCTTCACTTATCGGTTGCAGTTTGGACACGAATTTCAAAATGTATTCAATTAAATAGGATTCTTCCTGAAATAAATGTTCCAATTTAAGTATTATGTACCAATCTTCTCAAAACTTACCATTTCAAATTTATAGAAACATTCCTCAGGCTGATTATACATAACAACAATATCTTCAAAATGTTTCAATCGAAGAACGGGCTCCCTAAGACTCTCGAGCCATTCAAATAATAAACATGCCAAAACTAACAAATCATTCTCAACAGACAACCTCATCCAACCTAATTTCGAAGAATTAATATCATCTTCAAACTGCCGGATGTGTTTTTGCATGTCTTCGTCTAATGATTCAAAATCTGTGAGTAGAGCGTTGAGCACTTCTTCGTTGTTTCGCACAATGAAAGATTCGTGCGGATGATCTTGTATAAAGTTTTTTTGAGTTTCCAATTCTTGGAAACATTTATTTTCTACTAAAAGTAGTTCCTCATTGATTTCGTCGCCATCTAAAGTACTTATTTCAGAAAAGTTGTCACCGGCATCGCCGTTCTCCGATGGATTTGGACTCGAAGCCAAGGAAGACTCTCCGGGAGCATTTAGAAATATCGAAGCTGAAAATAGAATGTGCATATTGTGTGTTAAATTCAAACAAAAATTTAAAAATTACATGAGTCTGAATTAGGAGTGGAAATGCTGACAATACTGTATGTGCTTTCGTGTCTTTTGATGTTTCCATGTTTTTTTTCTGTTAGAAAATCGGATGTGAAAGGTAGATTTGAGAATTGATCCTCCACAGGATCATTGCAAGCGCACAATTTAAGGATCCTCTCACAAATTACGTAAACGATTTTAGGAAGATATTTAAAATTTCTTTCCTCGTACCCATGCAAAACAACTTTTTGTCTTTTTAGAAAGCGCTGCAGAGAGAATGCGTTCATAAATTTGTCTTTTTGCACATTATCTCTGGAAAATATTATCTAGATTAGCATTAGTAGATTTCAAAAGACTGAAATGCACTTCACTATAAGACAAAAGAAATTTTTTCTAATCTAATAAAAATTTTATCATAACCCTCGTAATATTTCTTGAACTGTATCTTTGCTATTAACCCTTGTATCAAATTCATAATAGGTTTGTTCCAACTTGCGTCAGAAACCGTTCGCTGACGGTCAAAAATGATCGATTCAATTCAATTTGATTTAATTACTTTGTGAATGTCAGTCCCTGTTAAACTAGTTGATCATTTTTGACCGTCAGCGAATGGTTTCTGATGCAGATTGGAACAGACCTAATATCAATGTTTCGAGTTTGCGCATTGAGTGCCATCGATGTTTTGTGTATCACAATCACCCATAGGTGTATAGTTGGTTGCATAAACTGGCAATTCAAATATTTTTGATATTTTGAATTTTTTAACAGAATAATTTCAGTATTTTGTTTCTGCTGCCTTATAGGATGAATAAATTAGATTGCTTACTTTAAAAAATAAGTTACAGTGCGGGGCAGTACGAATTGTGCAAAAAGTCGAACGCATAATATTTGTCCTCTAGTCTGGACGGAGCCTGGGCGTTTGAGCCGCACGTACCGAATGGCGGCGTTAGCGGAAACTCGTAAGGTAAATACCAAATAACATGCTATTAAAACACCAGTTCGACCCAAGCCTGCGATTAAAAAGTCATGAATTTTAGATAGTATTCGATCCCTGTAGCATTGTAATAAAAATAATATATCCGTTATGATAAATTAACAATAACATTTTTCGTTGGTCACCTGCCTGCATGACAGTGTATTGCCACTCGACCTTCCGACAAAGCAAAACATATTACTTTCACCATATTAAACAGCCCTTCCAAAGTAGCGTCTCCATAATCTTTCCAGGCGAAATTATAATAGAAAACTGAAAAAAAAAGTTTTTAATAAAATGGTGCTTTTCAACGATATCGTTAATTAATAGAAAAGTATTTTTAGGGTTTTGTTTTTCTTAACATATTTACGGTTGATTAGTTTCACATTAAAAAGAAATCGATATCCTATTTCCGTGTCTGCATGTGGGATTAGTGATTTTTTTCCCAAATATACACAAACATAGGTTAAACGTGCCTGAATAATAATAAATAATTACTCACTGTTGTGTTCCATGAAAACATTCGGATCGTATGAGAAACCTGAACTTTCCAATGGTTGTCCGCAACTTGCATGCTCCTTCGGACATTGTAAATTTATAATGGACTTTATTCCCAAACTAAAATACGAGTTTATTCAAGGAATTTTCTATGAATGGTTAAAACTTTAAAGATACATTACCTCTCAAACTGTTGTATGACGTTTTTTTGAATAATCACCATAGTACTTGGTCTGGCCATAGCCAAAATATCGCTCGTAATCCTAGGAAATAAACAATTCGTGACACTGACCTGTTGAAAATCGCGTGCAAACTTGCCAATGTGAATAAACGCCTTGAATGGCCAAGCTGTCCGGTTTCCAATTTTCTGGATTTTCATATTTACAGTGTAATCCACCGCAAAAGACGCTGCACTGGATTCCATGTGGAGTTAGTCTCCTTATGTGATCAGACAACTTATTATAATTCGCGTGAACAAGTTCATCGCCATTCGTGTTCCTCGCTAGTTCAGGTAAATCCATTTTTCAAACGCGATAACCCTAAACTCATCGGGGATAGTTTACCTTTAACGTTGGAAAAATCATTCAAACTACCCTTGGATAGCAGTTCGCACTCGTTATTCAATGTGGCGCATGCTTCTATTTGTTCGATATTATCTTCACAATAGAAGTAAAGACTAATTTTCTTTCGATCCCTACCTAATAATCTTCATTACTTTATTTTTTATACGTTGGTTGCCTGATAAATAAAATGTATTTTCTGTTGATTTTCAAATCAACATTAATGGTAAAATCTGTGGCTACAAAAAGCAATCAATTCTTGGTGCAAAATAGTCTGTGCCTATAGATTAATTAAACTCGTTCTTGCTAAGGCAAACTAAATACAATGTAACCCTCCTGTATATATATTACAACAATAAGAATAGGGAAAAGAAAAAATTGCGCAATGCGTCACTTATAATTAAATCCATGGTTTGTCCATAAATATTCAACAAGACTTGGTGATGTTATCCGGAAACGCCTGGCTGAAATAACGTCTAGATCACTGCTAGATAAAGCGCTCTAATAAAACCGCCAATAAGTTGAAAACGCTTTATTTCGGTCTAAAAATAAAAAGAAAAACTAAAGATTAGGATCATAGTGTGGCATTAGTCTTAAAACGCTGTACATTTTTTTTCCAGGACAATTATTATTTTTAATTTGTCGATGTCCAATCAGATGATAATCTTTTTTGATATACCCATTTTCTACTCCGAATGATATCAAAGCTTCCAGAGCCATTAACTGGGCTGCAGGAGGGTGTCTATCTGCAATTTAGAAAATTGAATCGAACATGTAATAGTTAGATCAATAGCAGTACCGTCGAATTTGCCCAAAAGACATATGCCAATGCTCCGATTGTTGATGTACATTCGAGTTGTGATGTGACTACCCGCTAAGATCCAACCTCGACCCTCGAAGATAGTACCTTCACCTCCAATCTATTCATAAATATAATGCCTATGTTATGTTTAAAGGGTCATACCATAAAGTTATAGCCAATATCATCCCATCCTTGGATAGTCATTTGATGATCCTGAATACTTTGAACTTCTGCCTTACATGAGACTTTGTGGTAACAAAAAGAACCCGCCGATTCATGAAGAACAACAAATGGAGCAGGCTCCTCATACAAGCGATTGGTACTAAGAGCGGGTCTTGCTCCCCATGACGCTCTATAAATTATATCAGGGGGATCCATAGTACTTTCGGCTGTATTTTGAGTTTAAAATTAGTTTTTAATTATTCTGTAGCCGGAGAATTATCACTTACTTATAATGCAAATAGGCACTAAAATATACATCAACGTTTTAAAAGATAACATCTTAGAAAGCGGTTTTAATTTGGCACCGTTTCTGGGTAAAAATATGCGGTTAATAAAGTAGTAGTCGTAGTAGATATTAGTTTTTCTATTCCCTCCTCTTTGGCTTTAGAGATAATGTTTAATTTAATGATTTTCACGAAGCTATACCTTTATCAATTGTCCATTTCGCTGACGATAAACAAAATAAAAACTCTATTGTTACTTTATAGGTTATTTGCGATACTTGATTATGAATTATCATTTGATTTGGAAATGAAACTAAAATTGAACACTATGAATCCTGAACTGAAGCGGGTAAATACCAAATTTGAATATTAAAAATGTTTTTTTGTACATTATTCTTTAATTAAATCTTCAGATAATCGTTAAACAATTATCATTTTTCTGATACATATGAAAAAGGCTGAGAAGTCGCTGCGCTGTTAATAGGTTAACAAAAAAATTCCAATTTAAAGAACACCCATAGTAGTAAGCCGATTTTGAAAATCCCGAATTTTTCGATACTAAAACCACTTATTGTTAACGTGACGTTTTACAATTTTTGGTGGAGTCTTGGCTAAATAATTGCATCAGCGACCGATAGATGGAACTAGAGTGTAAAGTTTGATCTAATTTTACAGTACACGAGGTCGTTGGCTGTAAATTGCAGGAGTCAAAATTATGTAATTCCATAAAAAAACTGTCTGTCATATTTCTTCGTGTCAATGTTAAATCGAACTAATCCTGCAACTTGTCAGCTGTTCTTTCTCATGACTCATACCCTCTTTAAGGGCCGTATTCATAGTCGCACTTTAAGTCTTCTTCAGCACTCATGTCTTCCTTGACCAATGAGGAACGACTATTCATTGCAAAAAAACACTCCTTATTGGTCAAGGAAGACATGAGTGCTGAGGAAGACTTAAGATGCGACTATGAATACGGCCCTAAATGTCATTTATTTTGTATGTCTTAATATTTATTTTGCGAATTTCAAATGAATTAGATTTGTTCTCTCCTCATTTTTCGCACAGTTTTTGTTAAAATAAAAAACATAATATATTTAAATATATGGACAATTTTTTTTCTTTCACTTTAGTAAAAACAATTCTTGTTCAATGATGTTGACATTTAGATACTTGTTTTTGAAATCCTTAATCTGAAAAAACGGAAGAAAAAATAAAAAAACTTTAAACAACTAGAAAGATTCAACATTAATACAATATTTAGAAACTCACTATTTCGTTATTGATTTGAGACTTGGAACGGATTAATATTTGGCGATTTTGCTTGGAAAGTCACGCAAGCCATGTACTACAATATTATGTATAATATTTGAAGGGTATTCATTAAATTTAAATGCGACAATCTTTTACAATGAATTCGTTTTAGTAAGAGTTCTTGATCAGTCAATTGTGGCCAACAGGCTAATTCTAATTTAAAAAACACATTCACACATATATCCAGAATTATTAAATACCGATTTGTTCGCTTATAGAGCAGTTAACAGTTGGGTACCTCTGTAATTTTGACAATGCTTTCCAAACAATTGCCCCAATACGGTTTTGGTGCTGCGCAGAAATTCAAATTCAGGTATTCAGGTATTCTGAATCAATTTTACTGAATTCTTCGTATATTTTGGAGCTGTTTTGATCTACGGAAAATGTGTAGGCAGAATTCCAGGAGGTCAATTTTAGTGTGTAATCTTAATAACTGTAATAAAATATTACAGTTCTTAGAATCGGCTCAGGATTTCCTTGCCAACAACAAAAGTCTAAAAGAAAATTTGATTTTTTGCTCAATATTCAAATGATAAAAAACAGAAAATTGGTTCAAAACCATTTTCTTTCCATTTAATACATTTTTGGTGCTCGTATACAGCAAGTGCCATTTGTCAAAAATGATCCCTTTATTGAAGTCCATCCAAGTAGCCCATACTGGAACTACTACGTTTGCCTTATCCCAACTTGGGTGCATTTTGAAGTTGGCCCCAGAAACATATCAAAATTAATATTCTGTCAATCTTCAACTAAACAATTTATCAATACAGAAGGATTATTTATTTACAATCTAGTCCTAATTCCCTGTAATGTCAAGCCAAGTTAAGTTTAACGTAAAATTTAAGATCGATATTTCAGGACCATATAGTCACGAATTCTAAAAATTATTTTTTTTAAATTAAGTTTTAACTAGAGTGTATTTTAGGTTGGAAAGAATATAAAATGGCTTTACAGTACAGTTCAACTCTGCAAAACGCAAACGAGAATTTTAAATCGAAAGGATAGGGCATACAGAAAATCACTATTTCGAAGACTTGTGGACAAATGGACAATCAATCTGCAACAATCTGTGGATATCGTTGTATTTCTTCATAACATTTGTGAACAATTTTGATAACTGAATTCTTTTTATAAATTTTAATCATTGTATATATGATTGCCTATGGGTTAGGAACTACTCCTGACAAAATGGTGAAGGAAATTTTAAGAAACGATAAAAATTAAATTATAATTATTTTCATGTTGTTTTATTTATCATAAAATACTGAAAATTTAGATGTTACTACCAGGGACACAGAAGTAGTTGAGGACAAAATGATTGGGCAGAAACTCCTCAAATTTATGTACTCTTAATGAAATGCAGAAAAAACGAAAATTTTGATTTCGCTGACAGAAATTACGGGTAAAAATCGTTGTTCAATTATGTTTAAATTTATGCGCTCCTAATAGAAAACTTTTCACATTTATGCACTCCTAATATAACATGTAAGAAAATCGAAAATTTTGGATTTGCTACCAGGATCACAGAAGCAATTAAAGGTAAAAATCCTTGAATTGAATCTATTCAAATTTATCCGCTCCTGTTACATTTAAATTCTAACAATTTTTGATAAAAAAATTATCTTCGTCCCGCCATCTGTCAATAATATCTTCAACTAATTTCTTTTACTAGTTTCGAAGTAATTTATGGTAAATCTAATAGATGGCGTTTGCGGGTCACCATTTTTTTTTTAGGTTTCACTTGCTAATTCCTTATTTATAATTTGGGTTTTATAATCAGGATCACAGAAGTGAATGAAGGTAAAAATTCTTGAATAGATCTTTCTCAAATTTATGCGCTCCTGTCAGGTTCAAATTTTAATAATTTTTGATTCCTTATGTACAATTTCAGATATGCTACCAAGGACAGAGAAGCGACTCAAGGGAGAGTTGTTGGGCAGAATTTCCTTAAAATTATACGCTCCGAATACAACAGACGCGAACTTTTGTTCAGGCTGCTGATTAATAAAACCCAAAAAGTACAAATTATAGATTTATTCTTTACATATTTATATGATACAAGTTTTGCATAAGCAATAGTGCAGAGTGAATATGAGAATTAAATGATAGGAAACTTAAATACTGAAAAATGATGGTTCAATGAACAGATGGCTGAAGCACTTTCACACAGGAATAAATAAATGTTTTCATTCATTAAAATGTTCGCTAGTTTTGCCCTTCTTTCGAATCATTTAAAAAAAGTTTGGAAAGGAGGTTTTCTTTGACTCGCATTAGCGATTTGTAGTTAGGTAATTGAGGATGCTGGCGCAAGAGAAAAAATGCTCCTTTTCAAGAGATTTTTAAATGACAATGCAAAATTATTAATTTTAGAGCAAATCGTTCGTAAATGTTGCTAACGTCATCGCTCAGAGCTGTCCAGGTGGAACGACGTTAAGCGAGAAAGCAGAAAAGGTCTCTCCTTTTTTACCGATAGCCTTGGCTTGGTATTGGCCAATATCGTTTGAGTCACAGGCGCATATTTGCAGAGTGTATCTTTTTCCATCTGCTGTGAATTTATATTTGGCGCTACTCTCCTTAATCTGTTTGCCATCCTTTAGCCAGCTGATTTGCAGCGGCTCGTCTTCGGTCTCTGCAACGAAGGTGGCCACCTCGTTCTCTGACACCGTGGCGGAAATCGGGAATGTTTTGAACACGGGACTTTTGGGCTGTTCTCCCGGAATCACGACGTTTAATGTACAACTGCTGAAGCTCTCTCCGGCATCGTTGAACGCCTCGCAAGTATACACTCCGGAATCTTCAGGATAGATCTCCGCTATTATTAGTTTGTAGATGTTGGCTTCGTTCACGTATTGGAAATCTTTGCTCGGTTTGATTTCCTTATTATTGTGCAACCAGATGACGTCGAATTTGTCCGCACCAATTATGCGACAGGAAATCGTCACGGGTTCTCCGTCTTTTACGAAAGCCGATTCCAAGTGACTTACTATTGTTGGTGGCTTGTCTTCACTTTTTTTCTTGCCGTTCGTCTGATTGGCTAAAACTGAAAAACATTTGTCGAATAACATACTAAATCATATTCCCATCCTACACTTACTCTTAATGGTCAGTCGGCATGAAGTTTCCGTACTGCCCATTGAATTTGTAGCCCTACAGACATAAATTCCTTCATCTTCTGGATAAATTTCGTTAATAACGAGCTTCGCAATTCCATTTTTGTATTTGAGATCAATTACTTCCGAGGAACTAAGAGGCTTATTGTCCTTGGTCCAAACTACTTGAGGTTCAGGATCTCCCTCTACATGCGCAGTTAAATTCAAACTATCTCCGTCATTCAAGGTCAAATCTTTGAGATCCTTTGTAAATTTTGGAGGACCCATGGTCGAATCTGGGGGAAGTGCGAGTTCTTTCGTGGCACTTCTAGACCTATTTGGACTTCCAGTGGAATCTAACCGTCCATATTTCCGTGGGGATCGTTTTTCTCCATCACCAACACTCAGATTGGAAGTCGAATGAGCTAGACTTGTAGTGCTGGCATTGGCCGAGCGTGGTTGGATGGGTGCTGGTTGCGTAACTTGTTTTCTAATAGTAACTGGAATAGGCGCGGGCTTAATAGGATTTTCGATATATTTTCTATCGCCAGAATGTAAAATTCTCTCGGCCATTTTAGTTTGCTCTTCAGTACTCGTTTCTCCCTCGACGATAACCACGCAAGAAGTCTCGTCTTGTCCATGTTTATTTGTTGCAATGCAAGTGTACTTTCCAGAGTCTGATGGTCTGCAGCCTTGAATTTCCATTGTAACTACACCATCTGAATGCGACATTGAATATTCAAATTTGCTGAGTTCCCGTTTGTCTTTGTACCATTTCACTGTGGGGAATGGCTTGCCACTCAAGCAACACAATAATTTGCATGTGTCCCGTTCCTGCATGACACGCGGTCTGAGTAGAAAAGTGAAACTGGGAGCGCATTCTTGCTCTTCTTGCCAGAAAGTGTACGGCAAAGGTTCGCGTCTACGTATTTGCGGCGTCTCTGGTTTGTATTCAGGAACCACTTTTGGTAATGGTTGAACATTGAGGAAGACGACTTCTTCCCTAGCTCCGTAATGGTTCTCTGCTCTAATAATGTACTCTCCGCGGTCTTGTAATCTAGCCCTGTTAATAATAAAATAGTAATCGTCACCAGCGTAGCGCTTCATAAATTTGACGCTCTGTCTTAGTTCAACATTATTGTGGTACCAACTGACAGTAGGGGTCGCAACTCCAATAACTCTGCAGTAGAATTTAACACTTTGGCCTTCATAGCAGAACGCACTTTGTGGTTTAATTACGAATCGTGGAGCGGCTTGTCGACGATCTGAACAATACAATTCCAATCGTTAAAAAGTAGATATTTATTTGATTTTATAGGTCAAACTTACCGAAGTAGGTATCGTGAATTTTGTATTTGTCGATTAACAATTTACGTAGAGAAGAATATTCTGAGAGACGTCCAATTGGGAGAGCAAACGAATCCCAGGCATCGTATTTGGCGCGAATTTTGTCCCGTAAGCTAAGGTACCTTGACTGATCAATAGCCTTATTTCTGTCGCTATGATCACCAGAGAGCCACGCGTGTAAAAGACATTCTTGCGCAGTCATTCGTTTCCTGTAAACAATAGTAACAATGATTTGGGAATGATGAATTAAAACTTACTCTTTATTTTTCAACAGCAATCTGCGTATAAAGTCTTTTCCTTCTTCAGACACATTAGTGAACGCCTCTTCGTCAAAGTCCCAATCACAAGCCTTGACGTTTTTCAGGGTTTCTATATCGTTCTCGCCTGCAAAAGGTGACAACCCGCTCAAGAGAACATAGGCCAAAACACCAACGGCCCACATGTCTGTATAGAAGCCGACGGGTTCACGTTCAACGATTTCTGGAGCTGCAAATTCCGCAGTTCCAGTTGATATTTTCACCACTTCATTGGGATCGAGTTTCGTAGCCAAGCCGAAATCTATTAATTTGATGTTGGTGCCTTTACGAGTCTGGCACATGATATTTTCCGGTTTAATATCCAAATGAATAATATTCTTTTCGTGCATGTGTTTAATGCCTTCGCATATTTGCCTCATGTAGTTGATTACTTCGGCTTCGGACATCTGATAGCCTTCGGCTGTAATGCGTTCGAATAATTCTCCACCAGACAAGAATTCGTAAATGAGCACCATTTCGTCATCATCCTCGAACGCATCATGGAGGTTTATTAGTTTAGGATGGTGCAATTGATTCATGATGTCAATTTCTTTGCGAATCAGTTCTTTTTCGATTGCATGCGACACCGGAATAAACTTGGCGGCAAAAATGTTGCCGGTCTTGCGCTCGCGGCAACGATGCACAACTCCGAAGGCCCCAGTTCCAATCTCTTCTAGAATATCATAATCATCGTAGACGCTCCTAGTCTTGATTTCCACTGGTTGTGGTACGAATTTCGAGTAAATGTCAAAAACATAGCTGTCGTAGTCTTTAACAGGTTCTTTATGAGATTCGCGAATCTTCTTGCCCGTTTCGTCAACTTCGTATTTCTTCTTTTCGACCTTCTTCTTTGCAGTATCCTTCATGGTTATCAGAGTGCTGACTTCGGAAGGATCCGATCGACCGTATATGTTTTCAGCATAAATCCTGAATTCGTATTGATGTCCTGGTGTTAGTCCATTAACTGCCATGGTAGTAAGACGAGTATTTCCCACTCTAATCCAAGTGGAAAGGGGATGTTCCCGTCTTTCCACCATATAGTTAGTAATGTTACTTCCACCATCCCAAACTGGAGCTTTCCATGATAATGCTAAAGAATCAGTTCCGATATTGTCAATTGCTGGGAATCTAGGCGGATCGGGCCGATCAGCTATTTGAATCTTAATAATGGCCGTATCCTGTCCCAGTTCGTTTTCTGCGGTTATCCTGTAGGGGCCGCTGTCGAGTTTGCTGGCATCTCTAATGGTCAAGATGGCGTGTCGATCCTTTACTTCCACATGATAGTGGCCTCCGGATTCGATCACCTCTCCTTCTCTAACCCAAGTGATCTTTGGTCTTGGAAAACCGGTGAATGGTATTTTAATCACAACGTTCTCTCCTTTGTCAAAGTAGGCACTGTCGCGGAATCTAGGTGGAATGTTCAATTTCGGAGCAGCTAGAAATCAAAGACAAAGCCAGATGAGTAAAAGTAATTTGTTAAAATGCTACTTCACTTACTCATTATTAATAATTCCGCTCTAGTAGACTTGACTCCAGCTTTATTGGAGGCCCTGCAAACATATTCATCTGCATCTTCTCCAAAGACATCGTGGATAACCAAATGGTGTACTTCTCCCTCGCTGTAAATGTGATATCTGGAACCGTTTGTGATTTCTCTGGCTCCCTTGTACCAAGTGATAGTAGGAGCTGGGACTCCAGTGATGGTGCATTCGAATTTGGCATTATGATTTTGTATACTTTGTGCATTCTTAAGAGGCTTAATAATTTCTGGTGGAGTTGGCGCCAAAGGATCTTTAATGGTAACCGAAGTGGACGCTGAGGAGGGTTCGGAAAGACCAGCGATATTTTGAGCAAACACTCTAAACTCGTATTGGCGTCCTTCTATCAAGTTAGAAATGTTGATTTGTGTCGGCAGGCATATGGCCAAATTAACGCGTTGCCAAGCCAATTGTCCCACTTCACGTTTGTCAATCCAGTAGCCCTGAACGCGAGCACCACCATCGTTTTCAGGTTTAGTCCATTCCAAGTTGACAAAGTCACCTCCGACTTGAGTCACGACAGGAACTCCTGGAGGAGATGGTGGATCGAATGGAGCTTTAGCACGGACAGGGTTAACCCCTTCTAGTGGCGGTCCCATTCCGTTATCGTTTACTGCCATTACTCTAAATAGATATTCTTGGCCTTCAGTTAATCCTTGAACAGTAAAACTAGTGTCTCTACAAGAACTCGAAACAGTTATCCAATGTGTTCCGCTAATGTCCTTTCTCTCGACCACGTAGTGAGTTACGCGCAAACCCCCGTCGTAACTAGGAGGTTTCCAGCTGAGGGAGCATGTATGTTTGGTGATGTCCGTAGTTTCCAAAGGACCATTGGGAGGTCCTGGAAGCCCAGTGATGTAAACTGGAAAGCTTCCAGATGCACTACCGCTGTCGTTTTTAACAGTTAGGTTGTAGCTGCCCGCATCAGACTTTTTAATTCCTTTTATGAATATTATGATGTAGTCGTCAAAGACTGTGAATCTTATATGAGACTCATCATCTATTTTCTGTCCGTCTTTGTTAAGAGTTACATCCAAAGGTTGATCCCCTGAATAATAAATCTTGATTTTGGTATTGTCGCCTTCAGCCAAATACAAATCGCCCGGCAGTCTTTCGATTCGTGGAGGATCTGAAATGTATAAAAAATTATTATTACAAACCTAAACAATGAAGTTAAACAGCAATAACGTACTTCCAATTTTCAAACGCGCAGTTGTGGTAACTGATCCAAGGGAATTGCTCGCCTCGCAAGTGTAATCCCCGTCGTCAACGTCCAAAAGATCTAGAATATGCAGAAACGCAGTGCCACCTTTAACTTCGGTTCTAAAGCGACCACCACTCTGAATTTCCCTTCCATTTTTCAACCATCTGAAAGTTGGATTTGGCTTTCCGCTGGCCTCGCACTCCAGAGTAACGGATTTTCCTAATGGAGCTGAAGTGTTCTGTAGTTTTCTAATCCAGTCTGGTTTTTCACCTCCCAGAACTTCGCAAACTTTCACTGGAGAAGTGCAGCTGCTCGGCTCGCTCTTTCCAGCAGCGTTGATAGCCGAAATTCGGAATTCGTATTCGGATCTGTCTTGTAAATTCAATACTGTAAAACTGGTGTCCGTAACATTATAGTCGTTACATTTGGTCCACAGTGGACTTCCAATTTCTCGTCTCTCAATTAAATAACCTGTAATCCTAGATCCTCCATCAGAGGTAGGAGGTTCCCAAGTTAGATCCACGTATCCTTTGCCAACATTAACAACTTTCGGATCGCGTGGTGCTGAAGGCACGTTAAATTTACCTTTCAGTTTAAATCGGGAAGACGATGCAGACGGTTTACTGAATCCGGCAGCGTTCTTTGCTCGCACCCTAAACTCGTACTCTTGTCCAGTTACCATGTTGTACAAGTCAAAGTGGGTATCTTTAATTAAATAATCACTAGCGCTCACCCAATGAGTGTCTCTAACATCTCTATACTCAAGTTTATAACCCTGAATACGCGAGCCTCCGTCGTGAGCGGGTCTGTCCCAAGTCAAATTAATAGTGTTGCTGTCCCAATCAATTACACGAGGAGGACCTGGTGGTTCCGGAATGGTGAATGGATATTTGGCGACAACCGGTTCAACGCTTTCCAGAGGATCACTAATTCCGTATTGATTTTCCGCTCTTATTCTAAAGCTGTATTTTTTGTTCGGCTCTAGGCTCATTACATCATAGTGAGTGCTACGTACAAAACTGCTTACTTTCATCCAAATTCCGTTGGGATCTAATTTTTCAACAATATAATTGGTTACAGGTGAACCACCGTCATCTAATGGAGGTCTCCAAGCTAACGAGCAATTATCTGGAGTGACGTCAGAAATGTCCAAAGGACCTTGAGGTGGCTGAGGTCTGTCCACGACGAGTACTCTACAAGAAGCTGAATCAGACCCCATAGAATTTGTAAGTTTAATGGTGTAACTTCCGGTGTCTGATCTTTTAGCAGATTTATTGTAAAATATTGATGCTATGTCGGTTGTTTCCATTTTAATTCTATCGTCTCCAGTTACTTCGTCTCCATTAATAGACCAAGTGGCTTTCGGTTTGGGTGTGGCTACATACGGAACGGTGATCTTCAATTCTTCACCAGCGATTACAACGATATCTCGGATGCTTAAATCTGAAGTTATTTTCGGAATCGATGGAGGAGCTCTGGCACAAATTGCATCGGAAGCGGAACTCCATGGGCCTTGTCCAGCTGCGTTACATGCCGCCACTCTAAATTCGTATTCGTGATTTTCAATAAGATTGATTACTTTCAAATCGAGATCCGGAACCAAAGCATGTGAAGCTTTCGTCCATTTGTCGTCAGTAATAAGACGTTTTTCCACAACATATCCTGTAATAGGAGATCCTCCATCGTGTCGTGGTTTGGTCCATTGAATGGTAATAGAGTCCTCGCTGGAATCAATTCCCCTAGGAATTCCTGGGGCGCCCGGAGGGTCGAATGGATGCCTAGCTCGAATTGGTTCTGATGTGATAGCAGGTTCAGACTGGCCGTATTGATTTTCAGCAATAACTCTAAAGTCATACTCTTTGCCTAATGTTAAATTACGCACCCTAACGAAGGGCACTGTCACATAACTGCTTACTTTGCTCCATGTAGAAGATTTTGCTTCTTTCTTTTCAATAATATAATTTGTGATATCAGCTCCGCCATTGTCTTTTGGAGGTTGCCAATATAATGTAAGAGCATCTCCGGCAAATTCGTCCGCTCGTAGATTTTCAGGTTTACCAGGTCTATCCAGAACTCTAACATTAATAGTAGCTGTGTCAAAACCTGAGGGATTCTTTAACTGAAGTCTGTACTGGCCTGTATCCGATCTCTTCGAATTTTTGACAATAATACTAGCATAATCATCAGCGAGTTGAGGAAACACGCGACTGTCTGTTTCGTCCAATAGTTTATCGTTGGCAAACCAAGAAGCAGTTGGTTTGGGGAACCCAATATAGGGCACGTGAATACTGAAGTCCTCTCCAGCTCGTACGGTAATGTCACGTACTCCACCTAAATCCATATGAGGTTTGTTAGGTTGTTCTTCAATCAGAATTGGATTGCTAGGCCTGCTCGGTTCAGAATTGCCCACGTCATTCACTGCGATTATTCTGAATTGATATTCTTCTCCTTCCTTCAAATTAGGCACTGTATATACTGTGTCATTAATTGGAGCAGAATTAACATCAGTCCATGTATCTGAGCCTTTGGGTCGTTGTTGTATAATGTAACCTCTAAGTCTGGAACCTCCATCGCTCTTGGGAGGCCTCCAGGACAGTGTAACATTATCTCGAGTGATTCTATCGGCTTTCGGTGGTTCTGGTGTTGACGGAACGAAGCGCTGGTGTTGAGCTATAATTGGTTCAGTAGGTTTGCTCGGTTCTCCTGGTCCCGCTTCGTTAACTGCAGTAACTCTAAACTCGTATTTTGAGCCTTCACGCAAGTCTTGCACGGTATACTGGGCATTTGGAGTAGGGTAGTTGTTCACTTTCGTCCAATCACCTCCTCGTTCTCGTTTTTCCACAATATAACCCGTAATGGGTTTACCTCCAGTTGACACAGGAGGGTTCCATTTAAGAGAGCAAGAATTGGGAGTATATCCAACAATATCCGGTTGACTGGGAGGACCTGGAGGATCGAAGGGGCTCTTTGCTACCACAGGTTTTCCTTCCAGGGGCTCGGACACGCCATAAATATTCTCAGCTCGTACCCTAAAAACGTATTTTTTTCCTTCAGTGAGTCCTCGTGCAGTAAAAGACGGTCTGGGACAAAATCCTGGACAAGGGCGCCAACTGTCGGTACCAAATTCGGAAATTTCAACAATATAGCCGGTTATATCACCGCCACCATCATCATCTGGCGGGTTCCAGGATAGAGAAACAGAATCTTGGGTGGTTGCGGTGTATTGCAAAGGACCTTTAGGAATTCCAGGTTTATCCACTACAATAACTTCAATATCCGCCTCATCTGCGCCATATTCGTTTTTAGCTCTTACAGTGTAAATGCCTGCGTCTGCTCTATTTGAAGCTTCCACTCTCAATCGAGTATGTTCGCTGTTGGTTTCCGTCTATGGACGAATTTTATGTCGGTAAAACACATAAAAGTGGACTGAAAGTTGATAGACTTACGTAGATTCTGCTGCTTTCAGGAATTTGCAATTTGTTCTTTATCCAATCAACTTTAGGTGCGGGAGCACCAGTTAATGGAATATCAATATTTATGGGTTCGCCCGCGCGAACTTTAATTTTTCTTCCGATAATTCCATCCAACCATAGTTTTGGTTTTTCTGTTGAATTGACTCATATAAGAACATACTTAAGTAAAACTACACTGCGGAATAAAATGAGCGCAACAACTGAAAATTCATTACACTTTGATAATCAATATTTTCACAATCACTGGTCGGATTAGTATGATTTTTTTTGTGAATCGTAGTTTAACGTCTTCTGTAGACAATACCCTGAGGTATATAAAAACTATACAATGAATTAGTCTCACCTTTCTATTGTCAAGTTATCATGTGTCCAATGTATACAAACAATGATAATTTTGTCCGGCAGCTTAATAAACTTCATGTTTTGAAAATGTCTTGAAAAATTGAATATCTCTCGAAGGGTTCAAGATAAATGAACCATTAAAAAAACAAAATATTCAGGAGACACGAGATTGCATTACAGTATAGCTTTGATATGCCTCAGTTACCTGGTATTGCTCGCAGAAGACGTTAAACTTTGATGAAAAAACATGATAGATGGTTATACCCCTGTATAATATGAAGATTTTATTTTTTATTTATCTCCTAGTTGCAGGAAATTTATCCATAGTAGAGCTATGATTGACAAAAAAATCATTCTAATCCGACCACTGGTTATGAAAATATTAATTGTCAGAGTGTAATAATTTTCAGTTGTTCCGCTAATTTTATCCCGCAGTGTATTATGATTGAGATTACCTTTCATGGGTTTGGCGATAAATACGTTAGAAGCATCGCTGGGTTTTCCATTTCCAGCGGCATTAACAGCTGAAACTCTATATTCGTATTGGTGTCCTTCTTGTACTCTGTCGTCATAATAGTCCTGACCTCTAACGGGTTCTTTATTTAATTTTACCCATCGGCCAGTGGCTCGGTCTCGACGTTCCACATCGTAACCTAATATAGGAGAGCCGCCATTGCTAATAGGCGCTGACCATTTAATTTTGATGTGATCTTTGTCGCTGTCGACGAGTTCGGGTTTGCCAGGTTTGCCAGGCACATCTAAAATTAATTGTATAGGTATTCAGGGTATATTGATGAAACATATAGGATTTGTTAATAAAATTATACCGTATTGATTTTTCGCAACAATCGGTTTTTCGGTGTCCAGAGGGTCGGAGCGACCTTGCAAATTTTCCGCAAATACTCTGAATTCATATTTGGTTCCCTCAAGGAGCCTAGGCACTATTGCATGGCTATATTTTGGATTAACATAATTAACTGCTGGTACCCAACCACCTCCATGAGTTAAATCACGCTTTTCAATAACGTAACCGCTGCAGAAAAATAAATTTATTAAAAATGTTCTATTTAAGTTGTTCAAATATATATAAATATATCTCACGTGATTTCGCTTCCTCCATTATCTTTAGGAGGTTTCCAAGAAAGCGTTACACTCTGAGCTGTTACTTCCTCATACTCCAAGGGCCCTTCGGGCGGTCCCGGTCGATCTAATTCATTTATAATCGAATACTAAGTTTGGCTTGGCATAAACAGTAAATAACCTACCGAGAACTGTAACTTGGAATGAACCCTCGTCAATTCCACTGTTATTCTTAATTAAAAGGTGATACAATCCGCTGTCTGAACGTTTAGCGTTCACTGTGTGGATGACCGTATGGTATCCAATCGATGTTACTGTAGTTCGTTCATCGGCTGCCAAAGGCTTGCTTCCTACAGTCCAAGTGGCCTCGGGACCAGGTTCTCCAATAAAATCGATATCAATGTGCAATATGAGTCCAGCTTTGATACGAATATCATTGAGAGGTGTCTTGATTTTGGGTGCCACTAGAAACATATTTAGTTACTTTTTTTAATCGCTGATGATTTGTTTTTACTTACAGAATCGTGCTTTCGCTGTCACAACATCTGAAGGTTCCGAAGGTTCACTCTGACCAGCTGAGTTCTTTGCTATAACTCTAAATTCGTAATCTTGGCCTTCAGTTAAATCTGGTACAGTGCAAGTGTTATTCCGCGCTGGCACGTGCACAGCATTGGTCCAATAAGGACTGCCTTTTTCTTTCTTTTGCACTATATAACCAGTAATCGGAGACCCTCCATCGCTCTTCGGAGGCGTCCATTCCAGATCCACGTGATCTCTATCCCAATCAGTGACTGCTGGTTTCCCGGGTGCACTTGGTTCGTCTGTACATAAGTCACATGTGGAACACATTTATGAAATATTTGTATTGACTTACCAAATTCGTTTTTAGCAATAATGCTTCTTGGGGTCTCCAGAGGTTCCGATTCTCCAACTGCATTAACAGCTTTGACCCGGAAAAAGTATTCTTTTTTATGAATAAGTCTAGTGATATCATGAAAGGTAATGGTAGCCATTCCAGCATCTGACCAAGTGCCTCGTGAAACGTCCATTTTTTCAACAATGTAATGAAGAATAGGTGACCCTCCATCATCTAGTGGAGGTCTCCAAGAAATTCTCGCACTCTCTTTAGTAACGCTTCCGACATCTAGAGGAGGTTGTGGAGGTCCTGGTTTATCCAAAACAGTTACTTGCGCAGAAGCGGTGAAGCTTCCGAGATCGTTGCTGAGAGTCAAAGAGTACCTGCCAGTGTCAGTTCTTAATGCCGATGTAACGTCAAATGACAACTTATTGTTGTAAACGGCAAAGTCTATTCTGTCGTTTGGAGAAATTTCTTTTCCATTTAGAGTCCATTTTGCGGTGGGTTTGGGAGCCGCCTCAATGGGGATATTCCAACCAAACCTTTGGCCTACTTTTACCGTAATGTCTTGTAAAAGACTCTTATTGAAAGACGGGGCTAAGAATCTTGGTTTGGCTATAACAGGAACAGAAGCTTCGCTTGGTTCGCTGTGACCCCCTTTATTTACCGCTATTACTCTAAATTCATATTCTTCGCCTTCCGTTAAATTGGGTACCGTTCCTTTTGTCGTATTGCCAGGTATTCTGACAGCTTCTTCCCAGGTTCTATAAAATAATATTTACTTAAAACAAGTTCACTAATAAAAAAAAGCTAACATACCCATGTTTTGGTCGTTTTTCTATTATGTATTCAGTAATTGGAGCTCCACCATCTTTTTTGGGTGCGCTCCATTCAAGATCAACATGATCTTTGTCCCAATCAGTAGGTTTTGGCGCTCCAGGTCTATCTGGTTTTGTGAATGGATCTTTAGCAGTTATACTTTCAATTGTGGTCAAAGGTGCAGATTCCCCTTGCTTGTTAACAGCTCTTACGCGGAATTGATAGTCGTGTCCTTCCGTTAGATTAGGTACTCTCATCGAAGTTCCCACAGACTCTCCCACTGGCACCCACCTCATGTTTTCGGTATCAAGTTTCTCAACTTGATAATGAGAAATTTCCGAACCTCCGTCATCTTTCGGCGGTTTCCAATGCAGATTCAAAGAGTTCTTGGTTACATTGTCAGCTTTAAGAGGACCTTCCGGAGCCGTTGGTACGTCCAGTACTGTTACTTTGACCGTTTCAGTATCTCTACCGTTAACGTTTTTAATGGTTAACGTATAAGGACCGCTATCATTTCTTTGAGCATCCGTTATTTTAATGCTCGTTTTGTAATCTTCATTGATAATCTTAACACGATCTGAGGGGAAGAGTATGTCCTCTTTGTGCTTCCATTCCTTGCTCGGTGGAGGTTCGCCAATAACCGGGACCTTGAATTCAATTGCCTGACCGACTTTTACTTTGAGATCGTAGAAGGCATTTCTGTCAATCTTTGGAGCAACTACGAATTGATTGAATATTTAAAAATCCCCTATTTAGATGGAATTTGAAGCTATACTTACGATTTTTAGGTCGGGCTACATGGATTTTAGATGCGTCACTAGGTTCTCCTGGACCAGCCTTATTGACAGCTCTAATTCTAAATTCATAAGGAGTTCCTTCGATTAAATCGTCCACTTTACCTCTTGTGACATCTCCCTCAACGTCGGCACATTTTTCCCAATTTGGATTAAATTTGTCTCTTTTTTCGATTATATAACCTGTAATAGGAGACCCTCCATCGCTTTCTGGTCTTTCCCATTTGAGTTCCACAAAATTAGAATCGTAGTCAACAATTTCTGGAGCACTGGTTTTTCCGGGTTCGTCAAACGGATTTTTAGCTTCAATAGCTTGAGCTGTAGTCAAAGGTTCAGATTTACCTTGTCTATTTTGGGCTCGTACTCTAAACTTATATTTATGACCAGGAACTAAGCCATCAACAGTAATAGATGTTTGGGGTCCTTCAGTTTCTCCAACTGGAACCCATCTACCACTTGCTTCATCCATTTTTTCTACTAAATAGCTCTCTACTGGCTGACCTCCATCGTCTGAAGGAGGTCGCCAATTCAGTTTGCAGCCATTGGCGTGCACATCTGATACTTTAAGAGGTCCTCCTGGTGGACTGGGGACATCCAAAACAATTACTTCTACTTCTGCGATGTCTTTTCCGTTCACGTTTTCTGCAGTTACAGTGTAAGTACCTGTATCACCTCTGGTAGCATTTTTAACGGATATTTTCGTCTGGTATTCGCCGTGTTGGACTTTAACATTCGGTCCGGATTTGACCTCTTTTCCTTTATGAAGCCACTTAGTGGTAGGCATGGGTTCTCCTGAAACCTTCACATCATACCCGAAACTTTGGCCAGCTCGAATTTTAATTTCTATTAAATTGGTTCTGTCTATTTTGGGGGCCATATTACGAGCCTTGGCAATGATTGTAGGAGTTTCATTGCTGGGATCACCGGGTCCTGCAGCATTTACTGCTCGTACCCTGAATTGATAAGGTTGTCCTTCTATTAAATCTGGTACAGTAGCTTTCAGTTTATCAGAGGGCACTTCTAATGCTTTTTCCCAATCGCCAAACTTGTCTTTCTTTTCTACTATATAACCGGTTATTGGTGAACCTCCATCATCTTTGGGTGGAGTCCATTCTAAGTCAACATGGTCCTTATCCCAATCGGTGGCTTTGAGATGTCCTGGTGCGCCTGGTTCGTCGAAAGGATTTTTAGCAATAATGCTTTCTTCCGCTTCCAAAGGCTTAGATTCACCTTCTGCGTTTACAGCAGACACTCGGAATTTGTATTCGTGATTTGGAGTTAGGCCCGTTACTTCAAAGTCTTTGGAAAAAATGTAAGAATTAACAAAAAAAGTCGAATACATAAAAATTAAACTTACTTGGTTCAGTTGCTCTGCCACAAGGGACCCAACAACCAGTTTCAGGATCCATTTTATCAACTTGATAATACTCGATTGGGGTACCACCATCGTCTTTGGGACGTTTCCACTTTAATTTACAACCGTTCTTATTGACATATGATATTTGCAAAGGTCCTTGAGGAGGAGTCGGCTTGTCAGTAACGGTAACATTAATAGTATGAGTATCTTTGCCGGAGCTGTTAGTTGCAGTGACAGTGTATTGACCAGTATCGTCCCTATAGACTGGACGAATAGCAATTTTGGTATTATAATCGGGATTATCAATTGTGGTTCGTTTGTCATTTTTCAGAGTAATGCCGTTGTATCGCCATTCAACTGATGGTGGAGGTTCGCCAATGATGTTAGCTTCAAATTTAAGAGGAGATCCAGCGGAAACTGTCACATCATGTAGGTAACGTCTATCGATCTTGGGAGCCACTAAAAACATAGATATTTTTATAATGATATTTGTTTAAACTTAAATATTGTCTTACAAAATCTAGGTTTAGCAGTAAAGATTTTGCTAGCGTCAGATGCAGGACTTGGACCTGCAGCATTAACCGCTATAACTCTGAATTGATAATCATTTCCTTCTATTAGTCCTGTTACGGTGGCTTTCGGAGTAGGACCAGTAGTTTCAACTGCTTTTTCCCATAAAGGACTGTACTTATCTTTCATTTCTACAATGTAGCCTGTAATAGGAGATCCACCATCGGAAACTGGTTCAGTCCATTTCAAATCGACGTGATTGGCCGACCAGTCTTCAGGCTCCGGGGTTCCTGGTTTAGCGGCAGTAGCTAAAAAAGTATCTCTTTAAAATTAAAAATTTTAATTCAGAATTAATGGTGCCCACTGTAGGGATCTTTGGCAGTAATAGTTCCAATGGTTTCCAAAGGCTCCGACTCGCCCTCTTTATTTACAGCTTTAACTCGAAATTTGTATCCGTGTCCAGGAACCAGACCGTCCACTTGCATTTCTGGCACAGCACCAGAAGTTTTCCCCACAGGAAGCCAAATTCCTGTCTCAGGGTCCATTTTCTCAACGACATAGTTCTCAATTGGTTCACCACCGTCGTCTTTTGGTCTTTTCCATTTCAGAGTACAACCGTCTTTATGAATGTCAGAAACTTCTATTGGGCCCTCCGGTTGTCCAGGTTTAGCTATAAATTAACGCAGGTGAGGAAATGTATATTAAAAATGTGTTTCTTTAACACTTACAAACTACAGTTATTTCAATTTCAGCTTGATCCTGTCCGTACTTATTTACGGCAACAATTTTGTAAACTCCAGTATCCTTGCGTTCGGGTCTATCGTTGAAGAATTTGGAGTTGTAAGGAACGTTATCGACTCTTTTATGGGCAGAATCGGTGATTGTACGACCTTCTTGATACCATGTTACGTCGGGAGCAGGTTCACCACTTACTTTTACATCAATATAAATAGGTTCGCCTTCTTTAACCGTAATATTATGAAGATTACGTCTATCAATCTTAGGAGCCACTAAATATATGAAAATCAACAGTATTAATGAATAACACCTTTAAAAAGTACTTTACTCACATTTTCGGGGCTTGGTAATTACAGATTTCGATGCTTGGCTAGGCTCTCCTGGTCCAGCGGCATTAACTGCCCGAACTCTAAATTCATATTCGACTCCTTCGTCTAAATTATCGGCGGTTCCTTTTGTTTCAAACGGACCAGTTTCTCCAGCTTTGGTCCATTTTGGTGAGCCTTTTTCCCTCTTCTCGATTATGTATCCTGTGATTGGAGATCCACCATCATTTGCTGGTGGAGTCCATCTAAGATCAACATGATCTTTGTCCCAATCTACCACTTCGGGAGTTCCAGGAGCACCCGGTTCATCAAATGGATTTTTGGCCACAATAGTTTGTTCTGCCTCAAGAGGTTCGGATTCCCCTTCGGCATTTACTGCTGAGACTCTGAATTTATATTCCTGACCCGGCTCTAAATTGTTAAGCTCAATTTTGGGCTCTTTGGCGCGACCCGCTGGAACCCAACGACCTGTGGCAGTATCCAACTTTTCTACTTGATAATAATCAAGAGGTACTCCACCATCGTCCTGGGGAGGGTTCCATTTAAGGGTACAACCTTCTTTGTGAACATCGCTAATTTTTAACGGACCTTCTGGCTTGCCAGGTTTATCCAGAACTTTGATTTCGATACTAGCTTCATCTCTTCCAGAACTGTTTTCTGCTTTAAGGGTTAATGTTCCAGTGTGTTCTCTTTTGGCTACAGGTATTACGAGTTTTGTTCTGTAATCTTCCAAATCGACGTTAATATCATCTCGATTTTCTATTCGAGCTTTATTGAGGAACCACACTTTCGATGGCGGTGGTTCGCCAGATACTTTGACATCAAGACGAATGTGCTGTCCAGCTTTCACTGTCAAGTCTTTGAGAGTCGTTCTATCAATTTTCGGTGGCACGAATCTATCTTTGGCCGTTATTGTATCGGAAGGAGGCGAAGGTTTGCTTTCGCCACCTTTGTTAACAGCTTTAACTCTGAAAGAATACTTTTGTCCTTCCTGTAAGTCCGGAACTCTGGCTTCAGTTTTGTTTCCGGGTACCTCAACTGCTTTCTGCCACTTGCCGGTAATAGGATCTTTTTTCTCAATAATATATTTTTCCACTGGAGCACCTCCATCGTTTTTAGGAGGCGCCCATTTAAGATCCGCATGATTTTTGGTCCAATCTTTGAGTTCGGGTTTTCCCGGAGAGTCTGGTTCTGTATAAGGATTCTTCGCTGTCGTTGATTCGTCTGTCACCAAAGGCTCTGATTCGCCTTCGGAATTGACAGCTTTTACACGGAATAGATAATCTTTTCCTTCATTTAGGCCAGTTACATCTGCTTCAGGGGTTTTAGTGGTGGTTACTGGAACCCATCGTCCAGTTTCTACATCCATTCTTTCTACTAAGTAACCAGTTACGGGTTCTCCACCATCGTCTTCTGGAGCTTCCCACTTTAGTTTACAACCATCAGCAGAAACATCTGAAACTTTAAGCGGACCCTTTGGTTTGGCAGGCTTGGTAACCACCGAAACTTCCACATCCACAGTATCCACACCCGAATCATTTCTAGCTGTTACAGTGTAAACTCCAGTATCACTACGCTGAGCTTTTTGTAGAGTAAAGCTGGTATGGTAGTCTTCGTTGTCGATCTTCAGACGATCGTTGTTTCTCAAAGTTTGTTCTTTTAAAGTCCAAGTTACAGTTGGTGGCGGTTCACCTTTGACATCAGCTTTGAGACGTAACAACTGTCCAGGACGTAAAACTTTTTTCGTTAAATTCTTTCGATCGATTTTAGGCGCCACTAAAAAAGGAACATTCGTTTTTGAATTTTATGGCGCTTAATACAATTATAACTTACAAAATCTTGGTTTAGCAATAACAGGCTTAGATGGATCGCTCGGCTCACTAGGTCCAGCTTTGTTCACTGCCACTATTCTAAACTCATACTCATGACCTTCTTCTACGGTTTCTACACGCCCAGTGGTCTTATCTCCAGGAACAGTGCCCGCATCTACCCATCCACGTCCGGCTTTATCATGCATTTGAATAATGTATTTCTGAATGGGGGCCCCTCCATCCGACGCTGGAGGTTTCCAAGCGAGCTCCACAAAGTCTTTATCCCAATCCTTCAAATCTGGTCGTCCAGGTTTGCTAGGTTCATCTGTAGAAATTCCAAATAAAATCAAGAAAATAAAAGGGCAACTTTGAATTACCAAACGGATTCTTGGCTGTAATAGATTTTTCTGTTTCAAGAGGTTCGGATTCTCCTTCCTTATTCACAGCTTTGACCCTAAATTTGTAGGGCTTGCCCTCTTGTAATCCCGTTATATTAGCTTCGGGTTCTGTACTTCTACCACATGGAATCCATGTTCCAGTGAGGGGATCCAATTTTTCAATTTCGTAGTGATCAATAGGGCTGCCACCATCATCATCTGGCTTTTTCCATTTCAGTTTGCATCCGTGCTTGGTTACGTCCGAAACATCAAGAGGCCCTTTAGGAGCTCCCGGCTTTCCAAGAATGGAAATTTCAATGTCCGCTTGATCTTCGCCGACTTCGTTTTTGGCTATAATTGTATATTTTCCCGAATGCGCCCTATTGGCGCGTAAAACGAAAAATTTCGTGTTGTAGTCGACATTATCTATTTTTACTTCTTCAGTTGAAGATATTTCTACGCCATCGCGTAACCATGTAACTTTTGGTGGGGGTTCACCTTGGATGTTGACATCTAGACTTATGGAAAGTCCTGCTTTTATCGATAAAGGCTTGAGATTTGTCCGGTCGATAAGCGGCTTTACTGAAATGAAATTTTTATTAAGTAGGCAATTTTAAAGAGGAAATCCATCACTTACGGAATCTTGCTTTCGCCGTATGCCAATTAGTTTGCTCTGATGGTTCTGAAGGGCCAGCTTTATTAATAGCACGTATCCTAAACTTGTACTGATTGCCTTCTTCTAATTTGCCGACAGTTCCTTGACACTGAGGACCTACTTCAGCTACCTTCGCAAACTGCCCTGTGAATTTGTCCATGGCTTCGATAATATAACCTGTAATCGGAGCTCCACCATCTCTAACCGGTTTTTCCCATTTCAATTTAACAGAATGTTCATCCCAATCGACAATTTCGGGCATTCCAGGTGGTGAAGAAATATCGTACGGGTTCTTAGCTAAAGTTGCCGTATCAGTTTCTAAAGGTTCAGATTCGCCTTCTTCGTTAACAGCTTTCACTCGGAAATTATATTTCTTATTGGGTTCCAAACCAGTTATTTCATGATCTGTTTTGTCTGGATCCACGAAACCTGCCGGAACCCATCGCCCTGTTTGAGTATCTTGTTTTTCAACGACATAACCAGTTATAGGTAAACCACCATCGTCTTTTGGTTTGTCCCATTTAAGTTTGCAACCTTCCTTGTGCACATCGCTAACTTCTAATGGACCTTCAGGTTTTCCAGGTTTATCCAGAATAATAACTTCTACTGGAGCTTCGTCAAAGCCAGAGTCATTTTCTGCACGCAACGTGTAAGTACCAGTGTCTTTTCTCGTTGTATTAGATAAGGCAAGTTTTGTGTTGTAATCTTCATTTTCAATTTTTACATTTGCCCCTTCCAGAGGTTTATGTGCAAAACTCCAAGTACACGTTGGTGGAGGTTCACCTTGAACGTCTACGTCAAATTTGACCAATTGGCCTGCACGAACTTTAACCGTGTGAAGTTTATCTCTATTGATCAAAGGACGCTCTGGAAAAGTATATATTTTAAGAAGTTATCGACATTATATTTGAACTTACTATGTCTGGCTTTAGCGACATGTTGACCGGTCGCGTCCGAAGGTTCGCCAGGGCCAGCCTTGTTAACTGCTCTAACTCTAAATTGGTATGTGTTGCCTTCTTTGAGCCCTGGAACTCTGGCCTCACACGTAGGGGACTATTTAAATTAAATTTAATTCAAGAAAGTCTATCAGTCTTAAGTTTATATTATGACCACTTACATCTGTAGATAAAATTTCGTCCCACGAGGTGGAGAATTTTTCCTTTTTTTCAATAACATATCCAGTAATTGGGGCTCCTCCACTGCTTTTTGGAGCAGTCCATTTAAGATCAACACGATCAGCATCCCAATCAGTTATTTCTGGAGTGCCAGGTTTACCAGGTATATTGTAAGGATTTTTCGCGATTATAGAACCATCTGTTTCTAATGGTTCCGATTCACCTTCGTCGTTGACAGCTTTTACTCTGAAATCGTATTCGTGACCTTCTGTTAGTCCTTTTACGTCCATTTCCGTGTCATTCGGTCCGGTACGTCCCACGGGAACCCATCTTCCTGTGGCCTTATCTAATTTCTCCACGACATATCCTGTGACTGGTTTGCCACCATCGTCTTCGGGTTTCTCCCATTTTAATTTGCAGCCGTTCTTGGTCACATCGCTTACCTTCAACGGTCCTTTAGGCTTTCCTGGTGAAGCTAAAATAATGGTTTAGATATGGTTGTTTGTAATGTAACCGACAACTTACAAAGTACTGTTACTTCAACTTCTGCTTCATCTTGACCGTGTTCATTAACCGCTCTGATTTTATATAGACCACTATTTTTGCGAACGGAATTGGTAATGTTAAGTTTTGTATTGTAATCTACATTAATAATTTCGACGTTTCCTTCTGATTTTAATTCAGTGTCAATTTGGAACCAAGTACAAGTTGGTGGAGGTTCGCCACGGACATCAATGTCATATTTGATAGGTTTTCCAGCCCTTACTATGATTGGTTTCAAATTAGTCCTGTCAATTCTAGGCTTCACTATTAGAAAAATAAAAAAATATTTTGGTTTGTGTGCTAATATTTATTTCCATAAACTTACGAGCTCTGTGTTTGATAATTTGTATTTGTGAAGCGTCAGATGGTTGGCCTGGACCAGCCTTATTGACTGCTTTAACCCTAAACTGATATTCGCCTCTTTCCTTTAAATCCTCCACTCTGGCTTGCAGGTGATCACCAGGAACTTCAAGTGCTTTTTCCCAGTCAGGCTTGAACTTGTCTTTCTTTTCAATTATGTATTTTTCAATGGGTGAGCCACCGTCGTTTTCTGGAGCTGTCCATTTAAGGTCTACACCCTTATTGTCGTAGTCTACTATTTCTGGGACACCAGGCTTCCCAGGTTCGTCTAGGCAACACACATATATTTTTAAATTTGTAAAAGTGAATCAAAGAATCTCACCGAAAGGATTTTTAGCTAAAGTGGGTCGGTCAGCAACTAGAGGATCAGAATCTCCTTCATCGTTAACAGCTGTGACTCTAAATTTATATTCCGAGCCTGGATTGAGTCCTGTAACTTCGAACTCTCCTTTACCGTCTGGTGAGAGTTTGTCTCCGGGTACTCGGCCGCAACGGACCCATTTGCCAGTGGCCATGTCCATTTTCTCAATTTCGTATTCTTTAATCGGACATCCGCCATCATCTTCTGGTTTCTTCCAGCTAATTTTAGCTTTTTCAGCTGTAACATCGCTGACTACCAATGGTCCTTGTGGTGATCCCGGTTTACTAAGAACTGTTAGTTCCACTGTTTCTTGGTCTTTTCCATTAACATTTTCTATGATTAAAGTGTATTTTCCGGTATCTTTTCTAACAGCGTTGAGCAACGTAAAGTCCGTATGATAGTCGGAATTTTCAATTTTAATTCGTTCTGTATTTGTAAGTGGAATGTTATCTCTCCATACCCATTTGACTTCTGGTGGAGGTTCTCCCATAAAGTCCACGGCCCATTTGTGAGTGCGTCCTGCTTTTATGGTGACAGATTTGAAGGTTTCCCTGTCGATCCGTGGTTTCACTGCAAAACGCGGTCAAATTAACATTTAAGGAAATTTTTTGGACTGTAATGGTAACTAATAGAGTCTTCATACACATATCTGTAATGTTTTTTTTACTATGGAAACGTCACAATTCCCAAAAAAACGTAATAATAAATAAATTAAATAATGCTACTAGATAGTGTGAGTAAAAAGTTCAAGGGTAACAAAAATTGACTGGATGTCCTGCAACAAATAACTGATGATAAATGATTAAAATCTCTTTGTTTCTAAAGAAAAATTAATAGAAAAGAGATAAAAAATAATTAAGTCAAACAAATAGGTAAGTCTTACGGTTCTTGTGTTTGCAGAGATGGTTATCTGTTGGTTCAGATGGGACACTAGGGCCAGCCTTGTTGTGGGCCCTCACTCTAAACTGATAAACCTGATTTTCCTTTAGATTCTCCACTTTGCCTTCTGGACTGGCATCGGAGGTTTTTGCTACTTCTTTCCAATCGGGAGAAAATTTGTCCTTCATTTCAATTGTATAATGGCTAATTGGTCTTCCACCATCGTTTTCTGGTTTGGGCCATCTCAAAGTAACACTCTTGTTGTCATAATCAATAATATCAGGCTTTCCGGGTGCGCCAGGTTCATCATAAGGATTCTTGGCAAGAATAAAGTCGGAAGTTTCCAAAGGTTCGGACTCCCCTTCCTTGTTTTTGGCTCTGACTCTAAATTTATACTTTTTCTTAGGTGTTAGCCCTTTGAATGTGAATTTCGTGTCACGAGGGCCAACTTCCCCAGCGGATACCCAGCGACCTGTGTCCATGTCCATTTTTTCAAGAACGTACCCGGTAAGTTCAGTACCTCCAGCGTCTTCTGGACGCTGCCAAGATACTGTAACATGGTCTGCACGGATTTCCTCGGGTTCCAAAGGACCTTTTGGAGGAGTAGGTTTATCCAAGACGATGACTTCTGCGATTCCTTCGCAGCTTCCTGAACTGTTCGTCAGTACCAATCGATATTTGCCACTGTCAGCTCGTGTGGCCCTTCTGACAGTGATAATGGTATTTTTTTCGTAAGTGTCAATGGTAATACGCTCCTCAATATCTGGTTTCACTTCTTTCTGTTCCAAAAACCATTGAACCGTTGGTTCGGGTTCACCGCCGTACTTTATATCATACTTGACAATTTGCCCTTTTTTAATAATGATACTCTTTAGATCGTCACCGATGATAAACGGCTTAACAAATCTGCACTTGGCTATAATGGGTTTAGTGGTGTCGCTAGGTTCTCCGGGTCCAGCCTTATTAACTGCTCTAACTCTAAACTCGTACTGACTGTTTTCTTTTAGGCCTGGGACAGTAGCCGAAAGCTGGTCTCCTTCTACTTCAATTCCAGTGGTCCATTCTTTTCCAAATTTATCTTTCATTTCCACAATGTATCCTGTTATAGGGGCACCACCATCATTATCTGGAGGTTTCCATTTGAGGTCTGCATGGTCTTTGTCCCAATCCACAACCTCAACGTTATTAGGTTTACTAGGTTCGTCTATAAATATTTTTTATTATTGTTTATACTTAGAAATAGAAATTAAAAAGAATTTTTTTACCCCAAGGATCTTTAGCAAGAACAGGTTTACCAAACAATGCTGGCTCACTCGATCCTAATTTATTAACCGCTCTGATTCTGAACTTATATTGTTTCTTGGGAACTAAACCTTCAACTTTGAAATTGGTCTGGTTAGGTTTTACTTCTCCCACGTTATCCCAACCGGCTAGAAATAGTCATGTGAAATGTAATGAAAGTTTCAAGTTGAAATTTTACCTTTAAGACTCAAATCTTGTCTTTCCACTACATATTGTAAAAGAGGAGAACCTCCGTCATCTGCGGGAGTCTTCCATGTTACTTTGCAATGAGTTTGGAAAATTTCGGTGACATCAACGTCTTGCGGTGGCGAAGGGACGTCTTGCATAATGATTTTGACATCTTTTACGTCTTCTCCTTGTGCATTAGATAATTTCACTTGATATGGTCCTGATTGGTTCCTACTGGGTTTTTTATTTTAAATGTCACTTTATCATCCGCTATTATTACGTCTACATCTTTTAATGGCAAAACTTTACCGTCTTTGATCAGTTTGGCTTCGAGTTGTGATTGTCTTGTGCCCTCAACTACGATATTTATAATTACAAAGTATATAGCATAAATAAGTAACTTACTTTTATAAGGAACTTCCATAATAATTGGTTGGCTACTAGGCGCCTCAAAGACTGATGGAAAGTCAATTTTAGGAATGCTCTCTCCTTTGTTGACACTAAGTTTCATGGAAGACTCTAATTGGCCTGAGGTGACTTTAATTTCACCATTGTCCCCTAATTCCAATTTATTAAAAACCAATTGATGTTTACCGCCTCCTAAATTCTTAATTTCAATTCTATCAGATGTCACTATTGGTTCTCCGTTGAAGAACCATTCAGCTGGAGCCGTTTGGTCTTGCAATTCAATGTCAAGTACCAATCTTTCTCGTTCAACTGCGTTGGTGTCTTTAAGTTTCTTATTAAAACGGTTAAGATAGTCCACTACTAACTCTGCTTCAGTTTTATCAGCATTGCTAACACAAGAGTACATTCCGGCGTCCGTTACTTTTGCGTCTTTTATAACAAGTTTCCTTTTTCTGCCGTCTTTGCTTACGACCAGGCGTTTGTCTGGAGTGATCTCTTGATCACCTTTGAACCACTTAACATCGCCTCCAGCGTCATTTAATTCACAAAGAAAAGTTATATTTTCCTTTTCTACGTGTTGTTGATGTTTAAGTACCTTAACGAATTTGTAGGGATATTCCACAATACCCACTTTCGTGACAGTTTTATCTGTTTGCTTCTCCAACTTACAAGAGTACTCGCCTGCATCATCAAAAGTACAATCTCTAATTGTTAATCTGCAGACTCCACTCAATTCTTTGGATATTTGATATTTATCCCCATCTTCTAATTTTTTCTCTCCTTTATACCAGCCCACTATGGCCAAGCTGTTGCTGACGGTACAAGAAAGTTCCACTTCATGTTTCGTGTATCCGTCGTATTTTTTCTTTAGGGCTTTTGTAAAAGTGTACGAGGGATCGGGTTCGTCTACGTTCAGGAAAGCCGTGCAAGAAACTCCTCCTACCTCTATAGAATATTTTCCTGAATCTTCCACTTTTGGATTAGAAATAATCAGTTGATAAATGTCATTTTCGTTTTTGAACTGATACTTGGCTCCTTGGAAGAGTTCCTGTTTAAAAAACGTGTATGTTAATTAAGTAAATTAAGAAATTGTAATTGACAACATTACGTCTTTACGGAAGAGCCACTTGGGTTTGCAGTTCGGTTTAGAAAATGCACATTCAAACACGACTTTCTTGTCTTTACCTTCCTTGGCGTATTGATCAACGAGAGGTTTCAAGAATGATTCGGTTTTCTAAAAAAATATATATAATTAGGACTTGAAAGAAACATTACTAATAGAACATCAACAAAAATTGATAAAATAGAGAAAAAAATTGTGCCCAAATAAAAATCGGCTTCACATTCCTAAAAAAAGAAATATCAAAAATATAGGATTTCCTATGTACAAGAAGGTGATTCTTCACCATCCACTGTTGATACAACACCTATTTGAGGATGATTAGTTAATGCTAAGGATATTTAGCTGAGGAGAAACGGCATAGGGGAATAATAGCTTTGTCATGCTTTCGTGCACAACATTTAATAAACATAATGGCGAAATCTCCGAATCCCAAACCTCTCTTCTTTCGAAATGGTGCAGAATAGGCCAATCTGGAATTAACTCCGCTAATGATGGTCTCCTGGAAGATACAGGGTTCTAAAAAGAAAACTGTTACTTAATTTTAAAGCCACTACAATCGGGGAAAATTATTTATTTCGGTTCGACTACCCATAACTTCTGCACCTACATATACTATATGTAAAACTTTTGTTTAACACATAAGTAATATGGAAGAAAAACAAGCTCTGCATTTACCTTTTCAACTTTTTTCAAAGCCGGTATGGGTTTTTCTACTTCTTTCAGTTCACCCCAGTCCGGGTCACCTTTGTCTTTGTCCCATTTGGCATATTTCCTCTTCATCAACATTGAACGGAAATCAACGCCAGCAGCACCTTAATTGAAAGAAAAATTTTAGAAAAGTTCATTTGATTTCAAAAAAACTCCCTCACCGGCGACAAAAAGAATCATTTCAGCGGAATCTTCGCCATGAACGTTAGAAATAACAACTTTATATTGTCCTTCATCATTCGGCTTAACTTTTCGAATACATAATGTGATTAGGTTATTGTCACCATCTGTAAGGAATTTAAAACGACCTCCTTCAATAATTTCCGTAACTCCTTTGTAAAATTTAAACTTTGGCGGGGGATCGCCTTCCACTTGGATAGTAATATAAGCAGTTTGATCTGAAAGAAAGCCACGTCAGCATTTGATCTAACATAGAAAACTTCAGAGTCATTAATGAACCTTCAACGGAAGAGTAATTTTCTTGGAAATCTACTATACTTGGAGGAGAACCCTTGGGACCTGAAGCTTTTAATGGAGTAGAAGGTTTGTTAATTAGATCCTCAAGTTCCGCCAAACTGGGACGTCTAACTTCCGCACTAGGCCTGCGACGCTGTATAATAAACGAGTTTAATTTTTCTATAACGATTACCAACATAAGTACTAACGCGTTTAAAGTCGAATGACCATTAGACGCGTCAGAACTGTTTGGTTTGAAAACCAAGAATACTACAAAATATATTCTTGACTTAAATAACATAGAAAAAAAAGTGAAAAGCACAAAAGCATTGAGCATAATAGCGTTTTTAAAAGCAGATTGATATTTTGTTAATGATTTTTAGCACATTACGAGTATCTACACTAAGAAAATCTACATATAACGAAACTCAAAATAAAAACATTTGTTAAAAAATTAGAAGCTACGGAAAAATTCTTATGTATGTGAGACTCAATTACTACTCAAATCAACGTACTCCCATTTTTTCTAAAAATTTTCAATACATAAATTATCAAGAAAATGTTAAACAGATGGATTAGGTATGTATAATTAAATAGTTGAAAAGATTTATTGCAGAATATTCTAAGTAAAGTTAAGAGTGAAAAAGTTTTGTACGAAAAAGAAAGTTTATGGAACTTCCAGAATCCGGAATCACCAGAATTAAAAAAATTTGACATTCATGAGCTAGAGCTTAGTTCCTCTGTCAGTTCGCATTGTACGATAACGTTACATGTAGGCTAAGATCTAAGTTTTGGGATTACGTTGAAAATTAGAGCGGATTAAAAAGCCTCAAATTCCTATTAAAAAGTGAAAATGTATTTATAAAAAAAACGAAAATGATTATAACAGGAGGTAGTAACATATAATATTAGACACGATTGTATACGTAAATATATGACAATCTATGTACAAAGAAAATATTATTTACGTTTAAAAACCCCACAACTTGAACAGAAATTTTATTAATAACGTTGTTTCTCGAAAATAATTGTTCGAAATACAAGTTAGATACAAACATTGAATTATTATTATTGACTCGTTTTGATAAATCAACATGAACGTTACGGGTATCCCTCTAACCTGTCTATCAGAAGCAGATAATTCCCCAGGACGTTTCGATTTTGGCTTTAAAGAAAAAAATAAATAAGATGAACTAAAGGATAGTAAAAAGCATATAACACTAAAATCAAAACACAGGTTTAGGTATAAAAATCATAATATACCAAACCAAAAGGCCGGTTTTGTGTTTTAAACACAAACCTCACCTTTGGATCTAGGACTTCCCCGGGACGCAATTTTCCTCCCTGCGGAAATAATACCAACATTATATGTATATAAAAAATATTGTTGTAGTGTAATACTCTTTCAATTGCTTAAATATAAAGGGTATATTTATAGTGATGCCTGCTTGCTGGTGCTATAGTGATAGTGTCATTTTCACTTCGTGCATAATTCGTGAGTGGTAACTTAACTTTACTGCCATACATAGAGCTGCTCATGCGCATTAATTATTTTCTTCTTTGTATGCGCCAGTAAAGTTTCCAGAATAAATTAAAAAAATATTTTAAATAAGGTAGATGGAGTTATAAAAGTTAAAAGTTCAATTGGCATATCCAGGCTTGTACATCACGAGTACGAGGTTTACCTTTTTGTCATCTAACACCTCTCCTGGTCGTAGTTTTCTATGTTCCTAAAGACATAAAAGTTAGCATATGTGATATATACACATGAATACGTCGCTTCTTTCACAGGATCACAACACGTCAAAGACCTTTATTTATTTGAATACCCTATTTCCCTTAATATGAATACCCCATGTTAGGTTTTCTAACAAGAAAGCTAACTAACGTAAGTGAAGTTTCTAAATAAAAAGAAATCTAGGTATTCATATTCTAAACATAAATTAGTACTAGTTCAAAAAATAAATACTCTCTTTACCTCATCTGAAATGATAAGACTAGCTCGGCGACCCATGGCCTCAGGTGGAATAAGAGATCCACGCCTACTTCCCGAACCTGAAGCAGGTTCTAAAGATTTTTTTCTCGGTTCGGGTGTTTTTTCTTTGATAACTTCGATTTTAGGAGTTTCGGGGGTCTTTATTTGAGGTACGGTCGGAATGGCTTTTTGCTCGGCCGCTAGGGCAGGTTTTTCTTTGCCTTCCGTCGCCAAAAGCGGTTTTTCCTGATAGATTTTCAAGTTTTATTCCTCGGATATAAATAGAATGTTTGCGAAAGCTTTTGTTTTCATTAGCAGAAAGCGAATAGCCAAAAAGTACCTTGCTGAGTTTAGTTTTGTCTCTTCCAGCGTAGTCAGATTTATCATGTGGTTCAAAAGTTTCTAACACTGGTCTATCGTAATCAGGAATATTTTCCCAGGCGTTTATGTCGAAGTCATCCTTCTTTTTCGCCTTTTGTGCAGTAGCTTTTTCCAGTTTCTTCGTTTCTACTTGCTATTAACAAATATTACAGGGTAAAAATGGAAAAAGAAGAAAATTGCTTAAAGAAATTAGAAGACCTACTAGACTCAGATATAAAAGAAAAAAGGCATTTTAGCATCAGATCATTTTTAGATGACTGTGTATTATTGACACTTACATTGACGAAGCCCACATTTAATCGAAAAAGAAGAAAATTAGAATAGAATAGATAATAGAGAGATAGAAAAAGAGAGAAGAAAAGAGAGACAGAGAGAGAGAGAGAGACACAAGGATTGCCACCGAAGTTACCTTTAAATCGACCTCAATTTTTCCTTGCTCCACGACTTTAGGTTCTTTCTTTTCTACCGGTTTAAGCTGAATATTCATGAAGGTACCTTTTTGAATTTCAGCCTTAGGCGGAATGGTTCTTTTGGCTGTTTCGCTCTATATAATAATTTGGACCGTTTTATATCTATCTCTCATTATAACTGACCGTTTATACACAAAATAATATTAACATAGCTTACCTTTGGCGCGGCCTCCAGTTTCGCCTCGGTCTAAATACATGCGCGTACGACACAAATATTGAAATGGACATCAACAGAAGAACACGTTCCGAGAAAAAGAAGAAATAATTTTAGTTATTGGGCAAATAAACGTTGAGTATATGATTATTTCAACAGTACCTTCTTTAAGGAACCGCGAGTTTTAGATAAATCGGGTGCTGGCTCTGCAAGTTTGGATGTTTCAATTTTCTTTTCCGGTGTTTTAGGTGTTTCAACTTTCTTTTCCGGTGTTTTAGGTGTTTCAACTTTCTTTTCCGGTGTTTTAGGTGTTTCAACTTTCTTTTCCGGTGTTTTAGGTGTTTCAACTTTCTTTTCAAGTGGTTTGGGTGTTTCATCTTTTTTTTCAAGTGGTTTGGGTGTTTCGACTTTCTTTTCAAGTGGTTTAGGTGTTTCAGCTTTCTTTTCAAGTGGTTTAGGTGTTTCGACTTTCTTTTCAAGTGGTTTAGGTGTTTCAGCTTTCTTTTCAAGAGGTTTGGGAGTTTCAGTTTTCTTTTCCGGTGTTTTAGGTGTTTCGATTTTCTTATCGGGTGTGGTTTGTTCCTTTACTTGAGGAGGAGGTGATTTAATTTTTGACGGTGGAGTTTTCTCTTTTGCTGATTCTTTTGGGGGTGGAGATTTAATTTTTTCGAGTTCGGGTGTTTTTGCTTTTGGTCCACTTTTTGATGGAGTTGTGTCGTTTAGGGGTTCTGGTGTAGGTGATGTAGGAGTTTTCTGTATGGAAAATTATCAGAGTAATTTGTTAAGAGAATTTTCTTGTCTTACCGCTTCCACGGTGGTTTCCAATTTTTTAGCTTCCGTAGTAACTTTTTTTTCTTTTCTTCTGCTACCGATGATCGTCTAGATTCTGTTTTAACTTCTTCAGTGTCTTTAGAAACAATAGAGGACTTGCGAATCGAAGTTTTTGATTCCTCTTTAATACTTTCTTCTTTGTTTTGTACGACAGAACTTCGACGAGATTCAGTTTTTTCTTCAATCTGGTATTTTTTACGTACATTTGTTTGTAAATTTTATAAAAACAGGTTCACTTACCTTTTGTACTGAGCTCTTTCTCTTTTGTTCAGTTTTTGCTTCCTAATTATAACAAAAAATTTAAGACGCAAGGACAATAGACTATCACATTACTCACCTCGACCTTATTTATTTGCTTCTTTTCAGTATCATTTACTTTCTTTTCATCTTCTTTCTGGATTATATTTAAAAACGAATGTAAGGTTTTACATAACGAAAGGTTTCAAAAAACATAAACAATATCAAAATTACCTTTTGTATTACTTTTGTTTCTTCCTTCTTTTCTTCTTTTTTCTCTAGTTTTTTCTGCTCGACTGCCTTCTTTTCCTCTACTTTTTTTATTTCTTCCTTCTTTTCCTCTACTTTTTTTATTTCTTCCTTCTTTTCCTCTACTTTTTTTATTTCTTCCTTCTTTTGCACCTGTTGTTCCTCTTCTTCTTCCTTGAAAATGAAAGAAATTTATATATATTTCGACTAGAAATTCCCTTAGAACTGTATAATATAAAGAAAAATTTGTATTTAGTGTTCAATTAAAACAAAAAAAAAGTGTTATTATGTAATACCTCCGATTCCTCCGTTTCGCTCTCAGGCTGTTTAATTTCAAGTTTCAATTCTTGTTGTTGTTCTTCCTCTTCACTTTCCTCCTTTAATGTTTAGATAAGTGTGTTATGTATAGTGTATGAAAAAACAATAGGCAATAAACTAGTTACCTCATCTTCGTCTTTCTTCTTCTTCACTGTCAAAATGGCAATGGCTTCGTCTTCACCGAATTCATTTTTCGCTAAAACTTTATAGGTGCCCGAATGGGTTGTTTTACATTTGGTGATGCTTAGTCGTGTTACAGTTCCGTCAAATGTGATTTTTGTATCGCTAGATTCCTTTATGACGGTAGATTCTCGATACCAAGTTATTGTAACAGTTTTGTCGGTTACTTTTAATGAAGAAATGAAATCCGCAGATTTTCCTTCTTCAATTGTCTTAAAAAATACACAGCAGAATTAATAACTTGTTAATGAAATAAAAAACAATAATAATAGACTTACGATATTAGTCAGTTTAGTCAATTTTGGTTTTTCTCCTTTAGGTTTCTCATCCGGAGGTAGTTCAGTGACTTCAACAGTCTGAGATGTGGCTTCTCCCTTTTCGTTTTTAGCCACCAATTTGTACAATCCCTTATCTGTCTTTTGTACGTCAGAAATTTCTAGTTTAACAGCAAACTCGCCCTTTGAAAAAGTTTTTCAGTGAAATTAAAGGAAATCGTTAATGACAAAATAATTCTTACATCTTTAACTTGTTCCACTTGGACTTGATGTCTGGAATCTTCCTTAACGGCTGCATCTTCTTTAAACCACGTGCAATCGGGTGCAAATTTGCTAAGAACTTTGCATTCGACAATAACAGTTTTTTTCTTAATTATCTTGATCACTTTCGGTTTTTCCTTAATCACCGGAATGATTTCAATATTTAGAGTTAAATTTGCATTCAGTTCTCCGAAAGTATTTTTAATATTACATTTGTAAAGTCCGGAATCGTCAATTCCGGGATCTTTGAGTTCCAATTTAATGTAATAAACATCTTCTTCAACTTTTTCAAATGACATTTTAATTTTGCTCGATTCAGTCACTTGCTTGCCCTCTCGAAACCAAGTTATGGTAGGAACTGGGTTTGAACGAACCTTACATTCCATCAAAACCAATTTTCCTCCTTGATGGGAAGTAATTCTAGGTTTTTCCACAAAAGTCGGACCGTCTCCTTCAGGTTCGGGTTCAGCTTCGATATTTAAATTCAGATTGGCATTGCTTTCTCCGAATTCATTTTTCACGTGACATCTGTAGGTGCCGCCATCAGGTGCAGATGGATCCTGAAATTAATTGATTATAATGCTAAATTAAATGTTAGTTTTAATAATATTTATTGACAACATTGGATAGGTATAGAGTCTGTATTAAAAAACATGAACCTGAAGAGCGACGAAATAAGTGGATACCTTAATTTCTAGAAAGAGTTCGTAAATATCTTCTTCTACATCTACAATTCGAATGGTAGTTTTAGAGGATTCCTTAACGGTGGTGGTTCCACGGAACCAAGTAACATCGGGTTTGGGTTTCGCTTTGCATTTGCATTTCATGGTGATAAGAGTTCCAGTTTCATTGGGAATAATTTTCGGTTTTTCAATGAAAGAAGGAGCGAAACCGGCTGCATCGTCTCCACCTAGAACACGAATCGAAATACGTAAACGGTACTACATGAAATGCTAGAGACTGGCTAAATCGAAAGGCCATGCTCATGCAAAATGACAACAGTACAGAGGTCGAAGACGGACGGACGGACCAACGGCACTGGAACATAAATAGGAAAAAACAAATAAGTGCGCTTGTGGAATTGAGACGTTTCACAGACAAGAGACATTGAATATGTATAATATACAGGTACAGATACGGTACGATACGACTGCTTATTGCGCAGCCTACCTTGGAAATTAAGCGCGATATTGGCGTTACATTCGCCATAGTGATTGAACGCGTTACATCTATAATTCCCCCCATCTAAACGGGTTGGGTTCGCAATTTCTAACGTAAGAAGATAGGTATCTTTAGTGGTCATTTTTCTCAGCATCCGAACCCGCGGACTGTCCGCGATACTTTTCTCGCTTTGGAACCAGGTGATATCGGGATCGGGATTCGCTTCCAGGAGACACTCCATTATGAGAACATCGCCCTCCTGTCGAATGGTCGGTTTTTTTGGAAAGCGGGGCGCCTTCCCTTCGGGAATTCTACAAAATCTAACATCAATGGAATCGGACTGATTGAAAACTGATCGTACTTACGTGGGTCTTTCTGTGCTCTCGAAATTTAGATTGATAGTCGCCACCGCCGTACCGTACTTGTTTTTTGCGACGGCGCGGTACTCGCCCGAGTCAGTCTTCTGGACGCCGCCTATCTCCAGTCTTGCCAAGTAATAAAGTTTCTGATCCAACTCCATCGAAACTGCGTACCGGTTATCCGATCCGATTTCCTCTTTGCCATGGTACCTGAACATTGACAAGGTGACCATATGGATAAATAGATGTATATTCCTTTTCTGATGGTCAATACGTACCATTGCACTTCTGGCTTTGGTACTCCGACGCACCGGCATTCGAACGAGATGGTGGTACCGTCGTCTGTCTGCCGGATGACCGGTCGTTCAGTGAATGTAGGTTTGATGCCCTCCTGCTCCGGCACTGGAGCTTCATCGCCTAATGCAGAAACCCTTATTCTACATAAACTGGCTATCGTGAGAAAGGACAGCCAGCAACTCGTGCAATTCACGAGGTTTACCGATAGAAAAAGCTCAGCTTTTAATCGTTATAACTAAATAAATTATATAAAATATAATAATGGTGTCATACAACTCTGTGTCGCATTTTGCAAGAACATGGCCGTTGATAATGTTAAATAGTACAAGTGTTGATGGTGCGGGTGGTCGGAGCCGAACCTCATGTTCTAAAAAGGCCTAAAAACAGAAGAGAAACAAGCCGGATCTAGCCAGCAGGTCGCGAATTTTTCTTTTTATTTTTCTACTACATTTGCAAATTTCAATATGAATTATGTATCATCATGACGTGAATGGTTGATACATAATAATCTAAGCTTGAACTCACACAAACGATCGGATTTTTAATGTACACTGATTAGGAATGGAATGTTAAAAAACTGCAAATTAAAAGCTGAGCTGAGATTAAGCGTCGGTTAGTCCATCGTCATGTGCACGAGTGCTGACTTACTTATAGTCCTTAGCTGTTGGCGTCTCAAAGAGTTTTATACTCAAGGGGGGGTTGGGGTGTGCGGTTGTTCGAAAGAGAGGCGGTCGTGTAAGGGGGATTTCTTTTTCACATTTCAGTTTCGGGACTTTCGATTTTTTCGTCCCAAAACTCGACTGTTAGATGCCGCCGTTTAAAAGCTCCGCGCGCTTGGCAATGGGCATTAGGGTTTGATTTCATTTTTATTTATGATTATTATTTTTTTACATTAGGTAGACACACAAAGCGAGGAATCAGACACACCACATTTAACTTACTGTCAAAGTTGAGGCTAATCGTTGCATTACTTTCTCCCAGTTCATTCTTTGCAGTGACCTTGTATTTGCCAGCATCCTCAACTGTGACATTTATTATTTCAAGGGTTGCAAAGTATGAATGTCCATCCTTGTCAATTTTCAACTAAAAGATTTTTGTTTTGTTTCAACTATTGCCGCCTGATCAGCTTAATTTACTGCTACTTCCTTTTCTACACTAAATGACAAAACAAATCCAACACCAATTTTCACCATTTTTTTATTTTATTATTTTTTAAATCTCGTTTCAAATGCAAAAGATTAAATTAGGAATCCTACTATGCTATTCTTCAATAGATTATTTATTAGAAATTTGAGATGTAATGTTGATCTGTTCCATTCCTAGATTTCTAATAAATTAGAATGGCTGGTGTATGTATTTCGTTGATTTTTGACATATATTTCTTCTATTTCAATAAAACTTAATACAAAAATTTGCGTAATTTTCAATAGGCATTTTCAAGGACTATCATTTTGGTGTTTTTGGTATTTGTACGTCATTTAGTATATTGTGTCTCTACTGTCAATTACTACTACTGCCAGGCGTATTGTTCTTTTAGTAGAAGTAATGGAATTTTCATTTTTATATTCAAGAGTATTCGTCTATATTGTATTGATCTATAAAAAGTACCTTGTGACGTGGAGTTTCTTTCACCGGATTGTTATTATGAAACCAATTAACGACTGGACGAGGATCTGCTTGAATTCGACATTCAAAAAGTAGCTTTTTGCCATCTTCCTCCTGTCGAATAGCAGGTTTCTTTGCAAAAGTCGGAGCGAGCCCATCAATTTGTCTAAAATAAAACAACCACTCAAATCGTCTTCGAAACGCAACTCTACTTAGCACTCCCAAAAGAATGTTACAACTTACTTTTCCTTCGGTTCGTCCATTGCTGAAAACGAAATACGTCATTATTTCTGACGAAAAAGGGACATTTATATTTTTTACTTACGGCTGAAATTCAAATTGATAGAAGCAGCCACTTCTCCCATTGTATTTTTCGCTTTAACCTTATAAAGTCCAGCATCCGTTTCGATGACATCGTCCAATTCCAAAACCACGAGAAATTTATTGGAGCCGATCGGTTGAATTTTGAATGTGGTTCTACTGTCGGCAGACAGCAAGGTATCACTCCGGAACCATTGAATTTCAGGTTTCGGAGAGGCCAACAACTGGCACTCGAAAACGAGTTTATTCCCATCATCTTCTTGTCTCAGTTGCGGCTTCTGAGTAAAGCTGGGAGCGAAATCCTCCGCCACTCCCATGCTCGATTCTGTATTATTATCCTGATATCATTGATATTACACCCTGCCCTAAAATCGGGAGGATCACTTTAAGGATCACTTTCGATGCACCGAATCACTGGGACTTGGCTCTTTTTAATAGCAATTCACCACTATTTTTTCACTTCGCGGCACACAATTCGCGTCTGTAAATCGAGAGGTACTTCGTCGTCCCGTCGTACGGAGTGTCGTCGAGTCGTTCGTCTTGAAAATTTGCTTGGTCGCCTCCAAAGCACTGACTAAAAGGAGTCCAACGTGCACTTCAGATCTAAACCTGTAACGTGACGAAACGACGCCCCCGCCAGATATTCTCACTCGACGTCAAGACACGTCCGTTCAGGCTCTGGATTTAATATACAATTTTTACCATATTCTCAAACTGTCTCACTTTTAATTTCATTCTATTATACATTAGATATACATATATGTATATACATATATATATAAAATATCTGCAAGAATTGTATGAACCCAAATCGGTTCCTGCATTCACAGGCAACAAAAAGTCTCATGAAGTAAGGAATGATTTTCAGAATTAAATTTTCAATCTTCCTTTGCTACCTAAGATGCCACCTAGATTTATAAAGGAAGGAATCAGGAGAATAAACAGTCCAATTATTTAGCCAAGCTATAAAATGTGTTTACTTGGTGTAGTATAATTAATAATCGAGAATTGTTTCCTTTAATTCCAGGAAAGCGGGCAAAGAACAAATATTTATTGGAAGAGGCGCAACGGCGCCAATTAAGAACCTATTTTCAGGTTATCGTAGAACTGGAACGAAGTAAATAAGGCCATCTCATTAAAAGAAAAATTGTATACAATCCTCTGAAAATAACCGTAGGCTGTGGTATTTTTAGAAGGGAGCGGAGAAAAAGAGATGTAATTTTATACAGGCGCGATCCATGCCAAACCATATAGGGCGCCACGATTCGAGTAAAGACGACAGTAATCGTGGAGACGAAACTAACAAACGTTCGATCCTGCTGGTTGTCGTTTTCTGTTCGTTATTGTTGGTGCAGCTTCAAATCGAACCCACCAACCGCCATTTTTCTCTCTCTGACCCGCGCCATTTTTTTTTCATTTCCTATTCGCGCATATTTTCCAGAATCCATCGCACATACTATCATAAACATATGTATGTACAGTGCTGTAACTGGAAATATACAGGATCTACCACTTACTAGATTCATTAGGCAAATTAAATTCATTAAAAAATATACTTTTAGAAAATTTTAGAAATTAGGCAGTATAGAGTTAGCTGGAAAGCAGACTTAAAAGCGCGGTCCTATGTACATTAAGATATACATAGTTTGGAGTTAAGAAAACATATAAATTTGGCAACAATTGCAGGGTAAATACCTAATACACAAAACTAGGATTTTATGCAATGGTGTTAGTATTCCATGACAAATGGCGCCAGCTGGAATTAGAACGATGTCACAAATTCTGGGATCTTGATTCCAATGCGTTTATCAAGTGAATATGTTACCTATATTAAAAATAACGAGCATGCATTTGAGATGCTGGATATCAGCACGGCAAAATCGAAATAAATTTGAAATTTTCTATTTTCCTTTGCGAAAATCATTAGATATCCCTGGCCTCGAAAACGATTTATTTTCTTTTGGCGAGCTATTTTAGATTCGAGTATATATTTTCCTTTTTAATGAAACTTAATACCAAATTTACACCCGCTGCTATTATTAATTAGTAAACAACCTAGATAAAGCCGCGTACATAATTATTAAATTAGTCACTTATTCGTGATAAACAAAATGTATTATTCAGGTCGGAGATTACAACGGCAAAATTTAAACTGGACGATTTGGGATGAAAATATTTGGCAAACCATCAGTTTTTTATTACCAGCTGTGAATATATTATATTTATCTAGAACTGAAAAGCGGAGAGATTCGAGGGTATTGTTACATAATATTTTTCACATAATTTCAACGAAAATAGACAAACAACTCATACATATATGTTCCTACATATAATATAGGTATGTATACACATAAATATCTTATGGTCAAAAAAGAAAACAAAACCAACAACAGTTAAAACNAGCTTCATCGCCTAATGCAGAAACCCTTATTCTACATAAACTGGCTATCGTGAGAAAGGACAGCCAGCAACTCGTGCAATTCACGAGGTTTACCGATAGAAAAAGCTCAGCTTTTAATCGTTATAACTAAATAAATTATATAAAATATAATAATGGTGTCATACAACTCTGTGTCGCATTTTGCAAGAACATGGCCGTTGATAATGTTAAATAGTACAAGTGTTGATGGTGCGGGTGGTCGGAGCCGAACCTCATGTTCTAAAAAGGCCTAAAAACAGAAGAGAAACAAGCCGGATCTAGCCAGCAGGTCGCGAATTTTTCTTTTTATTTTTCTACTACATTTGCAAATTTCAATATGAATTATGTATCATCATGACGTGAATGGTTGATACATAATAATCTAAGCTTGAACTCACACAAACGATCGGATTTTTAATGTACACTGATTAGGAATGGAATGTTAAAAAACTGCAAATTAAAAGCTGAGCTGAGATTAAGCGTCGGTTAGTCCATCGTCATGTGCACGAGTGCTGACTTACTTATAGTCCTTAGCTGTTGGCGTCTCAAAGAGTTTTATACTCAAGGGGGGGTTGGGGTGTGCGGTTGTTCGAAAGAGAGGCGGTCGTGTAAGGGGGATTTCTTTTTCACATTTCAGTTTCGGGACTTTCGATTTTTTCGTCCCAAAACTCGACTGTTAGATGCCGCCGTTTAAAAGCTCCGCGCGCTTGGCAATGGGCATTAGGGTTTGATTTCATTTTTATTTATGATTATTATTTTTTTACATTAGGTAGACACACAAAGCGAGGAATCAGACACACCACATTTAACTTACTGTCAAAGTTGAGGCTAATCGTTGCATTACTTTCTCCCAGTTCATTCTTTGCAGTGACCTTGTATTTGCCAGCATCCTCAACTGTGACATTTATTATTTCAAGGGTTGCAAAGTATGAATGTCCATCCTTGTCAATTTTCAACTAAAAGATTTTTGTTTTGTTTCAACTATTGCCGCCTGATCAGCTTAATTTACTGCTACTTCCTTTTCTACACTAAATGACAAAACAAATCCAACACCAATTTTCACCATTTTTTTATTTTATTATTTTTTAAATCTCGTTTCAAATGCAAAAGATTAAATTAGGAATCCTACTATGCTATTCTTCAATAGATTATTTATTAGAAATTTGAGATGTAATGTTGATCTGTTCCATTCCTAGATTTCTAATAAATTAGAATGGCTGGTGTATGTATTTCGTTGATTTTTGACATATATTTCTTCTATTTCAATAAAACTTAATACAAAAATTTGCGTAATTTTCAATAGGCATTTTCAAGGACTATCATTTTGGTGTTTTTGGTATTTGTACGTCATTTAGTATATTGTGTCTCTACTGTCAATTACTACTACTGCCAGGCGTATTGTTCTTTTAGTAGAAGTAATGGAATTTTCATTTTTATATTCAAGAGTATTCGTCTATATTGTATTGATCTATAAAAAGTACCTTGTGACGTGGAGTTTCTTTCACCGGATTGTTATTATGAAACCAATTAACGACTGGACGAGGATCTGCTTGAATTCGACATTCAAAAAGTAGCTTTTTGCCATCTTCCTCCTGTCGAATAGCAGGTTTCTTTGCAAAAGTCGGAGCGAGCCCATCAATTTGTCTAAAATAAAACAACCACTCAAATCGTCTTCGAAACGCAACTCTACTTAGCACTCCCAAAAGAATGTTACAACTTACTTTTCCTTCGGTTCGTCCATTGCTGAAAACGAAATACGTCATTATTTCTGACGAAAAAGGGACATTTATATTTTTTACTTACGGCTGAAATTCAAATTGATAGAAGCAGCCACTTCTCCCATTGTATTTTTCGCTTTAACCTTATAAAGTCCAGCATCCGTTTCGATGACATCGTCCAATTCCAAAACCACGAGAAATTTATTGGAGCCGATCGGTTGAATTTTGAATGTGGTTCTACTGTCGGCAGACAGCAAGGTATCACTCCGGAACCATTGAATTTCAGGTTTCGGAGAGGCCAACAACTGGCACTCGAAAACGAGTTTATTCCCATCATCTTCTTGTCTCAGTTGCGGCTTCTGAGTAAAGCTGGGAGCGAAATCCTCCGCCACTCCCATGCTCGATTCTGTATTATTATCCTGATATCATTGATATTACACCCTGCCCTAAAATCGGGAGGATCACTTTAAGGATCACTTTCGATGCACCGAATCACTGGGACTTGGCTCTTTTTAATAGCAATTCACCACTATTTTTTCACTTCGCGGCACACAATTCGCGTCTGTAAATCGAGAGGTACTTCGTCGTCCCGTCGTACGGAGTGTCGTCGAGTCGTTCGTCTTGAAAATTTGCTTGGTCGCCTCCAAAGCACTGACTAAAAGGAGTCCAACGTGCACTTCAGATCTAAACCTGTAACGTGACGAAACGACGCCCCCCGCCAGATATTCTCACTCGACGTCAAGACACGTCCGTTCAGGCTCTGGATTTAATATACAATTTTTACCATATTCTCAAACTGTCTCACTTTTAATTTCATTCTATTATACATTAGATATACATATATGTATATACATATATATATAAAATATCTGCAAGAATTGTATGAACCCAAATCGGTTCCTGCATTCACAGGCAACAAAAAGTCTCATGAAGTAAGGAATGATTTTCAGAATTAAATTTTCAATCTTCCTTTGCTACCTAAGATGCCACCTAGATTTATAAAGGAAGGAATCAGGAGAATAAACAGTCCAATTATTTAGCCAAGCTATAAAATGTGTTTACTTGGTGTAGTATAATTAATAATCGAGAATTGTTTCCTTTAATTCCAGGAAAGCGGGCAAAGAACAAATATTTATTGGAAGAGGCGCAACGGCGCCAATTAAGAACCTATTTTCAGGTTATCGTAGAACTGGAACGAAGTAAATAAGGCCATCTCATTAAAAGAAAAATTGTATACAATCCTCTGAAAATAACCGTAGGCTGTGGTATTTTTAGAAGGGAGCGGAGAAAAAGAGATGTAATTTTATACAGGCGCGATCCATGCCAAACCATATAGGGCGCCACGATTCGAGTAAAGACGACAGTAATCGTGGAGACGAAACTAACAAACGTTCGATCCTGCTGGTTGTCGTTTTCTGTTCGTTATTGTTGGTGCAGCTTCAAATCGAACCCACCAACCGCCATTTTTCTCTCTCTGACCCGCGCCATTTTTTTTTCATTTCCTATTCGCGCATATTTTCCAGAATCCATCGCACATACTATCATAAACATATGTATGTACAGTGCTGTAACTGGAAATATACAGGATCTACCACTTACTAGATTCATTAGGCAAATTAAATTCATTAAAAAATATACTTTTAGAAAATTTTAGAAATTAGGCAGTATAGAGTTAGCTGGAAAGCAGACTTAAAAGCGCGGTCCTATGTACATTAAGATATACATAGTTTGGAGTTAAGAAAACATATAAATTTGGCAACAATTGCAGGGTAAATACCTAATACACAAAACTAGGATTTTATGCAATGGTGTTAGTATTCCATGACAAATGGCGCCAGCTGGAATTAGAACGATGTCACAAATTCTGGGATCTTGATTCCAATGCGTTTATCAAGTGAATATGTTACCTATATTAAAAATAACGAGCATGCATTTGAGATGCTGGATATCAGCACGGCAAAATCGAAATAAATTTGAAATTTTCTATTTTCCTTTGCGAAAATCATTAGATATCCCTGGCCTCGAAAACGATTTATTTTCTTTTGGCGAGCTATTTTAGATTCGAGTATATATTTTCCTTTTTAATGAAACTTAATACCAAATTTACACCCGCTGCTATTATTAATTAGTAAACAACCTAGATAAAGCCGCGTACATAATTATTAAATTAGTCACTTATTCGTGATAAACAAAATGTATTATTCAGGTCGGAGATTACAACGGCAAAATTTAAACTGGACGATTTGGGATGAAAATATTTGGCAAACCATCAGTTTTTTATTACCAGCTGTGAATATATTATATTTATCTAGAACTGAAAAGCGGAGAGATTCGAGGGTATTGTTACATAATATTTTTCACATAATTTCAACGAAAATAGACAAACAACTCATACATATATGTTCCTACATATAATATAGGTATGTATACACATAAATATCTTATGGTCAAAAAAAAGAAAACAAAACCAACAACAGTTAAAACCCTCCAAAATAAGTATTATTCTTTATATTTTCTATATCCTTTTTTCAAATAATAGATTTTTGATCCATTTTTCATCCAAGACAAAGGAAAAAAAAATATATATATACTATATACATATATATGCATATATACATATGCATATATGTATATATGCAAATATACATATAAGTATGTATATGCATATCTACCTATTTGATTCAGTATCAATAAACTCTTCCCATTAAGATCCACTTCTCTTATATTTTAATCTAACTGCATATATGAAAAGCTGGAAGCAAGTCATTAGTCTGTATATTTCTTTGTTGAATTCCAAATTAGTTCATTACTATTTTTCAAGTCTGGAAAAAATTAAAGCATATGTAATTATGGACTTTTGCCTATGTTTTTCTGGGAAGAATTATAAAACAGAAGGTTGGACAAATAGGTACCAATCATAATATCCAAATGAAAATAACGCTTAAGCTATTTAAAATTAAATTCCTTCAGGTGTTTCTTGAAATTTCGCTTCACATTTTGCGGTTTCAGGCGGAAAAAACTTTGACAACCTTGTCACCTGCCACAGTCGGGTAAAAGTCTTAATTTCTCTTTCTCTTTCTCTTCCCCCATATTACCTATTATTATATAAATAATTTAATTCGTATGTATGTCTAAATTATTTAAACTATTTTTTCACGCACGCGTCATTTAGGAAAAAAGGGTTATTTATATAAAATGCTTATGTATGCACATATGTATATTACAAGTTTTTGAAAAAAAGTGGACGTTGTCACAAGGCTAAGTCAGACTGTTAACACACTGTCCAAGAGTTAAATATAGAGTGCGTTCTAATTTAAGACACACATATCGACCCACTGAAATATCTTTCTTACTGACGCCCCCATATACCTAACAAATTAAACGTTTTTTAATTGGAATAAATACAATTTTAATGCCTTTGTAATGTGATTTCCATTATCTTTTGCTTGGAATACATATGCAGCACGCGTCGGATATTTCTTCATTTTTTTTTAAACTATTGCAAAATTTCAAAACGAGCGCGTCAACAGTTCTAAATGAGTCATTCAGATTTTTTAAATAATCTTGGCGGTCAATATCAATATAGTATATCGTCGTAAATAATTTAAAAATTAATGGTTCTCATTATATATTATACTACGGAGTTCTAATATGAATATTAAAATTATCAAAAATTTTATGTAATAAACTATGCGTATGAATATTGAGATAGAAAAACATTAGCATATAATTCGAAAATAATAGTTTTTCTAAATGCCTACTTTGTACATAAAACTTTGACTGAAATAATAAGTCACTACTATTATTGGCTCTCAAATTGCAGTTTGTTTACACTTAAAACCCCTCTAAACAAACCAGTGCTTTTAATATTTTAAGTCATAAGATTAATGACACGAATCTAAAAATGAAAACTGAGTCAATTTTATTTTTTTAGGTCGAATAATGAGTAGCAAAACTTGGATTAAAAACGCGTTGACAGTAAAAATGTTTGATTCACCTCCAACTAAATAACATATTTGTTTCGAGTAATCATCATTGCTTCTATCTGATACAAATTCCTAATGTTTTATTAAACGATTTTATCAAGAGATTATCTTAAAAAAGCAATAAGAGAAGTACACGTGTTTATATAGAAAATATGTAAATCCAGTTCTTATACACTGCAACTGACTTAAAATGACAATTATAAATGAACAGGTGTATTTAACATTTAAACACCGCGCATCATGATGAGAAAAATATTTCTATTTTTGTTATCCATTCAAATCTTAACATGAGAAAACCGTTAGCTATGTTTAAAAAAAAAAAAATTTGATTAATGCAAAAAATAATATTCAAGAGTCCTTTGGATCGTTTTGTCCTGAGGGCTTCGTTTCCGGATTAGTTGAATTGTCATTTGAATTCTGTTGATTAGCTGCATTTATATTTCTTGTAACTCTATTGTAAAAATCAGGATCCTCACTCACAACTCTCTCAGCTAAGGCTTGACCACTAGAAATTAAATTAGTAATACAAGTAAAGAAAATATATTGTGACATTACGCCTGAAGCATTGCTTCCACTGTATTAGGCATTCCATCAGGATTCCTGGTAGCGTTGTTAATTAAATTTGACATCCTAAAACAATTATTTCAAAACACATAACAAAAATAACATATAACTAACATGCTGGCAAAGTTCTGATCACTTAAAACTTGATTGGCCATGTTAATAATATTAGGATTGTTTATAAATTCTGAAATATCTCGAGGAAATCTTGGAGCATCTCGAGCAGGCGTTGACAGAGACAGTCTCTCCTGTGCTATCTGCAAATTAGCCTCGTATATAGAATTATCTGGATCGTACAACATGGCATTTTTATAAGATTCAACAGCAAGATCGAATTTATTTAAATTGGAATAGGCTATTCCAAGACGTCCATGGGCTTTTCCATATGTGGGATGCAATTTAATAGCTTCCTTACAATCTTGAATTGCCTCATTATCTTTGTTTAGTCTTGTAAATGCTGCAGCCCTATTGCAAAAGTATATGGCATTGTAAGGGTTCAATTCTATCGCTCTATAAATGATTGATTTGATTAATAAGGGTAATTAAAGTGTACTTTTTCACTTGCTTGGTATATTCATCTATAGCTTCTTGGTACATGGAATTTTTCATATGTTCGTTACCTTTTGTTTTATGTATTTCAGCTTCCTCTTTTTGCTTGTCATTAATATCAGTGATAAAAGATAACAAATCGACTTCTTGTAAATTACCATACGTCTCTACTTCAAAAGTAGTTTCCAAGCATTGAACAGCAACTTCCAGCGATTCTTTTTTTTCAGCAGTTAAGGTACTAGACAGTAATTCGTTTTTCAAAAAGCGAATCATACTGTTTATTAGAATTTGCTTTCTACGGTCCATTTTGTCAGAGTAAATTGGTATTTTCTGTTAAATTGCAAGAACTGTATTAATATGTAAAAATTATATAAAAATTACCTTGTTAAGTAATTCAGGAGCAACGTCTGGTGTTAAATCTATATTGTGAGATTAAAACTAAAAACAGTATGCGAATATCGCAAAAAAAACGATTATTCACAAATTCTAACCTCAAAATAGGATCATAGTACTGCAACATGCATGGTAGAGGGCGGTTACGTTTAATACCTATACGTGTAGCTACTAAGCGCAGTCGCTAGTGCCGCTTTACAAAAATTTCCGCCACATTTGAAATTTTCTTATTCAACCTCATAGGTATGTATCTAAGATAGAGGATAATTGAGGAGCACCAGATGAATTGAAATCAGAAAAATCGCTTATTATTGAGTTTCGAAAATTGTGAATGCGAGATAAATCAACTCAATCGCTATTTTAAATTTTTTTGAATATACCGCCATTTTCCGCCACTTTGTAAATATTTGATGAACAAAATGCTTCCACCAATTTGTCCAAGTTATTTGTAGTCTAGGAAAGTAGAATAAACTCTGTTACGGTAATGTCACAGGAGAGTGCAACGGCAAATGGGCCTATTCAATATTTAGCGATTGAAAAATAAACTAAGACACTGTTTATAAACTATGATAATGACTTTTCTTTACCTAACATTTTTTGTTAGTATTTAATGGGTATAATAGAGAAGTACCTACATGAATTTAGTCTGTCAACCAAGGTAAAAAACTTTCACTTTTAATGATATGTAATTTGTATTATATGTAGGTATTGTTTTCACGTGGGTAGTGATGACGCAAATTTAAAGGTTTTTTTCACTTTTTATTAAATAAGACGAGTATTTGAAATTTTTTTATTTATATGTTTATATCACAAATCCTTTTTGGCTCTCAGTACACACAATCATACATCATTTTAAATTTCCTTACAAAATGTTAATAATATGTAGTTCAAACATTCCTTTCAAGCATGCATCACACGTATTACATTCTGGTTTCTATGGTACAACACAGAAATTTGACATAATTTTTTTATATATTTACATTATGAGCTCTTTTGAAAAGTAACAAGATAGCAGGTATTGAATGTGTTGTCTTGTGTTTTTAGGCCAAATGTACAAAAATCCAGTCATTACGATTTAATAAAAATTGGTTTTAGGCACTATTATTACTATAAAGGTATAGATTACATAATATAGATATGATTTGTTTTATATTCATAGTGAGTGGTGAAAGAACCTATGTCATTTTATTGTATTTTTTTATTCACTGTATAAAAATATACTGTGCAAGTCTAAGTCATGAATTTACATCTATAGAAATGAGCATTACAGTCCACAGAGATTACTACCATAAAATATCATCAGCACAAATAAAACCAATAATAAAAATACCAGAATTTGTTCCCATAAAATAAAACACTTGTTACTGTCACTTAAAGCACCGCACAGCAACAATAGCTCCTTTTTTCTTTTTCTGGGCTAAAATTCATTTCCCTGACGATTTCAGCAAAAACTTCATTTACGTTGGTTCGGTTTTTTGCACTAGCTTCAATAAATGGACATCCCCACTGTTGGGAGAGTGACTTTCCTTCATCAAATCCCACTTCTCTCTGATGTTCGAGATCAACCTTATTTGCAACTAGTAGAATTGGTACCCTTTCAGTGCCCTTAACTCTCGTTATGAGCTCTTTCATAGGACGGATATCCTGGAACGTTTGATGATTTGTCAAACTATAAACTACGACAAAGCCTTGTCCATTTTTTATGTACAAATCTCTCATACTAGCAAATTGTTCTGTTCCTGCTGTATCCAGAATTTCTAGGACGCAAGGCGAGTTGTCCACCTCGATTTCTTTTCGATAAAAATCTTCAATAGTAGGATCGTATTTTTCCATAAAACATCCAGATACAAATTGAACAGTTAATGCACTTTTCCCAACCCCACCCGATCCGAGGACGACGACTTTAAATTCACGCATTGTTCTAGATTTTTTCGCTATATAACATTAAGATTATACGATTTTCTATTGGTTCGAACACGGATGCGACCCTTAACTAAATCTATCACCTTCTAAACAGTCTTGTATCACATTCTTTAACTCCATTTCATCTAACATCCCACTAAATACACATTTTCGCCATCTTAGGATTAGTAGTTAGAAATTGGACTGATTGAAAGGCATTGCTACCAACAAAAACTATTGTATAGTACCAAAAATACAAATTTTAAGTTTATTTCACCTAGAAAATTCTATTTTAATGGTTTTGTTCCATTAACTGAGGGCATGAGTACATATATTTAAATAATAGAAAAATGTACTTTTACCAATCAATTAAACGTCACTAATTAGTTGGTAAGACTGTTTGGGGGCTGCGTTCAAAAGCGTGTTTGAAATAAACTGTGAAAAATATCTAAATGTTTTAATTGTTATATGTTGTAATTATAATTACTTAAGTTTAAATTTCAATCGTATACTTTTTTCTATGGTCAGTTTTGAAGTTGATGAACTGTTTTGTTAACACTGCTTAACATTCTTAGAATGAGCCGACAAGTTCGGGTGAACGCAATCTTCATATGGTCATTGCTGCAAGTACCGTTTATTTGGCCTATTTCCGCTCAGTAGATTAGCTTATTTTGGACTCACGTCGCGAATTGACAGTTTTATTTTGAAACTTTAATTTTACCCTCAACTTGACGTTCTGGTTTCAACGAATTCCATTTAGGTAAGTTTTATGGTTATAGTTTTAATTGAACTCTGTATTTGTTTTCCCTCAAAGCAACTGATCGTTCAGGATCCGGTTAACCTCATACATTTTTTGTTGTCTTTAACACTGATGTGTTGTCTCCAGGACCTACCTGAATGAGTATGTACATGTACTAGTATGAATTACTAATGTAGGTATCAAGTTTTAGGAAAGATTATGGCTAGAGGACACGAGAAAGCTCAATCACAGCAAAAGGCTGCTGAAAAGGCAGCTAAACTTAAAAAACAACAAGGGCACAGTGCGAATGATCAAAAAAAGGCAGCACAAAAGGCTCTCGTTCATATTTGTACAGTATGCAAGGTTTGTTTGTTTAATTTTCATCGATTTTAGAAGAAATAGTAAATCGTTCTTGTGTTTTTAGGCCCAAATGCCAGACCCTAAAACCTACAAGCAACATTTTGAAAATAAACATCCAAAGAACGATTTGCCCCAAGAATTGAAAGATGTATGATGGATTAAATTAAAATGTTATTTTTTTGTAACAAGTGTTTTAGTTGTTTGTATCCTAATTATTAACATCAATTAGATATACCTTGAATGTTTTTGGGAGCAATAATTTGGCATTCCATTCCATTAAGTATGCGAAAAATGTTTCACAAAAAATTTAAACAATTTTCTTTTTTTTCTTGGCGATGGAAGATAGTCAACTGGTGGAGGGAAACAGTCAGATGTGGCCCTAGTCTCACCTTCTCTTTCCCTTTATTTTCACCAACTGTCACGAATGCGATCTATTGCAAAATTCAACTGGGGACTACAAAACTCTTCATCAGAATTTCCAACTGTATCAGCGGCGGCAACTTTTCATCATATTCCGCCATAAAATTCTTCAGTTACCAAAAAATGTGTAATACTCTAAGATACCTATTTTTTAATACATAGTATGTACCTAATTTTATAAAATATTAAATTTACATTGTGCATTCATTTCATTTATTTTAAACATAAATATACTACATAGCACTAATGGCACTCACAGACTAGCGACTTTTAGTTAGCCAAGTTGATTGCTTAAATAACATGAAGTCATATGTATGTGCGCACAACCAACGATTTGAAATCGTCATGTCTTCATATTATTTAAGCAACCAACTTAAAGTCGCTAATCTGCGAGTGCCCTAACTGTAAGATAACTCAATCAATGAAGTCAAATTACAACCGTCGCGGGGATAATAAGCCACGCGACGTCGCGGAGCATATCATTCCGTTCCAGTCCGAATGCACTAGCTGAATTAGTGATTCGATTTGGTTCTATAGTCAATCTCCTTCCGTGCCACCACATATTTCTGCCGGCGTTGACGTCGCGGTTCTAAGTGGTACGATATTTTGGACAAAATGCATACCGGTGGACAGAACATCTTTTGATTTTGTAATTCTTGCTTATGTCACTCGGACCTAGTTTGAGATCTGGCTTTATATGTTTTGGTAGCTGCAATTTCTTAGAACATTTCGAACAACACTTTGAAATTTTGTACTCATCAATATCTATAATTTCGCATTTGTCTCTGCGTTTCTCCAAGGCCTCGCACAATGCACATATGACCGGAAATAAGTGGTGTCCAAATGACATATCACAATCTAGTTTTCCCTTGCCAAAACACACCAAAGTTCTAACATTCACAGCGGCTGACAATAATTAATTAAGTTTGTAAATGAATTAATTAAATTTTGTTTGATATGATAGTCGAGTTTCAAACATGCTGCACGTTTCCTATTGTACACTATTTGTGATTTTTCGAAGAATTCCATTCGATATTTGATATACTTCCAATTAACCTTATATTCCTTTGAAGGTTTAGCGTTGATGTATGTCCCCGATTCTCCTCCTTTTTTCCACCTCCACTCATTTTTTTTTGTAGTCCAATAACTTCTTTTCGTGCTTTTCGGTTAATTCTTGGCATTTGAAGCGTTAATTACGCTCATTACACCACTCCGCACTTTGCTTGAAGGTTGCGGATTTCAGAATGAATTCTCTTTTATCTCTGTTTCATTTTCGTGTTTTTCTTTTCAGACAGGCAGTTTTATCAATACCACCTTGATCTTTTTTCTTCGTTTTTTTCTTTTTATTCTTTGTGACAGAGAAAAGTTCATCGTCGTAATCTTTATCCAAGGGACAAGTCCCGACATAGTTCACCACTCCGGAGTATAATATTTAATATTTCACTGCGACTACCGTATTGTTATCAATGAAGCTTTTCCTGGTTAGTTGGATAAGTTAGGTGTCGTTCGAACTCACGAGTTGGGCTTATTGCTCGCCAATTTGAATATCATTAATACCCCAATAAAATTAAACAGATTTTTCTGAGACTTGATTTAGAAAAAAATTAATTACGCAAAAACTAGTCTTGCATGTTAACAGAGGCAGAATTTAATCGTAAACCGAATCTTCCGTAAATCGAGTCGACCATAAATTGCATCTTTCGCAAACCGAATGTTCTTATTTTTTTAGTACGACAGTATTTCTTTTTGGACGAGAGTAATAGCTCATTGGTTCCTACTGCTTTTGAAATTAATTTTATTTAAATTAGGAAATGCAGTTACACTACAATAATTTAATAAATTATAAACTGCTTACAATGATTAGTTAATGGCTTTGGCATATCGCTGTAAGTATAAAAAATGTTCACGTAATATTCTGTTCTTAAAAGAATAATTTCCAATTTTTAAAAAAAGGTGGATTTAAGTCACGAAATGACACAAATAGAAAAACAAAAATGGCAGCATTCTGTCTTTAATGACAGTTCATGTTGCTACAACAATTTAGTTATCCGGATCCTCTAAATAATCGGTTAATTCGTTTCAAGTCAATTCATTTTTTTTAAATAAATTAATTTAAAAATTAATGTTAAATTATACTAAAAAAAATTCAAACTATATTACGCGTCCAAATTAACGCACCACAAAAAAATTCTTAATATTCAAAATTCAAAAATATTTTTTTAATATGTAAGCTTTCTCCTCGAAAACAATCCAGTATTTCAAGTTTTTATTTAGAGTTTAGTTTTTGGCATGTACGGGGTGTGTAATATGATGTTTTTTCATTGACTTTTACAACAATCTGTGGAGCGTTCCAAATGCATAATTTGCTAATTCCCATAATCAAAATGTAGCCCAGTTTTTTTATACACAAATTATTTTTTGAATCATATTTTTATCTTGTTATTAAATGAAAGAGTGGATTTTTTACGATTAATTTATTATAATAATAAATTTATAATTATTTATTTAAAAACGATTACAAAAAATAAACATTTAAAAAAAGGTGGACCATGACGAAAAGACGATTCATCTGAAAATTTTTTTTTTAATTCAAGAGATTTAACATTCTTATATCTAAACCACTGATACCTAAAAAAGAGTAAACTCAAGTTCACAGAGGAAAAGTCAAGAAACAAACAGAACAAATATCAGTACTGAGTGTTTTTATTTTTGTATTTTTTTTTGTGGGTTTGCTTTAAAAATGTTAAATCTCTTAAATTTCTTTTTCATTTTTTATATGAATCGTCTTTCCTCCATATCTCACTTCGTTTTAAATGTTCAATTTTTTTCTTTAATTTTCTTTAATTTCCAGAACTAAAGTTCAACACAAAAATTTAGAAATCTAGCAAAAAATACCGGTTGTACCAATACCGGTTGAGCGAGGCAGCAAACATTACAGTATGTGTGTATTTTCACTCTAAATAAAATTCATTTTTTACTTAAAAAAATTAAATTTGTAGGGAATGAATTCTTAAATGTAGAAAGAAGAGTTGAGAGGAAATTTTCAACGAATTCGAGCCAACATTCCTTTGAGAATACTGTGGCAGATTTTGTAAGTGTTGTAATTTTGGAAGTAACTTAAATGTAAGTATTTTAAAACTAGACTAGGCTAGATCTTGGTCATCCCAAGACCAGCCGATAAAACTGGGCAAAAACATAAATTAACTAAGGAACGTCCCACTATCAGAAGTCGTTCATGTGAGAACAAAGGTAAGTGTTATACCATAAACTATTATCGGTTTACTCAATTAACTTTCGTACCCTTGTCACATTCTAATTCATTTCATTGATTTGGGGTCATACAATTGAGAGTATGTAACTGCTGATAGTGCACATTCCAGAGAAGAATGCAGATAAGAATAAGAGAGAGTCTCGAGCTAAGAAGGCTAATGTAATACATTACTGATGGGGCTCGCAGTAGCAATGTACTGTACCGCGAAAAATATGGGACCCTTCAGTTTCCGCATCGAATTTCTTTTCATTTCATCAGGAGACCGATATGTAGAAGTCGATAAACGTCGAATTATCCATATGCCATTTCTGCTAAAGTTAAGTCAATGTAAATTGAATATAATTTAAAAAATTAATTAAAAAACTATCAATTTCCGCACCAATTTTTTTTTTTATTTCACTTTCAAGCAACAATGTAGAAACTAAAAAAAATGATTTGTCAATATAAGTGATTTCCACTAAAAAAAACCGGAACGTGTTTGGAGTTGGCTATGATTGTCAAAACGTATGTTGTATTTGAATTCAGACAAACGCGGCACAGATGACAAGTCCGTTTTTGAGGTTATATTTTGGATTTATATGTTAAAGGTTCTTGTTATTCGAGTTTTCTGGCAATTTTTTGTAATGCTAATTTTTTTAGCAATTTTCTATTGCTTTTTACC
>JABRWK010000016.1:515557-615734 GCA_013372445.1 Hypothenemus hampei | reverse complement strand
CCTGAGGATCTACAAAAAGTAATATATATATATATATACATAATAACAAAATTGAATTTGAAATGTATATTGTATTAAGTCACACTTATTTTTAGCAAAAGAGATCCTGTAGCCCTATTGCAGTTGTCGTTTCACAAAAAGTTAAACAACATGTCACATCTGAGCAACATCAGCAACAGGTTTCTGAAGATAAGAAAAAGTCTTCCAAACAAAAATGGGTGCCTTTGGATATTGATTTAAGCAAAGCTCCCAAAAGTGGCAGAAAAAGAAATAATAATAACAATAATGTGGACAGACGTTCCGGTAGGATTATATGTACATAATTTCCCTTTTCCCCGAATCTAATTAATTTGTTTTTTAATTCAAGGTGACGTCCAATCAACGGTTAGTGATGGTGATAGAGACTGGCGGGCACAAAGTCCACATCATAATCCAAGACATCCCAGACCGATGTCGGCTGCCCCAAATGGTCGATGGGGTCGTACGAGAGGCTCACGTGTAGCCAGGTTCAATAAGAACAATCAAGGTCAAAACGACTTGGACTATTTCGAAAAGGGACTTGATTTTGCACAGGTAATGCACCTATAAAAAATAAAGCGATAAACTAATAATATTATCGTTTCAGTCAAAGTTTGGCGGCTCCTTAGATGGACAAAACTTCGTGGTACCCTATATGGGAACCTACTACTACAATAGTAACAATTATTTAAATTTAGATGAACCCACTCTTAAGGAGTACATTCGAAATCAAATGTAATTCTTACTTTAATTATTATTAACCTGACAAGAATATAATCATTTTGTTTTTAGTGAGTATTACTTCAGTGAAGACAATTTGAACAGGGATTTCTTCTTGAGAAGAAAAATGGATTCTGAAGGTTACTTGCCAGTTACTCTGATTGCTTCATTTCATCGCGTTCAAGCGTTAACTAATAACATCACTCTCATTATAGAAGCAATCAGTTCTTCCGATAAAATTGAACTTGCAAGTGGCTTTAAGGTAATGGGAAAAATTTCTATAGGATTTAAGTAATATGCTAATTTGAAATCAGGTTAGACCTAAAAATGATCCAACCAAATGGCCGATCTTCGACAAAAATAGCAAACAAGAAAAAGAAATTATTTCTAAACTTTTGCCGCCTCCTCCCGTATTGCCTAGAAATGTACCAACCTCTAATGGTACTGAAAATTTAAATCCTAACGTAGCAGAGTTCGTTCCTATAGAGAAAGGTATATAATATATAAATATTCTAAATATGACTTTCTTATATTAAATATGGATTCAAGAACACTTAAAAGATTCACATGTAAATAAGGAAACCGAGAACCTCAAAACCACTACTGTAAATTCGGAAACGCATCAGAAACCTATAATAGATCAGGACGATATGTGGCTACCAGTGAAGAGAAAGACCAAAGAAAATAAAGGCAAAAAGGATCAGAAACAAAAGCCCGAGGTTGAACGAGAAGAATTGGAATTTCATTTTGATGAGGAACTTGAGAACGTCCCGATTGGAAGGCAAAACCAATTTACAACGGAATGGTATTGAATCGATTTTAAAGTTACACGTTTTGTATTAATAATAGGTTTTTCCTTTAGGGATAATGATGATGATTCCGATGAATTAAGCGATAGAGAAGTAAATAAACTGCTAATCGTAACGCAGACACCTTCAAGACCTCCAAAACATGAAGGTTATGATCGAACAGGAGACTGGACAACCAGAGTTAAAATGACCCAGGATTTGGAACAGGCTATTAACGATGGGCTGTACTACTACGAAGAAGACTTATGGCATGATGTAGATTTCGTAAGGAGTTTCAAAAGGATTCTTATGAAATGATTACATTGAATTTTGCCGTAGGATCGACATTCAGTTGGAAGTTACAAAACGGTTACTGTGATAAGCCAGGAAGATTTTCAAAAAATGGCTCCTCCCGCCCCGAAAAAACAGAATCCCGAAGTGCCTCCTCCGCCACCACCTCCAATTGTCGATTCTGGCAATGTTTTTGCCAGAAAAGGATTAAACCAATCCACGCGTCGCAACGTGCCTAGATTTTACGCAGTAGTAAAGGACCAAAGACCTGATCCCACAACTCCTAGAAAACGAAAGACCAGGCATTCCAGTAATCCACCTATCGAACAACACGTTGGCTGGATCATGGATGTGCGGGAACATCGATTACGGACAACATCTACAGGGTAAAAGATTAATGCCAGCATAAATTGTTACAGAAATTCATGCTTCTTATAATTATCAAAAGAAGCTTTAAAAGTTCAATAGCGAGGCGAGCTTAAAATATCGAAGTATAAATTGAAGTATTTAAAGAATAACAACTTCCTAAACAATGCGATTTTGATTGATCAACAAAATTTTAATTTCAGAAGCAGCTATGGTGCAAGTCCGAGTGAAAGTACGTTGGCCAATAGTTATGGAAGTGTACCTCAAGCCTTGCCATCATTTCAGCATCCTTCCCATGCTTTGTTAAGGGAAAACAACTTTACACAGCAAGCTTATTCAAAATTCAGACAAAAGTGTCTTAAAGGTTAAAATAAAACATGAATTAATGATATTTTTAGTTGCAAAATGTATTTCTAGATCGGAGGCGATTTGGAATTGGCCACTCGAACGAAATGAATACTCTTTTCCGTTTTTGGTCATTTTTCTTGCGCGAAAACTTTAATCGTACGATGTACAACGAATTTAAAAGTTTAGCACTGGAAGATGCCGAACAGGGTTATCGCTACGGTTTGGAATGCCTCTTTCGTTTTTATTCTTATGGATTGGAAGTAAAATTCAGACCACATTTATACGAGGACTTTCAAGAAGAAACAATTAGGGACTATGAAAACGGACAATTATATGGACTTGAAAAATTCTGGGCTTTTTTGAAGTACTACAAACACGGCGGACATCTAAACGTCAATGCTACCCTTAAGAAATATTTGAGCAAATTTAAAACTATTGAAGATTTTCGAGTCGTTGAGGTAATATAGCTTTACTGTTAAAGTAATTGAACTAAACTTCAAAGTTTTAGCCAAGAATCAACGAAATTCTTCAGCCACTTGCAAGAAGCTATAGAAGAAAATCACGAAATAGGACACTCTCTGAGAGTCAAATTTCAACTGGACCGAGCACTTCTCGCGATGACCACTGTCAAAAATCATCTATCTCAAAAGAAAGGTTAGTATAGACGCATAATAGTAATTTAATACATATTGGTCACCTCGGCGATTTAAAAAAAACTGATAATGACATACTTGATGAAGTAGATACGGGAACGCACATCAACCATACGATCAATCGGGGACCAGTGCCCCAGCAGGAATTGGACAATTCAAACAGTCAAGAAGTCGTACGCATTCGTTCGGTTCGGGAAGGGTTCCGCGGGCACCGCGATCGCGAAATGACTCATGGAGAGCCAAAGAAAACATCCCTCAAGGTATCTAAATAATGAAAGTGAATTGTGAATCGGCCGCACAAGAGAAATGTAAAAATGCATTAGTTATTATGTACTATTTGGTGCCATTAGCTATACGAAAGTTGAAAAAAATATTAGCCGATACATATTTTTTATAGTTATAAATTAATATAGGGTAATTTTCTAGTTATGTGTTCTTTTAGAGCGAAGTTGTCAAATTTTACTTTAAAAACATGACAATCTGTAAACACAAATGCAAAGATTGTTGTCAAACGCCAATTGTTTAAAATAAATAATAATGCATATACAGTTAATCTTTATTTAAGAGATAAAATTAGTTATCGAAACGGGGACTGTTATTCAAATTCCAGGTAAACTATCATTTTTTATCTATGTAGATTGCATTTAATAGAGGCAAGAAAATTTTTAAAATCATTAATTTCTTCTTTTTTTTCGGTTATTCATGGTTTAAAGCTGTTAAAATTGGGTTGTTATATTTTTGCATTGCTTAAGTTCAGTCCATGCAGTGGAATGTATGTGTATGTGTAGGTTAAGCAAGGAGACTCGGGACACGAATCGTTCATTAGTTATCAATCATTTGGTCTCGTACTTACATTTTAACAGCGGCTTTCTTTTAAAATTAAAAAGAATATTTACGAGCAATCTTGTAAATACGTGATATGAATTAATTTCAAAAAATGGTAATAAATAATAATAATTAAGAAAAATGAAAACATTGCTCAACTCCTTGCATTTATTTTAAGTAGATACTATACATATATAAATACATAGCTTAATTTTAATTAGTTCTAGGGCGTGTTCTAATAACAAAAAAAAACGGATAATGTATTATAAAAAAAACAATAAAAAGTTTGGTAACTTTACTTTCCGTTGTTTTATTAAACACTCCCTCGTACAATGCCATTCCCTAGAAACCTTGACTTTTCACTATTCAACTTTCATCAACAGGGTCTACCAAAAGTCTCAACCTTAAAAGAATTTACAAAAAAAATATCCATCCTATCCCATGGGTGTGGAGCATTTAAATTTAAGACAAACCTTTGACTTTTACTACCTGGTACATTTTCAACAAAGAAAAAACATTTTTAAAAGAATGCCACTGCAAATGCGTTCCGGTCGAGCAACATTGCATTTTAAAAATGGCTTTGATTGTACTGAGTGACCCAAGAAGTTGCACCGTAAAAAAATCATTGAATGTATTCTAAATTTAAGACATATATCTTTATGTAAGTTGATACAATGCAAAGAACTGCTAAAAAATCACTTGACATTTGTTTCTTTTTAAACTAAAATAACGAAACAATATCACAAATGTTGTATATTTGATCCACTCTATCTACGCTTATGCGGCGATTTCTGGTTATTTAAATCATGGAATATCCGAATTAATCCAAGGTCGTCCAGGTGGCCACTTGCATTAAGAAACAAGTTTGCAGTTAGTTAAAGTCAACAAGAGCTTTACTTCAATGATGAAATTGCACCTAGGAACTTTCACTATTTCTTTTATGATTGTTATTACCTTCATTTGTAGCTGACAATGGCGTCCGGCAAAATCTTTTAAACCTAATGAACGTTTCGCACCCGCTCTAATACCTAAAATATTACATTAGATAACGAAGATAACAGCGTGGGTACCAAAAAATGTCGACCTTGTCGTTTCTCGTGCGATGATCCTATTCGCTATGGGAGAACGGTAAAAGTGAAAGGTGCTGGCAATACTGTGTGTGGAGGCAAAAATATAGAACGTGTAAATTTAAAAAAAAAAGATAAGCCTTTACAAAACCGTTGAAACCCAGCTGATTGAGAGACTCGACAAGGTAAGTCTGCCTGCGTCCTGCGTGGCATGTCGCGTATAATTAAATAAATAGAAGGTAACCACGAAATCGAAAGTACATAAGTGGCCGTCGTCTAGTGCAAAAGACAATAAAGAATGGCTGGGGTACCAGAAGAACTAAAGGCGACTTTGAAAAAATTCAGGCAGGAGCATCTTTTACGTTTTGTCAACGAGTTAAACGAAAAAGAAACGGAGAGTTTAGTGCACCAATTGAAGACGATTCGGTTCAATGATGTTAATGAACTTTTCATGAAGGCCATGGAAACTTGCCGTTCTGGAGTAGAAAAAATCGATTCTAGAATGCAACGAATACCTTTGGAGCAATTTGGTTCAGAGAAAAATACGGATAACGAAATATTGGATTTATATAGAAATATTGGACTGGATGAGATTTCCCACGGACGAGTGGCGATACTTCTTTTGGCGGGTGGTCAAGGCACCAGATTAGGAGTCTCCTACCCGAAAGGGATGTACTCTGTTGGACTTCCTTCTGGAAAAACTTTATTCCAAATACAAGCGGAAAGAATCAGGAAAATCAACAGTCTAGCAAAACAAGGCAAAATAGTTTGGTATATAATGACTAGCGGTCCAACAAATAGTACTACAAAAAAATATTTTGAAACTAACAATTATTTCGGCTTGAATCCCAACGACGTCAAATTATTTCAACAAGGATTCCTTCCTTGTTTCGACTTTGAAGGGAAAATTCTTATGGAGAACAAACACGTCGTTGCCATGGCTCCAAATGGAAACGGAGGCATCTACAGAGCATTAAGTGACAATCAAATACTGGCAGACATGGAAAAACGCGGAATAAAATACATACATGTTTACAGTGTTGACAATATCCTAGTTAAGGTTGCTGATCCAGTTTTTATTGGTTATTGTGTGAAAAATGGAGCGGAATGCGGTGCAAAAGTCGTGAGCAAGAACGGTCCTAACGAAGCAGTCGGTGTGGTTTGTAAAGTGGATGGAAAATATCAAGTCGTCGAATACAGTGAGATTACAGAAAAAACTGCCAACCTACGCGATCCCTCTGGCAACCTGGTTTACAACGCAGGAAATATTTGCAATCACTTTTTTACATTAGAATTCCTGAAAAGGGTTGCCAAACAACACGAAAATGAATTAAAATTGCATGTAGCAAAAAAGAAAATACCTCACATAAATGAAAACGGCGAAAAGATAATCCCTTCTAGTGTCAACGGCATTAAAATAGAAAAATTCATTTTTGACGTGTTCCAGTTCACTGAAAAATTCGTCACTTGGGAAGTACCGAGGAATTCCGAATTTAGTGCGTTGAAAAATTCAGATGATGTAGGGAAAGATTGCCCTTCGGCAGCTAGAAAAGACTTGTTAACCTTGCACAAAACTTACATAGAACAAGCTGGGGGAATAGTCAAAGACGGCGTCAACGTGGAAATTTCCCCACTTTTATCCTATGCAGGTGAAAATATCGGAAACAAAGTAAAAGGAGTGATATTTGAAAACGACACTGTTTTGTTATCGGAAGATGAGCGTCAAAACACTCATAAAACTTTCATTTCTGTAAACGGATTTACATAAATTAGAAATTTATATTTTAGCCTATTTATTGTTAAATTTTTATTCATCAAACTACCCATTAATGTTTAAAAAAACATTTTTTTCAATATATGTATATATTTTAAATAACATTTCATCTTGTTTTTATTTTTTAATTTTTTGCAGAAATTTCCCTTACAATCGAAATTTGACTTTTAAATTAATAAGTCTGATTATCTCCAGTTATCTGCGTTATTGGCACTCTATACGAGGTGTGATCAATTAATACGCTGTAGTAATTATAACATTGAATATATTATAACCAGTTGCCAGGAAGTTTGATGGCAGATGTGCGTCGCACCCTGCACAATTTAATTTCAAACTTTCACATTATTTTTGTACATATCTCTCTAAAGATATGTCGATTATTATTGGGGGTTTTAAAAATAATGCTTACGTTATTTTGATTGAGTACGTCTCGTTATATTTATGTAAAAAAAAATGATAGAACGTACTTAGGACAAAGCTCTTACCTACCGAATATTCTCGGAAACCGTCAAAATTAGCGATTACATATGATTCAATTTATCATGCCGTATTAAAATCATTGTTTGGAGATTGATTTTTAAAGATTTTTATTATGAAAACGTTATCAGAAACCTTCGTGATGATTGATTTCCTGTTTAAAAAAGGAATTGAACCGCTTTAAAATAATTGATTACGGAATTTTGATATTTTAAAAATCTAAATCAAAGAATGACCTTAAAAAGGCATAGATATCTCTACATATGTACATGATGAAAATGTAATTAAACCTTGTGCCATCTATGGTTTATAAAAGGAACTGATATATTATTTGAATTGGATGTCGGCACATAGATGGCATCACTAAATCTAGCGTAATTAGGTTGAGCGGTTTTTAACAACCGCAAATTAAAATCAAATATGTATAAACTTTAGCAATAAAATGATGCAACCGAGCACCTGTTAATTGTTAATTAATTTTTGCACCTTACATTACGATGGCCCAATAATGTTCAAGTGATAGATATTAATAATAAAGGAGCACATCAAGTCTTTGGCCTTTCTAATTACGTGACATTTTTGTTATTATATTTGTTTAAATCGTGTGGTGTTAAATCAGCCTTTTTCCGGCGAAAATCGCCAGACGAGAAGCGAAATTTTGAAACAAAACTCTTACTTAATGGGAATTCGATTATTATGCAGACTTATCTATGGTCGATGGACTATAATCGTTGGTTTCTATGCAAAATCGCTTTTACATAATATTAATTGGCGGACAAACGTTAAAATTGATTTTTATCGATTAAATCAGCTTGGACGAAACTGTGGATGTTCCAATATCGTCGGTCAAATAACCAGGAATTACAAAAAAATGTTGCTTAAAACAAATCGTGCAACTTAAAATAAAACTTTCTAAATTGTTCCACATTAAGCTAATTTTCTCCCTATCCAAACTGTAGAATATTGATTTTCCCATTTTTTTTATAAAAGACGGTTAATTAATAAAAAAATACATGTATGTATGTATTTAAATGTGGTAACCTTGCAAGAAAAAGGACATCAGTAGCTATATCAACATTTCATAAATTGAGTGAAGGTTTTTCATGCTAGGGATGCAATTAATTAAACAATTAAGTCCAAAGTATATTACTCGTATTACTAAATAACTAAAGTGTATAAACGTTAAAAAAAGCCCACATGAATACGAAAAAATATAATGTAGAAACGAGGTGAAAGGAACATGCTATTGGTAGATGGAGAATTAAATTCACTAAACCGCATTTTATTATATAACAAACAAGTTATAGTACATAAATAATTATAATGTTAAGAACAAGAAGTTTAGAAGAACAAAAATACATTTTCTCGTATAGAAACATGTATACGAGTCTTATCTAGAAATTAAATTTAATACTTGCGGCATCCAATGTAGTACCTACTTGCCGAACGAGTGGAGAAAAATAGCCTGCGAAAACGGATGATAACAATCGTAACAGACATATTTATTATACACTTGACAAAAATTAGCATTCCATTATTTATTACTGGAGGAAACATTTGTCATTCTCACAGAAAGGGCCTTCTCGATTCGAGATAACGCAACTGAATATCTAAGAACAAACCACAACCAAAGTGTAATAATTTACTACATCATATTTTATTTATTTTTCCTGCAAGACAATTTAAGCAGGTTTATCGATTTTTCTTTCAAGTTGAACCGTTTCGAGAGAAAAAAAGTGATTGAAATATATGAGACGATAGACTAAAAATAAAACAGGAATTTTGAAAAGTACAAAGAGACATAAGGATAATTTCCAAAAAATAGTTGGACTTTCTCTTTCTATAAAAAATATCATTTGCACAGTAGATGCATATTGCATATCCTGCAAAACAAAGTCGCTATTTTTTTATTGCAGAGAAATCAACGGATATTAAACTTGGAATGGGGAAAAGTCATAGTGGTAGTGGGTCACACATTGGCCAGAATTCTTAGTTTATTAGCAGAAATAGAAATGAACGGTTTTTTTATGATATATCTATTAAACACGTGATAATCACTTATACGTAAAAGTCAGGACGATTCGGGAGAATATAGCAAATACGAACACTTGAAATAATAATGGATTTGGCTGTGCATAGGCGTGTTGCAAGGTTTTTGTTCTGATGGCACATTTGATACGATTAGAAGTTCTGATAATCAGAAAATAATTCTGATTTTGGGAGCTATTCTTTGTTTTCTCACTTAATTTCAAGTTGATCATAGCGCATGTAGAGCTTAATCCCTGCAGCCATGAACAGCGGAAAAGATATATATATATATACGGCGGATATATATATATATATATATATATATGTATAAAAATATATGTAAATATGTATACATATAAATGATTAAAAAAACTAGGCCCTGCCAGTTACTGAGAAAGGTTCCATATATTGAATAAATAAAAGGGGAATTGCTTTTAAAACATGCAATTGTTCAGTTTCAAGGTAACTTTTACTAAAAACAATTGAAACATATTTCCATACAAAATCTATTTTCTTGTAATTAGGATGTCGATGAAGGAATATGAGCCTTTTTCATTTTTTGGACCCAAACTAATGTTCTAATGGATAATAAATATCGTTATTATATAGTAAATGTGTATATACATATGCACCTACAACGTTTTAAGTTCGAGACTGGTGCTGGAACCCATTTAGTGGGGGTCCGTAGGTTTTCTCTTCGTTCGTTCCCCACTTGGAGCATTTCACTAAATCGTTAAAGAACCACTTTTATTCTTTAAGTGCTCCAGTCTATGTTAAATGCGCGTTGTATGCTGTCACATTTGGGGAGAATTTTTCGATTTCTGTATGAGTGAAGTGTGCATTAGCTCCTGCGTGTGATCAGTAGTGATTTTAGTGCGCTACAGTGAATTGTTATTTTTATCATTGTTATTATTAAAATGGTGTCGACCAGTTTATTAGTGTTTGCTCTTTTACTATTTGGTAAGTGTCCATGTATATTTGTATGTGTAACATATTACAAACCAGTAGACATACATTGCGTAAAGAGAAAAAAGTGCACTTAATAGAGAAATTGAACATTTACTGTACGAATTTGTATAACTTTCTCCCCCACTTCTGGCATACTACTTATAAATATTGAGTAATTAATTGTATAATTCTCAAGGTACAACTGACACACTGTGTGAATCTGTGTAGTGGTATTATGTATAAGAAATGATTACATAATGAGGCTTTTTTTAGAAAAGGTTCTTTAATCAACCAAAGCAAGACCTTAGTTTTTACACTTGAATTTATTGCCACATTATATGGTTTATGGAATTATGATATCCTAGTGCCAATATACAAATCGGGAATACATTCCAATAATTAGAGCGTGAAATTAACTGCTGCGAAACTTTTTGCGCATATTATTTTTCTTTCTTTAATAATCGAAATTTTATTTTATTATCAAATACATATGTAAGTAAGTAAGTAGTATATGAATCCCTCTTTGTGAAATATTAATTTCAAGTAGTATTAGAAAGCAAGGTCGAAACGCGTTTTGTGAATTAATATGTCAAGGATCGAATTGCGCTCAGTGAAAAAAAGTAATATACTTTTCTTCATATGCAAAAAAAACCGAATCAAATTTTCGGGATCACACAGTGGGCGTTTAAAATGTCACGGACAAGGCTTATTCTAATCTAGAAATTTTTCTGAAAATTAGCTTTTTATGATAAAAAATATATATATTTGAAGGATATCCAGTTACATTCAAACCATAAAAGGTAAACTTCTATTTTAACTTTTAAGTTTGAAAAATTAAAAACAATAAAATAAATACATGTAGGTTAATGATGCTAAACAGTACCAACATGTTTCTTTTCAAATAAAATTATTGATTTGGTTTTTAAAATGGAGTGTTAAATAAACGATAAAATTTGAAGATGATTAAAAAATAAAATTAAAATTAGATATATGTTTGGTTATTAAAAACCATGGCGTCCATCTCAACTTTCTATTTCTCTGCCCTATTAGACAATCAGGCATGAGATTTTTTCAGTACATATCAGTAAAAACTGTCAATTTGTGGCTTTTCCCTTTTTGTTAAACGCAAATAGGTTATAATGTAGGTCAATAATCTTTCCAATTGACTAAAAACAAATGAATTTATAATAAAAGTTCGATTGTTACGTATAACATACCGCACTAACCTTGGTTAGTTTAAAATTATGACATTTGACTTATGAACGTGGTATAAAGTAAAAGTAAAATCCGGCTAAAACGTTTGTAATGTAGGTGCTGGGGTACTGCACTGGTGCCATGTCACGTTTAGCTTATGGTACCAGTCGATTGTCCATATCAGGACCTTTCGCCAAGTAAAAAAAAACTTATAGTGCAATATACCTTCATACATGCATAACGCGCAACAAAACAAGTAGATATCTATGAGAACTTAATTATTTTCAAAAATACCGCTTGGCATTTAAACTATAGAATTTTTACCTTAAACTCGAAAGATTAAATCATCGTTACAACATTTTGCGGGCTGAATCGTGAGATTTTTCTTAACGCCCCGTTAAAGAATGACAGTGAAAGGCCAAAAAAAATATATCAAATGATATAATTGAATACAATTTCACTTTTCGTGATTGTTTATTTGCAGGACAATCGTGTTTTGCGCTCTAATTCTTTTACTTGGGGTCGCCAACTATTACGTATTTCATTTATTTTCTATTCATTTTCATTTAATTACTTTAATTGGCGATCTCCAGCACCTTCTCGTTATTTCGGATACTGCATTTTAATTACATTAAAAACTTCAATGATTGTTGTTTTTGAATTGAAGGCCATTTAAAGTTGGGCGTGGTCCTAAACGACCTTCCATTCGCTTGATATATACATACGTACGATATCCGCATGCCCAAATAATCTTGTTAGCAATAATTTTCTTTTTTGTATTTTATAACCCAAATTCAACTTTCAAAGGTAAAATCAAGGTTTGCTCGTGATAAACAACTCCTTAGAATTGCGTACATAATAATTTGTCCATTTAAAGCATAGCCCTTTTTTTCAAAGGTTATTTTTGTTCTTTTAACAGGTTTGGTTGAAGGTCAGAGAAAAGTTGTAAGACCATTGCCGATCGCTCCGGATACGAAAGAACGGGAAAAGCCAATTTTGACTGTCCGGAGGAGTTTGGGTATTACCCCCACCCAAGTGATTGCACGCAATATTACGTTTGCGTCTTTGGTGGGGCCTTATTAGAGTCGTGTACTGGAGGACTAATGTATAGGTACTGAAGTGACAATAAAATTATTTCCACAAAATCATCAGTCCTTTAGATAAAATAAAACATTTACACAGGCCATCATACGCTTTCAAAGCCTTAACGACATTAAATTTTCCAGTCATGAACTCCAAACGTGTGATTGGCCAAGAAATGTTGGTTGTAACGGACTAGAAATCGTTGGCGGAGCACAATCGTCGGCGACATCTGCGCAGAACGGAGTGAGTCAAAATATAAGAAACAGAGATAGAGAACGTACACGTGATAAAGAAGATGTTAGAGTCGATTCCAGAGTGAAATACTCGCTTCCGCCTCCGCCTCAACCGAAAGCCGTAGTTACAACAAGAGGACAACCCAGACAATCTCAAAGGGAAACTTTAAAGGTTTGAAAATGCTATGTAGTGATAAATCACGTAAATTCAGATAAGCATGGTCTATTACTATTTATATATCATTGAAATCGATTGATGTATATAAATTTGGTTTGTTTTATAGCAGCAACTTTATTCGGAGGTCGAAGAGTCTTTGCCACCGGCTGAAGAAATTGAAAACGATCGGCAACAAAGAGTTTACCGCGGACAACCATCTGTTGTAGGTCAAGTTCAGAGAGACAGAGATGGGTACAGGCATACAAATTTTCTACCAGTAAGTGAAATCTTGCTTACAATAAACTTTTTATTTAAAATTCGTTCTTATGTTTTTTAGACGTACAAGGATCGCGGAGAAAAAACTGGAGTGATTTCTCTAGGAACTCAATATAGGTGAGTGCACGATTATTGTTTTAATTCCCAATAAAACTTTGCATATCGACTTGATCTTCAGTAGTAGTACTACGACATCAGACTTGAACGAAATATTGACAAACGACTTGACGACAACAACAAAGAAAAGACGCAAAAGGTAAAGACCAACTTTACTTGATAAACACCAAAGATAATGATAATTTCCCTTAGATCGACCCAAAATCATCCATCGTGGCACGTGAGAAATCATCAATTTAGACAAATATTTATTCCTCGTTCAATTCCGCATTACGCTCTTCCATCTAATCGAGTTGAAGTTCGTTATCCTATAACTCAAAGTTTCATTAATTCGAACATATTGACTGGACCGGTAACATCAGCTACGGCCCATCATTTTGACCGACCAGAATTCATACGTAATCAACAAGAAATCCTGCCGAAAAACTCGCTGCAATCAGCCTTTTCCAATATAGTATCCCAAACGATAAAGCCAATATTTAACGGACAAGAAGTGGCAGGAAGTCATACCGAAGTTGTAACTAAAGGGTTTGGTGAAGAGGATTTAGTTAAAGATAACAGTAGCAAAGATCAGGATTTAAAACCTAAAGCTTCTGAAGATGACGAAGAAATAGGAAAAAATGATGATGAGCACACTGAAGAAGGACAGGAGTCGGAGTTTAATAAAGAATCTGAAGAAGGGAATCCTAAAAATACTAATCACACTACCAGTTATGAATATCATTCGGATGAGCCTGATGATGAAGATTTGGGGCCTCCCCCGTCTTTTTTTGAAGAAAAAAATAAATATGCTGATATAGTGAATCCCTTTGAAGACCCCAACTTTGATTTTGATAGATTTTTAGAAAAACTCGGTTCCACTACTACAAGCAGCACTACTAGTACAACAACAACAACTACTTTCAAACCAATAATAATACCTCAAGTTCTGGAAGAATCAAGACCAGTGAAAATAGCAAACGAACAAGAAGTATTAGAAATTACTACGAGATTTAACGACTTTATAGTTGTTCCTAGAGAAGACATTTTAGATGATGCAGAAATTATTCGACCAGCTACTCCGGCGCCTGAACCAATTGTCAAACCCGTCAGTGAAGATTTAATTGATGATTACGACGAAGAACGAGGGGCTTCCAATAAAAAAATATATTCAAGCAAAATTAATAATCCTCCAGCAACGACTACAAATAGCATTCCTGAATACGAATACTACTGGGAGGAATATGAATATCCAGAATCAAATATTACTGAAACCGTCAAGCCTCCAAGTCGAAATAATAATTCAGATGTGCCCAGTGTTAAATATTCAGCAAAGTATAATAAAGAAAAACGTAACAAGGACGACGCATTTAAAGAAGAATCAACATTAAACATTCACACCACATCTAGATATAATGATTCTGATAAAATAGAATCCAGCTCCAGTTCCGTTCCACTTAACAGTTCTGAGAATGTGTTCACTTCCACATCATCTCCAACAACAACTACTACTACAACTATAAGAACAACAACGACGGTTAAAACGAAAAAGACTTCAAATAGAAAACGAACTACTACTACTACTTCCACTACAAAAGCCCCTGTACAAAAACAAAAACGAAAACCAACGAAGACGAATTTGTTCGAACATGACTCTAGACAAGAACAATCCGCTATCGTTGCCAAAAGGTAACTTTGGGATGTGGTTGGTGCTAATTTAATTCTAGCGAACAAATTGGAGGTTGTCACTTGTGCAACAGCATTTTGAACATTTCAATTTGTTCTAAAAATTTAACATTTTTGTAAAAATTTTTAATCTTAGTTTACGTCATGTACGGATGCATCATAAAATTACCTTTATTTTTTGTTGTTTCAAATAAATAGAGGAGGTATGTCAAACATTTCGGTTCATTCAGAATACTTATCCCAAATAAAGTGAAAGTCCGATTCGAGCCGCTAAACGAAGCATGAAGCATTGGCGAGATTGAAAAAGCTCGTCTTAGCTTAGATAAACCTTGAATATTAGAATGGCGGTTCAATTTCAACTTTGATACCAAAATATTTCTACTCATTTTAGCGAAGATAAAAGTGAAGCTGTGCCCCAAACAGTTTCGACTGTCCCGGCAAGCGCAAAACCATTAAACAATGCTAGTACCAATCAATATAATAACATTCAGCAAAATGAGCAAAACCAGAATAATCGGTACGACCCTTATTACGCCCTGTACGACGAAGAGGCTGAAATTTACAAGGAAGTTGGTAAGTAAATATATGTATAAAAAATATTAAAATCGCATAGAAAATATTAATTTTACAGCTCTGGTCCGCTTTTAAATGGGCCACCTCTGTAAAATTTATATTTGCCGTGCGATCTTGATATATTTTTTTGTAAGGCATCTAAAATTATATCTTATTTGTTAGAATAAATTCTTGTCACGCTCGATTAAAATCCAATGCCTACTTTGCCTCTGTTTTATGGCGATAATTTTAAAATCGGCTTTAGGGATATTTAAGTTTGTCTTCGGTATTGTGTTTAAAATCATTCAAAATGCTTGTCCTTTATATTTTGTTAAAAATATTTAATCTTAAATAAAATAGTCTTTATAGCAGTTATATTAAACACCAAAAAACATTTTTTTTACACTTATTGAATTGTGACATCTAAATTAATAGTATTTTGAGAAAAAAAATCATTTAGTACCTGGGATGAATCACATCGTGAAAAATCGTAGCGAAAGGGTCATGAACTATGACGAAAATCGTAATAAAAAAAAACACAACCCATCCAAGGAAAATCGAGCATGACAATTAAATTTGTGTTACTTCATTCAAATCACTGTCCAATTGGATACATTTCTCCTATCTATTTTTAATATTGTCAATTACCTTTCTAAGACTGACGGAAGTAATCTCTCTACAAACGTGTCGTGCGTATTAGCCTCTTATACATCCGATAAATCATTTCTTAATATGTAATTCTAAAAAATCTGTAGCATTCATACTACCCTTAGGAAAAATGGACCAATAAGCGTATCACTTATTATTCTGCACCCAACATTTACTTTTTGGGAATACGGTCTTTTGCAGTTGATAACCCAGTGTAAATGTTCATGAGACCAAAATTTTTTGCAAATACCGTTAAGCTGTAAAAGTTACTTCGTCATTGAACAGAATCTATTTTAAAAAATTGTCGTTATTTTGATTCTCTCCTCACGCACACAAACAAAATTTCAATTTTCTGTTCTTGTTTCCCGTTTTCAAAGTTTGCAAAAATTTTTATTTAAATTTATTTTATTCTTTTTCAAATATTGACGAATATTTTTCCCTGGTACATTTAAATCCAAAGTTCCTATCTCCAAACTAGTACAATCTTTATCAAAAGAGCGTGTACGCGTTTTTTCCGAATGTTTAAAATATACTTATTACTAAATTTTTTAAATTAATGTAGATTACAAAATGATACGGCGCAATCATTTAAAAAGCTATGCAATTACCATTATTCTATAATATGTCCTCGCACCTCCTGGGCATACTTGCAACCAAATCTTTTTATCAGATTATTTTTACACATTTCGCACCTTTCCCACCCAGTTCACAACGAACTTTTTTGCCTTTTTAATTACTTTAGCAACCGATAAAAATAATAGTTTTAGTTCTTTTAGGTTTTTGTAAATGAACATTGCCAAAAAACCCTTCCTATACTTCGCAATCATTGTAGAATAGTCGCTTTCACTTTAGGGTTATAAGGGATATTTAAATGAATCTGTTTGCATAACAGCAATCTTATGATCAACAATCGTATTGCAAAAAAGATAGAAATATCTATGGTATTTTCGAAAAAAAGGCATTCTTCTGACATAAACTATACTGGGGGGTATACGGGGTTTTGCAAAGTAATTTGTAAAATAATTTAAAATTATTATTTTTCTGTAGCTTTCTATACACCTCTCTTTTACTCCTCTCATTATCAACAGAAAGACGCACATTTTCAATTTTATTCTGCAATGTTAACTGATTGTCTATTTCAGAACTTTTTAAGGTGGTACTTCTTTTTCTTCTTTAAAATTTAGAAAAACTTCCACTTACACTCTCAAGAATTGTTTTATTCATTTCTAAAATAAAATTACATTTAGTTTTCAAGACAATTACAAAACAAGTGACTCAACTTTGGTCAGCTTTTTATTGTACTCTTCACATTCGACCCTTCTGACCAGAGATTATTATTTCAATAACGTAAGTTAAATTTTAAATTCGGAAATGGATAATCAATTAACTTTGCAGGATAAAATTGAAATTGGCCATGCAAATCCGGATTTCATTTAATTACATTTCTTTCTGTGGGTACTCTCTCACGAAAAGTGTACCAGAGAAATAGAAAAAACTTATATAGGAGACTGAGACGCTCCTGTGAAGAGACTACACCCGTAAGTCTGAGAAAACTGATAGGTAGTATCAAAAAAAAAGTACGAGAAACATATACTTGGACGATGCTTTGATTCAAGCAACATAAATTTAATTGTTATGACTGATTTTTGTTGGATGTGTTGTGTTTTGTTTTTAATTGTTATGTTATTTATCACAGAATTTAATAAGATATTATTTTTTAGTTGTTTGCTATTTTTTTGACATTAAAGCACATAAAATTAAATCTAGTGCTTACCTCTACGTCCCTAATGATTGATTACTTTTTTTAAAGTCATTTTAATTCAAATTTTGTATTATGCGATTTACATACCGGATAAAGGCCTTTTCTGGAGCGGCATATTCTTCAAATTTCATTAATGTAACGTTTTTATTAATAAACATCTTTTACACAACACAAAATCTGAGGTACAAGTATTTTGAATTATTCTAAAGATAGTACTGAAGTCAAACTAAAAAAATTCTATAAAATCATTATAAAAAAGAGGCAACGAAGGTCGGTCTTGGATTTTAAGCCAGCATCAGAATAATTTATCCCAAGATATAGTTTTAGGTGCCTTACAAATTAAAAAAAAATATCATTGCCGCACATATGTATACTAAATAAATTTATTGGTAGTCTTCCAAAAAATGTGATATGGTTATTGAACCATCTCTGTAAATTATACTATATAAAAGGGAAAGATACTCTCTACATTAACTTCTAGATTTTGTTCCCCAAAACGCTTATAACAACAACAATGCTCCGGTTGTGAGTACCAGAGGAAACAATGCATTAACTAGACCTGCGCAGGAGTCAACTGCTAAAAGGGGGAATGTTGTTTATAACAATGTTAACCAAGATATTTACCAACAATCGTCAACAGTGAGCGATTATACCGACAATTCTTATCAGGTTAATACTAAATCTTTCAAATAAATGTTTGCATTTTAATAAAACTTTTTAAGGATGAAGATTCCGCGTATCGTCAAACGAATAAAGCTCCAGCCAGGTAAGAGGTTTTTGTTTTTTTGTTAACAATTTGCTTGGTGACTGTTAACTTTCCTTCTACATTATGAACATACCAGGAATCTCGCCTCTAAGTTGTTTTTATTGTCTAAAATAAATTTTAAAGTATCACGGCGAAAGACCTGATATGTCCTAGTTATTAATCGTAAATGACACACAAAAATAAATGGGGAATTATTATCATGATCGTTTATTCTAGCCGGGAGCCTCAGACAGGGACACACCTTCTAATAAACCCGGGAAACGTATTAAATTCCCACCAAGATCCCGATTTAGAGCCCACAGGGGCGGAATTGCATGATCCTCAACATTTAATTACAACTACTCCGAAACCTACGTTTCACTACATTACTAAGTCACCCAAGTCAACTCACCAGATCTCTTCTGCGAATAATGGCAATGATACTGCTACTGAAAGTGAACAATTACAACTTATCTTGCCCCCAACTACTTATTCGCCGCCCGTGTATTTTTTTAAAGCGATTTTATTGAACACCCCTGGATCAGTCTTGAAATTTGTACAAAAGAATCAGAGTAAAAGTTTAACGAAAACTCCTTATAGATACAAGACTTTGAAAGCAATACGAAAATTAATAAATCCTTTAAAACTTAATAATGAATTATTAACGCTTAATAGTACTAAAAAATATGAATTACCGACTAGTACTGTTACGACGCCGACGACGACAATAACTACAACAACAACAACAAGAACAACAACTGCACATATTCTGAAAAAAGAGGAGTTAAAAAAATTAGCGCCGCCCTTTTTTAAACCCAAACTAAGTACCGGAACTCCCTTAAATATATCCCTTCCCCCCCGAGTGTCCCGGGTCAATGGTACCATAAAATCTCTTATTGCTGGGACGGAAGAACGATCGAAAAGCAAACAGAGGTATTTTAAAATTCGTTCTAATTTGCATGGATTCCTGGCACCGATATTTCCATACATAAAACTGCACTTTATTCATAACCGGTATCATTTTGGATTTATGGATAATGGAATAGCCATAGATGATGATAATAATAATAATATTATTAATAAAAAGTTAATGAGACTGGGAAGTTGACTATGGATTTACTTTACGCAACACGCATTTTTATACAGTCATCATCATTAACATCCTATTTACACTACACTCATTTCTACAGGGTAATTCGCTAATTACAGCATTTGCCCTGTACTCTTTATAGTTGTAGAAATAAGTTGTTTCGTAAACGGAGCTTTTCTAGTTTTATTATTGGAGCATGAATATTTTTTAAGGGTTATTGTATTTGATAATGAATTACTTGGCTTAATAATTTTAGAACACCATCCAGAGGACGAGGTACATCTCATTACACAAACTCTGTTCCTATTGTTAGTAACGAAGTTACCGTTAACATAAACAGGGGTGCTCCAGCTCCGTAAGTGCTCCTCCATATACAATTAATTCAATATACTGATTAAACAGAGTGTACACCAAGCACGAATAAACTTAAAATAGACAAATCGAGACGTCATTTGTAGTGGTATTCTCCACTTAACAAACCACTGATTTCAATATGATGTCTATAAATTTCTTAAAAACTAAGTACTTACCCTGTATTTGCTTTTTGATAATTCCAAGGGTCTCTGATTGTTAACATTCCACAACAAACATGTAGACGCATGCATATGTCCACTAACTCGTCTATACAGGGTGTTGATATCTGAAATAGTTAATTACAGTGGTATTTAAAATATGCACTCGGGTCAAATTCAATTTATAACTCTGTTTAACTGAAGTAATAAATCATTGAATTTTTTTTCTACAATTTTTTTTTCTTTAGCCGCTCTCGACCAACTTTGAAACCCTCAACATCCATAGTCTCAAAAGCATCGGAATTCATTGATATCTATAAATTCCCCCCACAGAGGCCTGATCCTCTATATCCCCAACCACAACCAGACAAAACCGCTGCTAAATGTCGGAAGGATGTTTGTTTACTGCCCGATTGTTATTGCGGAGGGAAGGAGATACCTGGTAAGAAAAATATTGAATATTGTGCATTCAAAAACACGCAAATCCCAGAAATGTTAATGTGTTTTTGAGCGTAATCCAATATTGATTGGGGACTTAAGAAATTTTGAAAATGAACAGGAAACATTCCAATGGACGAGACCCCACAAATCGTGTTAATGACCTTTGACGATGCCATAAACGAGTTAAATAAGCCCTATTATATTGAACTGTTTGAAAATGGGCGCCAGAATCCCAACGGGTGTCCCATTGCTGCCACTTTCTACGTTTCGCACGAATGGACGAATTACGGTCAGGTCCAAGACTTATATGCCACTGGCCACGAATTAGCTTCGCACACAGTTTCGTAAGTGGCCTTTCTTGGGCCATATGGGCATTGGAATGCAATCAAATCATCATCAATCAATACTTTTCTGTATTTCTTTCTGACAATTGGTGTTCTTGATTGATTTTTATCTACATAAATCATTTGACTAATATTTTCTTTCTTCTACTAACAACTAGGAGACTTGCCAGTCGAACAAGTACCTCAAATAGTACTCCTTACTTTTGACGATTCCGTAAACGACTTGAACAAGGGTTTGTACCAAGACCTCTTTGAAAGAGGCAGAGTCAATCCTAATGGATGTCCTATAGCAGCTACGTTTTATGTTTCTCATGAATGGACTGATTATAGTCAAGTACAAAATCTCTATTCAGATGGGCATGAATTGGCATCACACACTGTATCGTAAGTCTAAAATCTAAAATATTCTTCTTACATTCATGCTTTTTCTTCTTTCTTAATATTGAGCTAAAATTATTATCAGTAATACTTGGTGTTTATTAGGCATAGTTTTGGAGAACAATTTTCCCAAAAGAAGTGGACTCGAGAAGTGGCCGGTCAAAGAGAAATATTGGCGGCTTACGGAGGCGTTAAAATGGAAGACGTACGAGGAATGAGAGCTCCATTTTTATCTGTATGTAATAAATATTACTTAAATCATTTTAAAACGATTCTTTAATTTAGGTTGGCGGAAACAAAATGTTTAAAATGTTATATGACTCGAACTTCACCTACGACTCCTCTATGCCAATCTACGAAAATAAACCTCCAAGCTGGCCTTACACCTTGGACTACAAATTGTTTCATGATTGCATGATTCCTCCATGTCCCACTAGGTCATATCCCGGAGTTTGGGAGGTTCCCATGGTGATGTGGCAAGATTTAAATGGGGGAAGATGTTCTATGGGAGATGCTTGCAGCAATCCCCCTGATGCTGATGGAGTATTTAAAATGTTGCTTAAAAATTTCCAAAGACATTACACCACTAACAGGTCGGATTTTTGGAATCAAAATACAAAACAAATTCTAATTGGTCTGGTTTTAGAGCTCCATTTGGCTTGTTTTACCATGCGGCTTGGTTTACGCAACCCCATCACAAGGAAGGCTTTATTAACTTTATAGATACAATTTTAACAATGAAAGATGTCTGGCTAGTTACGAATTGGCAAGCTATTCAATGGGTGCGAGATCCAACTCCTATATCGAAATTAAATAACTTCAAACCCTTTCAATGCGACTATTCGGTTAGTTTTGATATTTATGTGTTACCATGATTTTGTTATTGATATTTATATAGGACCGTCCAAAAAGATGCAACAATCCGAAAGTATGCAATTTATGGCACAAATCGGGAGTGAGGTATATGCGAACTTGTCAGCCCTGTCCTGACATTTATCCATGGACTGGAAACACTGGCATTCGCAGTAGTAGAATTGACAACGACATAGAAGATTAGATGTTCTAATTGCTTGAAATTTTATAAGAATATTTTCATTAGAATATTTATTAGTAGGCCATTGGACGGATGGGTGTACTGATTTAAATGTACGAGTACAGTACCGTACTCGAAACATTTCGAGGTACATTGGGTTTAAATTAATTCAATACTGTAGATGTTCTTCAGGTATTAGAGCAAGCCAATTTTATCCGACGAGCATCTAAAATTATTTCAATTTATTTCTATGTAAATATTTCTTAGACTAAATAAATGAAGCAATTTAGATATCAACTGTCCAAATTTACCTACTATTAGCAAGAAAAACTTTAAATTTAGATATGAAAAATAGGTTAAATTATATTATTTGTAATTAATTTATTTTAAAATGAAGTAATTGGTAGTGTGTGTGACGGATCCATCAGAGCCTGATAAATAATAAACATTTTACTTAAATATACATACATATTTGGATCTTATTCCAGCCTCGTTCAATGCGCAAATCATTACTTATTCACCAATTGTAAAGTCCACCTCCATCATTATTAAGATGTAAATTCCACTTTTAAACTAATTTTTTTCTTAATTTAGTTATTTCTATTTTGGCAACTGCCCTCGTACATTCATAAAAGAATTCTGTGTTCCTTAATGATTCAATTCAATTCGTTCCAGAAAATTGACTTTGTGTATGATAAAACAGTTATTAACACGAGTTCATTTATTATTGAATTCCATTCATATTAAATTCAACGAGGACTTCATCAATTTGCTGGTTACCGGTAAACATATTTGAATTCAGTGTCTTATCACGATGTTAATGAAACTGACCGTTACAATTTTCCCATTAATAATTTTTAATCAAATCTTAGGCAATGTGGAGAAGCGAGCTTTACAAAAGTCCCATGAAAAATCAAGAATTGAAAAGTTATCGAAAACTTTCTTGGAAAACAAAGTGTCCTACTCAAAAGTCCCGAATATGTCTTTGATAAGCTTGCTGAATACCATTGCGAATGATTATTTACTAGACTGCACAACGGTTATTTTATATGAAGAGTCAACTAAGGAAGAGGATTACGTATTTTTGAAAAATTTTCTGCAAAGTTATCCCCACATTCATGTACACGGGAGCATTTCTATTGATTACAGTTTACAATTGACAAATATCACTAATGAAAAAGATACCACGTGCGTACATTTCATTATCTTCCTAAAAGACCTGATGAAATTTCAGAATTTTGAAAGAAAACGAAACGAGAAGGTAGTCTTGATTGCCAAATCCACTAAATGGAGAGTCCGGGAATATTTGCAAAGCGAATACTCTCAAAAAATCGCCAATTTGCTTGTTATAGTCAAGTCGGGAAAATTAGATTGGAAGGTTGTAAACTGAATTAAGAAATTAATCAAATTAATTTGAGAAACTATTCCAGGAAGAAGAAGAATCTTATACGCTTTATACACATAAATTATTTTCAGATGCTCTTGGTTCAAGCCTCCCTGTGGTAATTGCCTCGTGGTTCGGAGAAAACTTTTCGAAAAATGTCACTTTATTTCAAAAAAATTTATTCAAGGGTTTTCCGGACACAGGTTTATTATAACTACCGCTAGTCAACCTCCGTACGTCATCAAAAAGTAATAAGTTTCCTTTTCATTTAAATCTAGATATTTAAAAGTGTATTAAATAGACAAAAGAATCAAAATGACGAGTATGAATATACAGGAATAGAAGTAAAGTTAATCAGCCTACTTGCGCAAATGTACAATTTCAGTACCGATTTTAAAGAAGCTAACGATGTTAAAACTTTAGGGTAAAAATTATTATACTTTTTAAAGTCATCTGTTTAGATTTTCTCTAAAACCTTTCTTCTAATTACATTTCTTCCAGTTCTAATGAAGCAGTAATAGAAGCAATGAAAATGCGAAGCATAAATCTAGGTATAGGAGGGGTATACATAACCGAAAATCGTTATAATTCCTTAAAGTTTCTCTGGCACAATGAAGATTGTGCATCGTTTATATCCTTAGCCTCGACATCTTTGCCTAGGTTTGCTTTTCAGTTGTAGTTAAACATTTTTATTAAATTCAGCTTTCCAGATATAAAGCTATTATGGGTCCATTTCGTTGGACCGTGTGGTTAGCTTTGATTGCAATTTACTTGGGATCCATTCCAATTTTTTCCTATTCGGACAAGCTCAGTTTCAAATACCTGTTAAAACACCCATCAGAGATAGAAAACATGTTCTGGTATGTTTTCGGTACGTTTACAAATTGTTTTACATTTAAGAGCAAATCTTCGTGGACTAACGCGCAACGCAACACTACAAAGCTTCTAATAGGTACAAAAACAAAATACACTTAATTTATTTAAGATTTCTCATTAAATATTTTTTTATAGGAGTTTATTGGGTCTTTACAATAATAATAACAGCTTGTTATACAGGATCGATTATAGCCTTTGTGACATTACCCGTCTATCCTTCGGTTATTGATACCGTTAGTCAACTTTTGGAAGAAGGATATGACATAGGAATGTTAAATAAAGGAGGTTGGCCGTCTTGGTTCAATAATTTAACTGATGAATCAAGTAACAAACTGCTTCAAAAAGTCGACTACGTTTCCGACGTAGAATCTGGTCTTAAAAACGTTACGAAAGCTTTTTTTTGGCCTTATGCCTTCTTAGGGTCGCGCGAGGAACTCAAATATATTGTAAAAACCAACTTCTCTCTTGAGTACTTCAAATTATTTTTATTTATATGATAACTCATTTTGGCTAATTTTAGAGACAGGAAGTCTTTGCTTCATATAAGCCAGGATTGCTTTGTTACATTTAAAGTAGCAATCGTTCTACCAATGTACACTGTATACGGAGAAATGTTTGAAAATGGTTTGCAAAAAATTTTACAATCAGGACTCAACATTAAAATAAAATCGGATATTGAATGGGAAATGATGCGCTCTGAAGTTGGAAAACTTTTGGCCGTAATAAATACCCTTTTTTTCTTAGAGTTCCATTTCCATTTAAATTATGTTTAGGCCAATTCAATGAGTGGAAATCTTAAATTAACATCTGGAGAAGATCGGGCTCTAACCTTAACCGACACCCAAGGAATGTTTCTGTTGTTAGGAACAGGATTTACATTGGGTTTCTTAGTATTATTAACAGAAGTATTTGGAAATTGTTTTCGTTTTTGCAAGAAACACAAAAAATCTACCAGTTCTGCTAGTTCTATTGCGAGCAATCCGCGATTTCATGAGAGACAAACTTTTTAAGAGTTTTAAAGCCACAACTTAGTATTTATCAAACTATTCCAAAATAATAAAGTAAAATTTAACTAGAATTGGATTTTACCTTGATTTTTCTATTAATTTCCCGGACTTTTAACACTTAATTTTTTTCAGGAAACTTCTTGACAAATGGTGGACATTTTGCAACAAAATTTCAATTGTTTTTCACTGTCAAAAAATAAATATCTAATAACCATTTCCACTGGTTGCACTTTTCGGTACTCAATGTATCTCTATCCACCTTTGATACCTTCAATAATAAAGGAAGGAAATACACTCAGTGTCAAAAAGTGCAACCAGTGGAAATCGCTATAATGTTTTTTTAAGAGTTGACAACATTAATTGCTCCTTTATAATCAATTATAATAATGTTTATATTAAAATGAAAATATAAAATACCTATAATTAATTATAATTTTTGAATACTATTTTGGATACATAAATATGGAAAGTTAAGCCTAATTTATTCTTGACAAATGATGAATGTATCGCAATATACAGTTTTTAAATGTTGGTAACCCTAGTAACTAGACATGTGACATATGCGATTTTTACAAGTTTTTCTAGGTTAGATGGTTTGTTATTTTGATGGTTATACGTATTTGAAACTAAGTTTAAATATTCTTTCGATTTTTGAGAAATTCACGAGCAAATTAAAGTATTTGCATTAGTTTTTCATTCAAGTTTACTTAGCTTGACCATTATAACAATAACGTATTGGGCGTGATCACGGTAATATTTGTTTTACATTTGTAAGCAGCAAAATGAATAAAGCTATAGTTAGCAAAGGTGAAGATATGGAAAATGATATAAGCATGACTGCTCAAGAACTTCATATATTATCAGAACTTGACAGGTAAAATATTCAATTAACTCAAAATATCCGTAAAATTATCTGGTTATTTTAGCCGCCAGTATGGTTTTCTTTTGTTAAATCACCCGGAAAATTTAAAGAAAAAGATTCTCGTTCAGAAGGTATTAACATAACAAGATTGTGGTATTTTATAAATATGACATCCGGTCATTTTAGGCGATTAAATATTTACAACTGATGGTAATTGAAGCTCGCAAGCATCAAAAAGAACAAAAAACTGGTGAATGCATTCAAAGTAAAGAAATAAGTATTGAACCAAAAACATGGGTAAAACTGGGTCATTTTCATTTGCTTCTTGAAGAGTATAGAAAAGGTATTCTAAACATTGAATAACAATTGCACATAATGGAAATTTTATTAATTTTTTAGCCTTATCTGCCTATCAGATGTTTTATAAAACACAAGAGGAAAACCACTGGCAAAATACCACTTTCCTTTATGGTCTAGGTCTAGTATATTTCCATTTCAAATCGTATCAATGGTAAGTATTTCAAGGAGAAAAACTCAATTAAGAATAAATATAATCTTTTGTGTTTCCATTTACATTCATTACCCGATAAGTTGCGCAAGCCTCGAAAGAGGAATTTTCTTTGTGAAAAATATGTATGTAATTTAATTTCTAAACGCACTCTCAATATCCAAGTAAAACCGTAGAACTGGCAACGTCGCAGCTAAATGTCTTTCGTATTTTGAACTTCGGACTGTTTCGTTTGTCAGTCGGTTCGGTGAGGTTAGAGGCGTGTGGGTCGGTTTGTTGGTTGCATAGGTGCTGAGGCGGGCGATAGTTTTTTTGTTTATTTATTTTCTACGTTTGTGTTCATTATGTGTTAATATTAGTGTTAAGGGATGCCATCAAGTGCTCTTTATATTAAGTTTGAATTTTCGATCACGATTTTCATCTAAAATCCCGTTGCAATTCGTCAATCCGATCAGGAAGTTGATTTTACTGAATATTGAACGTCCCTTATTATCTATGTATATGTTTATGGTATTTAGTGGTAAACACGAGGATTAATTATTTGTATGCCTAGTCGGGTGAGTGATTTTGATTTTCATGTGATGTAAATAGACTGATTTTCTCCCGAAGACTTCTAAATATATTTAGGAATTTTCAGTTCGGTCGATCGTCCGAATCAGTCCGGATGTTTAAAAAGAAAACATCCGCCATTTTGAAGATGACATATATCACGTCATCCTCGTGTTATTTCTACTACTACTCCTGATTAATTATAATCATTCTATATTTGAAAATTCTTTTGATTTATTATTTTATTATTGCTTTACTCTTATGAAATAAATAACTTTTCTCTTTGTATTACATGAAAAAATATATTTTTCTCAAGAAAATTTCATAGTCCTAGTGGTGCAATCAAGGAAAGCTTTAATTGCATTTGCAGATATATATATTTCTACAATAATAGAATATAACTTTCTTATTTTCTACATCACAAGTTATTTTAGTTCTTTGTTTTTTTTTTGCAAACAACAAGATTATATCTAGTTGGTCCATGCACTCATTTAAATTTTCTTGCCTACATGAAAAGTAAGAAGAACGTATCGACGATTATGAACATTTTCATTTTCCGTTCCACTGCGTTCAATTTCAACCCGAAAAAAACCACTTTCCATGTCATTTCTTTTGTAAAATTCTCTGGTTAAATTTGAGTGACTGGCGCAACACACGTGCAGGGCTGATTAGTTCTAATGTCATCACAACTTAAAACATTTTCGTCAAAAAATTTGAAAATCAAATTCAATTATTGCGTTATTTTCCAAAATTGTTTTATATTTATTTTTTATTTTGAAATTTTTTGACTAATATCAAAACTATTTTCTACAAAATATGTANAAGGTTATCTTCACTATTGCCCATGACATCCCATCTCGTTGTACATACATATTTCGGTTCTGACGACCACGCCTCAGGCCAGTGCCCCGTGGGACTATCCCGCTACACTGACTCTGCACGACCTTCCCCAACCTTTTGTCCTAATACATTTTTTTTATTTCCTAGAACTAGTCCTTCTTTGGGATTAGTTCTTTCAACATCTGCCAAGCCATCTGTTGTGTTAAGCCTGCGCATTCCTAGTACCTATAGCCCTTGAAAGATTTTTTTTCTTTACCTATTTTTCAAATTCTATTATTAATTCCGTTGTCGTAGGGCTGTCAAAGCTTTTCAACAGCTTCTATATGTGGCGCCAGGATTCCAAAGAGCCAATGAAGTTCATTTAAGATTGGGTTTGATGTTCAAAATCACTCATGAGTACGATCTTGCTCATAAACATTTGCAACTAACTTTGGTTGATTCCAGTCCCTGTACAACACCCAAAAACACTAGTAAGTAGTGTAAAAAAAAAGAAAATCTTATAAAGCAACGTCGAATTGCAGTCTTATTTCACATTGCCCATTTATTTGAGATCCAAGGAAAGGTGAAGATCGCCAAGGAGAAATACGAAAACTTATTGAAAGATAAAACTTCAAGTTCTTCTCTGAAAGGAGAAATCTTCCGTCAGCTGGGCTGGATTTATCACAGCCATGATTCTTTAGGTGACAAACATCAACGGGTCCCATTAGCCATTCAGTTTTTGCAAAGGGCTAATGACGCAGATCAGTATTCCAACGGTCAAACTCTGTATCTACTCGGTAGATGTTACGCCAGTATAGGGAAAGTCCACGATGCTTTCATTGCTTATAGAAATTCAGTTGAAAAGTCCGAAGGCAATGCGGACACGTGGTGCAGCATAGGCGTACTATATCAACAGCAAAACCAGCCTATGGATGCGTTGCAGGCATACATCTGTGCAGTTCAATTGGACAAATGTCATTCTGCAGCGTGGGCCAATTTAGGTGTGTTTTATTAGATAGTCTTTATGTTAATTGACCCAATTTTAAAAATTATGAAATATTTTGTTTAATACAGGTATTTTGTATGAAAATTCATTACAAGCCAGGGATGCATATGCGTGTTATTTAAACTCGCAGGCTGGACTAAATAGTAAAGGAATCGGCGAAGAAATTGTCGCCATAAAACTGCCCAAGTCGAATTCTTCAGGCATTGGTATGAACCCTCATCTCACTCAAAGGATTAACTTTCTTCAATCGCATTTAGCTAATGCTCCAATGCCTAGTGTCACGTCACAGTAAGTTAAAAATCGAGAGTTCCAACAATTTTTCATCAACACCCCGTACAGCTGAACGATAAAATAAATTTTTGCATCGGAATTTTAGTAAACAACTTTTTTAATGATTTCTTAAAAATGCATCTTCTTAATAGTGAAATTTATTGGATCTCATTCTCTGTTTATTCATTCCTGTGGTGGTTGTTTTGTATTTGAGGGAAATAGGTATTACACTAAAATTCTATTTTAGAAGAAGGCAATTGCTTGCAGCAATTGAAGAGGCCTGGAATTTGCCTATATCGGCTGAAATGTCTTCGAGACAACAACAAACGCCTCAGCAAGCGCGAGTCTCAAATCAGCCGTTCCAGAAAGGCTACTCAGCACCAGGCGCGGGACCTCAAGGACCTCCTCCGCCGTACCCAAGCCCAAGTGGCAACTCTGGCAAACGCCTTAAATTGGAAAGCGATCAGAGATCTTGCTCTAACTCTTCTCCTTCAGTTTCGATGTTAACGCAGCAACAAATAAACTTGATGAATCATTTGCAGGCGAATGCCGCCACTTTAACTCAGCCTCAACAGAACCTTTTGAGACAACTTCAACTTCAGCATTCGATTATGGAACAGCATCTAAGGAATCAAGGACAAGCTAAACCACCTGGTTCAGGAGCAACACCTGTTGGAGTTCGGACAGCGAGTTTTGGAACTGCAGGGACGTCTATGAATGCCAAAGGATTTTCCTCTGGAAATTTGACCGCGCCATCCTCTTCGTTTTTGCAAAATCAAACATCAGATATGGACGTGGAAGCGGAATTGAAAGATTTACTCTCGCAAAAAGACTTAGCTACCACCCTGGCGGAGAATTTGTTGAAACATTTTGGTTCTGATGATATAGAAGACGTCAAAGAAGAGCCTGCTAGTAGTTCTCCTACTGCCTCTGGAGGTATTTTGTGTTCTAATAACACAATGTCTTTCGTTAAAAGATTTTTGATTAACTTGTTGAATTATAGATATAGATAATAAACTATCCAGGACCGGGGCCGCTGCCAGTAGTAACACTCTTTCTTTAGGGCCATTTTCTCCTTCAAATATAGGTGATGAATTCAACAGTTCTCCGGAAGCCAAAAAACCTGACAAAACTGACGATAGTGTCCTATTCGTAAAGTCTGAACCGCCATGGGATTTTGAAACTTTGCAATCTAATGGAAAGAAAACCAAAATAGAATATAACATAGATATGTCCGCAGAGACAATTATACAGTTGTGCAAGTGGGTAATCGAATTTCAATCTGAGAAAAAAAACTAAAGATTTATTATAGGACTGAAAGTATTAACGGTGACATCAACGTTTCAATAACATCGGACACTGGACCACCACCGTGTCCGCCAGAACCTCCTGCCGTCAAATTAACACATCAACAGTTAATTCCGCCTACTCCTTCCGTTTATCTCGATAATAAGAAGCATGCGTTCAGTCCTCAACTTCAAGAGTTTTGTTTAAAACATCCCATAGCTGTGATACGAGGCTTAGCTTCAGCGCTCAAACTAGATTTGGGTTTGTTTTCTACAAAAACCTTAGTTGAGGCTAATCCTGATCACAGCGTCGAAGTGCGAACACAAATGCAACAGCCTTCGGACGAAAATTGGGATCCTCAAACTGGCAAGAAAGTATGGGCCTGTATTTCGCATAGATCGCATACTACGATTGCTCGATACGCCCAATACCAAGCTTCCAGTTTTAAGGAGAGCTTAAAAGTAATTGAATAAATAATAAATTTTCGAAATTTAACATTTAAACATTAATACAGGAAGAAAAAGACAAACCACAACTAGGCGCGGGATTGTCCGATTCAGATTCAAAAGATTCCTCGTCTTGCGGAGGAGGAAAACGAAGAAAAGGGACTTCATCATCATCCATGTGCCAATCATCCATCGCAAAAACTTTTAAAGACCATAGGACCTTAAAGTATTCACCGTTTTAACTTTTTATTTTATGTTGTATTTATAATTTGAATTTTTTAGATTCGGGACAAACGTGGACTTGAGTGACGACCGGAAATGGAGACCGCAATTGCAAGAATTAATGAAACTTCCAGCTTTTGCACGCGTAGTCTCGGCGGCCAATATGTTATCACACGTTGGACACGTAATTCTTGGCATGAACACCGTACAGTTGTATATGAAAGTCCCAGGAAGTCGAACACCTGGTCATCAAGAGAACAACAACTTTTGCTCTATCAATATCAACATAGGACCTGGAGATTGCGAATGGTTTGCTGTTCCTGATTCCTATTGGGGCGCCATTTGCAAGTAAATATCTTCAAATTGAATGTTTGGATTTCTTTATCACTTGTGCTGCTATTCCTTTATAGGTTGTGTGAACAAAATCAAATCAACTACTTACATGGTTCTTGGTGGCCTGTGTTGGACGATCTCTACAAAGCGAATATTCCAGTATACAGGTTCCAGCAACGACCTGGGGATTTAGTTTGGGTTAACGCGGGATGTGTCCATTGGGTGCAAGCCGTAGGTTGGTGTAATAACATCGCTTGGAATGTAGGACCCCTAACGGCTAGACAATACCATCTTGCTATCGAACGATATGAATGGAACAAACTTCAATCTTTTAAGAGTATCGTCCCCATGTTACATCTTTCATGGAACCTTGCAAGGAATATTAAAGTTTCTGACAAGAAACTTTTTGAGTTGATCAAGTAAGAAAATTAAATAAATATCATAAATATTTAAATACATATAATTGTTCTGCACAAGTGACATTCCCTTATCTTGAATATCCGTAAGGATAAGATTTAAATTTAAAAATAAATAATCCCAAAGGCATACTTTTGTATTAAAATTGTTTTTATTCTAAGGAATTGTTTGCTACGGACACTAATCAAGTGCTGTAGAATGTTGGAGTTCGTCAAAAGTCGTGGCATAGAAGTAAAGTTTCACGGCCGAGGCAAAAACGAGGCTTCCCATTATTGTGGCCAATGCGAGGTAATTTTAATCTATCGAGAATGTTGAAATATTACAATTAATCATTTGATATTTCAGATTGAAGTTTTTAATGTTTTGTTTATAAGAGAACAGGAAAAGAAACATGTTGTTCATTGTATAGATTGTGCGAGAAAACAGTCATCTAATCTAGAAGGATTTGTATGCTTAGAAGAGTATAAAATGCATGAATTATGCGAAGTATACAACAACTTTATTTTGCACAATAACAGCATGTTGACGAATCCCGATTCCTTTAGACTTACGTAATTTTAATGTTAGGATATTAAAGGACATATTACCTTCACTGCCACTTGTAACTGATGTACAACTATAATTAAATATGGTTCGTTTTTTTTTCGTTTAAGTACTATTGTTAAAGAAAAATTACATTGGTGATATTTGTATAAGGAATTAATTAATGTAAAGTGTACATACAGATGTTAAAAAAATATTTTCGTGCTTTTCGAAAGAATTTCAATAGTAGATGATGGTAAAAACCAGGAGTCAAAACCTAAACGACAAGTGATCTCAGTAATAATAATATGTAATATACATATAAAACATGATATGTAGATATTAAGTAATTTATTTGACCATCGCATTTATATTTTAGTTTACCTTTAGTTATACTGTATTTATATCGTTCTTCTATCTGCAATGTTGCTGTAATTTAAACTAAAATATTTTTCTAATATTTATTCGTTGGTAGTCTTAAGCAGTTGTTTTATGAAAAGAGTACACTTAGACAAGCATATAACGTAATGTATGTATGTATGTATGTGCGTGTTAAAATTTATTGTTTTCGTCGTACGTGTAGTTTTTCTTTAGTTAGTTTTATAACAGATAATGTAAATTGACTTATTTTTAGTACTATTTAGTGCACTGCCATTTTTGTGATAAATTGTATCGAACACGGAAAAATTGATTAAAAGCTAGGGCTGAGGAAACGAAACACTTGTAATTGTTTTTAACCTTTGGTTGCTGAGAGAATGAAGATCTAGAAAATAATTGATGATGATGATGATGACTTTTTTCTCATAAAGCTTCGCCTTATCTACCAGAGACAAAACCTGGGTTAAATAGTGCCTTCAGCTTGTAATAGCTAATAATCGTAAGACGATTTCTTCTGGAATAAAATAAACCTCATAAAATAAGTAATTTTCGTAAACTATTTTGTAATCGCGAATAAATTTCGAGGCTTTTATAGCAAGGGGCCCGCTAATTTAAGCTGTCTTAACGCTAAGTAAGCTTGCCCATTGCTATATCACGTAACAAAAACGTCTTATTCTATCTATATTGATTGGAAAAATCGTTAGCTCAATTGGTATATAATTTTTTTTAGGTAAATGGATGGTTTTTAAATAAACTAATTACACAGTAGGGTGTCTGTAGTCGTAGACTTGATAGAAAATTTGTTTTTTAACTTTCTTTTTTGTGTTCACCCCTTGACACCCTCTGAGTAATTTTATCAAAAGTCTGATTTTTTTTAGTAGTTTATTATTTGTAATGGTAGGTTGTAGTAATAATTCTCGTATAATAAATTCAGTTTGATCAATTCCAAGCATTTTTCTTCAAGATTTGATTCCCCAAGGCAATTATATTTTATAGTTTAAAGAGATAATTCCGAATTTATAAATTAATCAGATGACCTAATTTGAACACTTGACTCAATAGCTCCTAGCTATTGCTATTGGTCACCAATATTATTGTTGTTAGGCAAAGTTCTCCCCCCAATAAAAATAGAAAAAAAAAGCAGTTTGACTTGATAACAATATATTCAGACTAGAAAATTCAAGGTAATAAGTACGAATCTGGTGGATTTGTTATGTTATAAATTGGAGGTGGTGAATGTCCAAAAGATCCTCGTTCTTTCAGTTTGGGTTTCTTCCAAAATTCACCAATTTCTGACAAAACGAGTCGAGTTAATTTAATCAAAGCTATATGTAAAAGATATTGCAAAATTAACGCCCCAAACCCTTTGTATAGGCCCGCAACGCCTTCGCAAGCCACGCATTTTTCGTAACAGTCTGTTGCGCTGGTGTAGTTGGTTAAAATCGACAGAACTGACCTGCCGTCGCTTAAATTATCAATTATAGTTCTCGTTCCCTAAAACAGTGAAATTAAACCTTATATTTGTTTTTAATGATGTTTACCTGAAGGTGTAAACGATGTACAATAGTCTCGCAAGGATAAAAGGCTACATCACTTGCTATAGCAGCTATTAAGGAAGCGGTGAAATTAATATCTTGGGTAATAGCAACGGTATTTTTAGGAATTGCACCAGTTTCTTCCCATTTTTCTTTGTGGCGAGAATTCAACATTCTGTCACTAATACCTTTAATTAACATGGAAAATATATATTTAGATAGACCAAGAGATATTGTTGGAACGATTAGGGCCCATATAGGTAACATTCGTCCTTTTGCGGGAGCTTTCCAATACAATAGTCTTATGAAACCTTCTTTGAACACATCTAGAATACCTGGTCTTTCACTGGCAATTTCACTTTGAACGGTTTCAACAAATGAGGCTGAGTAAAAGGGAGTTACTATTGCCAAACTGAGACTAAAGATAACAGAATTGGTTTAAGTTGATTGAAGAGTGCGTTCTTACCATTTCAATAAAGTGTGTTGAAAAAATTGCTTTAAGCTGCTATTTACATTAATTTCTCTGTAAAAATATCGTTTAAACAATAAAAATTAAAGCTAGATGATAAGGGTTTACGCAGGCCATGGGGTCAGTTTTGAAATAACATCTTCAATCCCCAATGTCATTCCTCTGACTAAAAGAACTGAACCTAGCCCTTTCCAAAGTGTTGTAAGTCCTTGACGTTGCTGAAGATGATAAATCGTAGGCAACAACGTAAATGGTACCAAGTGATATTTTTTTGAAGTTGGGTTGACCTAAAAGATTACTTTTAACTTGTAAACATTTGAAAAAATCAAATAATCACCTGACATTGTCTTCTAAGAACGAGAAATGGGTGACTTAATAAATTTTCCGTTATAAGACTAACAAAAGCTACTCCAGATCCTATATATCTTCTTAAAGTGAGCTCATCTGAAATTTGCAATTTGCTTAGTTTTTTTGAAAAATTTCATTCAATACCTTCACGATTCCAGAGAGGTTTCGGATAAGAATATTGTTCTGAGGGATTTCTATTAATAACAAAGGTGTCATTTGGAGGAAGGCTATTTGTTAGATCTGGACCTTTCAAATGACTCTCCTGTAATAAAGCATTCCTGTAACGATCAAAATCCGACATTATTTTTCTCTTAAAATTATATTTTTTTCATGCAAACGATCATTCTGGCTTTGACGTTTGTCACTAACAATTGTTAACGACGTTGCCAATTTGTTTTCAATTGACAGTTTCACTATTATTAACAATTATCTATGCAGCAGATTATTTGAAACTTATATTGAAATTAAAGCCAAATGTAAGTAGATTATTTTAATTCCAAATAGAATAAATTAATTGTTAAATAATATGTGTAGTTGAGCATAATCAGAGAATGCCATCTCTAGGAGAAAAATCGAATTATTTTCTAAGTCTAGCAAACCAGGCAAACGTTAAATCATTTTTAAGTCGATGGCACCCTCTTCCGGAAAAATGTTTAACTTTTTTTAAATATAGAAATATGCAAGAAAATCGAAAATTTCGGATTTACTAGCAGGATCACAGAAGTGACTGTGGATAAATTCGATAAACAAAATTAAAATCCGTAAAACAATTAATGTAACCATTCTTACACAGTTTCAAGCATTTTTGCACAGCTTCAACCATTCTTAGTTTTAACCTTTTTTACACAGAACTGCGTAAGGATGGTTAAAACTGTGCAAAAATATTTGAAACTGCATTAAAGTGGTTGAAGCTGTGTAAGAATGATCAGGCGTTGTGTATTATTTTTCCAAATTCACATTTTTTCTTTACAAAGCGTCTTACTTAGTAGTTTTTTTTAAATTGTTAAATCTATTTCTATACTGCTGCCATCTGTTACAAGGTTCATGAATTTTACTATTTATAAAGTCGCTTTTGAATTTTCAAAATGATATGGAAAAAAACTAAGATTTTTTAAATATTATTTTGTTAATACATAAATACAAGTAAAATCTTACAAATAAAGCAAATTTTGGATACAGTGTTTTTTCACTTTCTGTGGATTTTTAAGCGGATACGGTCTAAATGTAATTAAAATTATGCCCTTAAATTGAATTTTAACTTATATGGCCTCCTTAATATCAGTTACATAAGAAACGTTCGAGATACCCTGATAAAATTCAAGATAAATTACTAAATGTTATAAAATAATAACAAACTTAAACTGTCCCCATTTAAAAACAAACTAAAAAGTATACTAATCTTAACAATATTCATAAAAATAAACAAAATCGTATCACAATTATCGAAATAAATATACAGAATTTTGCAAGACTAGAATAATGAACCTATTGAGTGGTAATAAATATTTCAAGATTTGATGGTTTCTTTTTCAAATTGCCCGTAATACCCATATTCCAATCTAATGTTGACTAGAGCAGATTCACGGATCGTTGATGCTTATAGGAGTTTGAAGCGCGTCTGTGCGATGTCTGACTTTTGAAGTCTTTCCATATTTGTGCTAATTTTAAAAAATATCCTACAGAAAACTGAACTCGTTAAACGAGTGGAAGAGCTATGCAAAAACGACATTTTAAAATTTGCAAATGCGTCAGACAGAATACGATGAATAGAAAAATATCACGTGATTTTCAATAGATAGCGGTTGAAGTTCGCTGAAGATATTCCTGCAACCTCGTGTGTCATCGCTGAACAAGCGTTTATGCTATGGTCATCCCCATACACAATTTATGATCCCTATGATCACCCCAGCCTCCGTTTCCTTTCCTAAGTTTACTCTTTTTGAGAATGGTAGCGTAATTTAATATTAAATAATCGGGAAACAAATGCCTTTTGGCCGACTTTAATACTTGCTGAACCTTTGATATCACAGCTGTGGAACCGCAGTTGTCCTTTTTATGATGAACGCCACTGAAAGCAGATTTTTTAACTAAAAACATTTCATTAACTAAAGATTTTCTGTACCATTCCCCTATGTGAAAAACACGAGGACCTCGGGCTACCATGGCGAAGAGTTTCTGTTTTAAACAATTCTGAGAAACATGCTGCAAGGACCAGTCCCAATTATAATCGTCATACTTGCAAAAATACGACGAGCATTTCACAATTTCATTCCAGGTAGTCCTGTTGAATGCCATGCCCATATTGTGTTTGCTGCTAATCCAAGGTGTTAGTTCTACCTACAAAGAAAATTTCAAGTGTTAAAATGGTAATAAAATCAATCTATATGAGTTCATAAGAAGATACAGGCAAAACGTGCATTTTGCACAGTAAAACCGTATTAAACTGTTGAGAAAACAAATTAACGAACCACAATGCCTTATTGTTTATCGTAAGGTTCTATTTCCGGTAGTAAAACCGCAAAAATCGATTAGGGCAACACTGGAACAAGGTCGATTTCATGCATGGCTTAATATCACGTCCATGCTTATTCACACATTTGACAGTTTATTTAACAGTGTCGTTTTTGCAAAACTGTTTACTTCGCTACTGGTCTGGTGCCTGTCTTTGGGCTTTAACATAACATGAAATCATGCAGAAAAATATAAAAAATAAACCGAAATTCACTGAAATATCATTTTGCTTAAATAAAAATTAATTTCAATGAGCTTCTGATGTGATTAATGAATAAAATTATGATATGATGAGCAAGCAAAGGCTACCTTTTGCGGGTGCTGATACAATGAAGGTAACACCTGAAATGTCCAAGACGGCTGAACTTCGACGATTTTTTTATTCGACTGTTGTTTCGCGCGCAAAGCCTCTTTCTGTAATGATTTTTAGCCAGTTTTAAATTTTAACCCATTGAAAATAAAAACAACTGGATGAATCAAGCGTGACCACGAATACCAACGGTCAACTATCTAAATTTACCTTTTTTGCATCTCCATAATAATTATAAGTTTTCAAATACGTTCCCAATGAAAGAATATTACAATGTGTACAGGACTCCTTGCATGTTTTATCCATTAATCTCAGAATATAAATAAAGTCTTCAGCTACATAGTGGTCCTCTTCAAGGAACAACACTAATCCTGAATGATTCCTAGTAACTTCGAGTTGGTTAAACACTCTATTCACTTTCCACCACCAATGATGTTTTGTTTGAGTGAACTTTGCTTCCCTATAATGTCCGTAAAGATCTGGATACAACGCGTTGTTGCATTTCACTTCCAAAGCTCTAAAATCAATTAATATTTTTAAATTGTTCATTATTGAATACCATTGTTGCAACACACTTGTCCTTTTTTATGTCCCGAGGACAATCACCAGGATCTTCCCCAGGAAATTCGTTTGGATGAGTCTGAATGGAAAAAGGATAAAAAATTTGGATCACCTTGCAAAAATCCACGCTCTGAACAAGACTGTTGATTTCTTCATCGTAATAATCATGCGAAAATACTAACAAAGCTTGAGAAATATCTCTGGCTTGAGCTAGGCTTACTATCAAATGTCTTAAATAAGTTATCCTATCGTGAATCTGTAATTTTAAAAAATGTTTAAAATATTTCTCTGTATTTACATATGTATGTAATAGTTAAACCACCTACTTGTATAACAACAACTACAGAGTCGTTCTGAAGAGGTCCAAAAAGGTCTTCGTTGTAAACGGTTTGTTGTAAATTGTATTGTGCAATATTTCGTTTGATATCGGTTATGTTGAATGAAGCTTTGTAATATGGTAAATTGCTGTAGCTGCCATTTAGACCGTTAACAGTACCGTTCCTCGGCTTGGCCGCAAGAAACTTGTGGAGTACGACAGGAACCATGCTAAGAATGGCCGCTTGGGAATCATTAAACTCTGGATATGAAGATCCGGAACTTCCAAAGTCAACAAAACTGATTTGTACCCACACAAAAACAATTAGGAACAATATTAGGCCTGCTCGTACCCAGAAAGTCGTTCCAGTTCGACGGCGCCATATTTGGCTCCGTCCAGAGCTCATTATATGGCATGTCCACACTTAGAATACCTGAAATACAATGACGAATGTTAACAGGATTATTTGTTTAAATAACGGTTCAATTTGCATGGTTATTTGCTTAAAAATTATATCCTTGAAAAAAATCAATTTACTCTGAATTTAGAGCCTTCAAAAGTGAACCCTGACACAAAATTTAAAAAACTCTGTAAGAAACGATCGCATATCTGCTGGACACATTAAATATCCCAAAACAACCCATGCCTCCAATAACTGAAAATGACGTCAAAATTAATAAAACAATTGCCTACGCAATCTTTGAGAAACGTTTCTTTTCCATGACGTCTCACATGCGAATATCAGTAGTTTTAATCGCCATTAAAAATTGTTTTCATGCAAAGTTCTTGAAAAATAAAAAATTTCAGTGCTTGTCCGAACACGAAAGGAATTCCCTAGGACATAATCTTGCTTTAATAACAGTGCAGAATAATGGTTATTTAGAAATTTTATCAAGTATCCTACCGCCCACTAAGTTTAAAGTCAACACAGTTGTATTGAGAATAAATATCAACTATTCCGTTAGCATGACAAGCATTTATAATGTTGTTTACTCTAGTTAAAATAAATATTAAAGGATGGTACATACAATGTACTTGCAGAGTGCAGACTTACATGTTTTCCTATAATAACAGCCATTCCTAGGGGGACTTTTACTTCAAATGAGAGTCCATCGTTTATTGTGCCGAAATATCACAGAATAAATTGATAGTTTAAGACTACAAATGTAGAATTTTAATTGGTAATTGCTATTTTAGACGAATATTTACTATTTTCTTACAAAACTGTCAAGGAACTTTTTTTCAACAGTCCCTCGATGGAATCCCTTCTCCCATCCAAACATCGAGTAGCCTTCAATTTTCCAATCTTCCTTAGTAGTCACTTTATGTCGTTAGTGACGAAATGTCAATTGTCAAAAAGCTGACAGAAGCCTCTACTACACAACCCTACTATTAGAGTTGTGTTCTCCATATCATAACGATAATTCAATAAAACCACAAAATCCTTTCCAAATATATTTATAATTAAACAAAATTAATTGGTCCCCAATATTACCACAACTAAAGTGCGAATTCCCATTACATATCGTCTACATCCACCAAAGCTAACTCTGGTTTATCATAACCTAACTCTTCAGGAGTCGGAATTCCTAACTCCGTCAGTGTAGGTCTGATTTCTTGAATATACCAAGGATAAATTTCATTAACCTTGCTTCCACATTTGTCTTTTAAAGCTTCAAGAATCCTGATGGCTAGCGCTAAGTCATTGATTCTTCTGCATGCATGGAATGCTGCAGATAAAATTTTTGGCTCTGGCACTAAATCGTGACCCCATAGGTCCGTTATTCCACGGCGAATGTCCCAACCATCAATATTAGGATCATTGAAAAAGTTTAGGAAACTAATTTTTGAAAAATAACTATTATTTAGTAAACTTTGTTTGCAAATGTTATCTCACCGATTATCAAACTGTTCGTCGGTTTCAGTATTTTCTTTGGACATCAAACGTANCGAAACTATTTTTTTTTATAATAAAATACTGATTGAAAATACGGAATGTGTTTGAAATAAAACAGCTTTCGTTGAACTGACGTAAGTGGGTGAGGTTAAGGTTGTTGACAACTTTGATAGTTGTCAGATGACTCGTGTGCCATTTTCTGTGATTTACCACTAGTGCCCTTATATTCCACATGTATTACATATTGCGCATATATAATTGTCAGTGGCATTTTTTGCTATTTTATTGTAATTAAAAATTCTTTTTGTTTTAAGTGATTTTAGCATAAATAAGCACAAAATATCACATTGCATTTGATAAAGACAATTGAGGTAAGACATCAATAGATGGTAGCACTTATATAAATTTGCTTAAGACCAGGAATAACATTGTCCAACAACAAATTAGAGAACTATTACATAGTTTTGAAAATAAAACTAATCGAAATGAATGCAAAGAAAACATTTATTGTTAACAGAAACTTTTATATATCCTCTCTCTTACCGATTTTAGAATATTTCAATAAATAAGTGCGTTCGATGTAGACTAAATTAACAAGAATTATGCAAGCAAACGCATCTACAGAAAATATATAAACATCGTTTAACCATAGATCGTTATAATTTCTAACGGCAGAAACATGAGTGCACTGATAAGAGATCACAAATTTTATCAATAAACCTCGTAAAAAATAGGACGTCCTCGGGTTACACGTCTTGACAAAATGGTGAAGGTAAGCTTAATTCCTTTCGAAAAAAGAATTTCCTGCTATGAAATTTTGACGGATTCGGTGTTCAAATGGACAGCATGGAACATATCCTAAGCAGTTTGTAAAGGCTTAATCAAAATAACGATAGCTAAAACCCTAATTTATATGCCAATTCACGACAAAACTGATTTTACTACTACCCTGTCAACAATGGCACAGTATACCTTAGGTCTATGTTTTAGTTTTAATTTACTTTTAATATTGTGATGGTCTGTTTTGATCCAAAAAAGTTTCTGGAGACGGACATTCTTGGATGGTGGATGTAATTTAAAATAAAGGAAGTCTTATACTGCAAAACAACATCATGATAAAGTTGTTTTTAAGAAGAAATAAAGTAAATTGTACCTGTGCAGTTATGGCCCTGCCCTAGCCCAATTCACGCAATCCTCCTAATCATACCTAAAGCAACATAATCAAATGGAATATGATTAAGCATAAGTTGAGGCCCTTTAGCTTTTACGACAAGCTGGCTTGCCCCTGAGCTAGGGTTGGAGGCGCTGATTGGGCCACGGGAGGTGGAACGTCCGGAGGTGTCCAAACTTTTACTTCACTCTGAGGACGACTGCTGGGATCACCTTAAAACTTTCACATAAATGTTTGTTTAATCAGAGAAATAACCGAATATGTTCTTACCGTCGCGAACGTTCTGAGTAACAGTAAAAATTTTCCCAGTATCTAAAGGCACAGTCCAGTTGACTGGATCAGGAGACCTCATGATAATTTGCTCAGGAGATTTTACTCTTGTGGGTTCAGGAGGCGATTTGATAACCGGTTCGTATTCTATGCTATTCGGCTGCTCGTTTTCGAGATTCTTTTTCATTTCTTCGGACGCTAAAGAAGTTTTGAACGAGACGAGTTGTAGTTTTTAAGATAATCAAAATGACACATTACGGATGCGTGTGCCAAGTGTATCGAACCTCCTATAAAGGTTACATACCTTCGTGGCCTCCTTTCCGGTTTCTTTTGGATGAGTCTAATGATTTTTGAATTTTATTTGATTTCGTCAATCTATCGTCCTCGTTTTTAGTAACTACTGATTTAGATCGGGATGAAACAGTGGTATTCAAGGATGCTAAAAAACCCGAAACATCTGTTACAAAAGAAAACAGCAACACATTTATTCCTGGCAAAGCTTTTCAGTCAAAAACCATTTTTATTTTTAGATGCCTTAGAATCAATTAAAAAGCAGCTAAAGCGTTTCCTTCTTGCAAAACAACCCGTATGTATTATATTCTTCCGTTTTTAAAAAGGAAGTGCAAAAAAAAGAGCGACATTCATCAGCATTCAATTGCATATTTATAAAATGGTTTCTGGCGGTTGCAAGTCAGCCACACACGCATTCACGAAACTACAAAAAAGGCTTTTTTGGTAGGACAGGATGAAATAATGATAAAGCGACATGTGAACAGCAAGGGGCGACTCTTGGCACACACTGGTGATTTTTTTTTCTGTACAGAGACGGACTAAGCTATATGTTTTTTGGTGAATTTCAACTATTAGTCCCTCCTTGTACTCATTTGTGAACAAATTACTACATGTGACCTTACAGGGTCGAGGTCTTTTATTTGATGGAGTGTTCGAGGTAGATTTTCTTCCTTCTTTTACTGAAGACCGTGATTGCCTTTTTGGAGATTGTTTATCTTTATTCGTTTCTGTTGTTGTCGGTCCAACCGATTGGGAACGAACTAAAATAATATTGTCATGCGAAATGCAATATCAATCGAATACGAACCTTCTTTTTGGCTTTTTTGACTGCCTCTTTTATTAGTGGAAGTTTTAAAAGGAGAACTCTTTTTGGGACTGTTCTTTTGGGAACCTCGGGAATCGTCGTCTTTCCTAGGAATAGTAGGTTCTAGTTTCTCCCTTGTGGGTGATAAAATCAATCCATCAAGTTCTAAAGAATGGAAAAAATATTTAAAAAAATCACCCACGAATACGTAAAAAATTTTACCTGATCCTCCAGTGGTTCGTTCCAAATGATGTCTAATAATATCCCTAATCACTCTGGCATTATTTTCGGCGTTGCGATACGCCTTAGTCGGTGAGCTCTTTCTATTATTGTCTTCTTCTTTGTCCTCTTTCGTGTAGGACTTTGTCATATGCGAGGCCAGCGACAAAGCTGACAAGGAACTTCTTCGCGACACTTGGTCCCATAGTTCGACTTGCTTATTATAAATATCTGCGAGCCGGTCATGTGCCAACTCGGAACCCCAACCTCTATGCTGCAAAGACGAGTTGAATGAAAGATTTTTTTTTCGAGATGATAGAAACCCACCTTGTATTCACCAGCTTTTTTGCGAAGTTCGACAACTTCGCGGTACCAAGAAGCGTCGTTATCCAAGTCTGTAGAAAAATCTTTATGTACATTACAGCCGACGGCTCGTTTCGTCGAAAACCGTCCATTTATATATTGGTAATGACTAAAAGGCTTAAACTTTTTTTTATACTCACTATTAAGATCACGAGTCTTTTCTTGATTTGAACGATCGTCGACTAATGGTTCCAATTCACTTGCTATGGAAGTACGTTTATTCTTTAACTGATTTAACTGTTTAGGACACCACTTACCGTCTTTATTCTCGATGTCTGTTCTCTTTTTATGAACCATAGCGTTTGCGTTCGCCTTCAGGGCCCCCATGGATTGAGACTTTCTCGGAGTCCCATCTACTTCATCAGAAGCATTCCCTGGGGGCCAGGCGAATTGCCTTCGATATTCAGTGCTAATTTTCGAAATAGCTTTGCGCAACAGCCCGTTTTCGCGACCCTGGTACAACAATTAGGTTTACTTTTCAAAGAAAAAAGACACAATACTATAAAACGTAACGTAAAAGGAAGACGCCAAAACGTGAAAAATCGACCTTATCTATTACCATATTTTCGACGTCCGACTCAGAGTCCCTTCTGCGTTCGTCGACAACGTTTTCTGATTCGATTCTGCGCGGCCCCTCCGATCTGCTGCGCCTCGAAGGCCTCCAATTTGACCCAAATCTCTCCTCCGACTGAAATTAAAATGAATACATCTCTAACCATGCCCCAAATGACAATTTTCGTTCATGCACACCTTCCCAGGAGGGTTTCACAAATTAGGAAATGCCGTTGTTTTTATAGAACTCTGCAGGATATTACCACAGGACGAGCAGAAATTCCATTAAATTAACATATTCTAAACGCATCTTTCAAAGGAAAGGATTTACAGCATCCGTCCTAATTTGTGTTGTGTCTGTCGCCTGCAGGATTAAATTTATTTACAATGAAGCAATCCTATCGGCAGCAACCTCCCGTCATTCCTGCTATCGGAAACGTATTCATTTTAAAATCTTGTAATGAGGTTTTTAACATGCAGTTAAGGAGCGGCATGCAGGTTAAAAATGGCCTTAACGATCGAAGTTTTTTTAACCCAATGGTGCAAATTTCGCTCACCAAACTGATTGCGTTTTATAATTGAATAAACGAGCGAAGCGAGACCGAAGATATCTATCGATAAAATTTAAATATAATAACGCCACATTTCTTTGTTCACCAGGAAACGGAACCTATCAATTCCTTGAAGATGTCACGCTTTCAAGGCTCGAAACGTTCATTGTGTCTCATTGACAGGTTGAATATATGCAAATATTTGATAAACGATGAAATGTTATGTTTAAAGCTACGAGTTATAATACATAAAGCTAAGAAAAGCCAGTAAGGGATAGTCCTTAAAAATGAGCAACTGTGTTTTGGCGTCTCCTATGATCTAACTAAAACCACTAAGTCTACGTGAAAAACAAGACTAAGGCAGCCTCAAGAATCGCCTCGTCATTTGGCAAGAGAAATCAATATAAAGTTGAAGGTGAGAATGTTTAATTTACATTCCAAAAACGGTTGAAAAGGCGGCTTTCGTGTTGGAAAACCGCACGAATTTTTGTGGTCACTGAATGCCCGTTCGGCTACTTTGGACATTCTTTCTCGCGTGAAAGAAGACAAAATATTTTCAAATCGAGAGATTTATATACTTTTGTCCGAGTCACAACAGAAGATTTCTACTCAAAAGCGTGCTTGAAGCGAATCGGAAACTCACCCTGGCTCGAGAATCGACCCCGCCGTTCGCCATTCCGATTCCAATGTCGCTACGAAGGAATTCATGGTGACGATATGCCAGATCCGGATACTTTTTCCTACGTGGCATTACCGGTTCCTGTTTAAGACCTGGACAAAGTGATAATTTATTAGTGAAGATTCCGCGTGGAAACAAAACTACTATTTACCAAAATCCGTATGGAAATCGTCTTCTCGTGCCGTCATTGATTTTTCTACAGGAATGTCCACGTGAACCCCATTTTGTATCGGAGGTTTTCTTACGACCTCCTGTCGTGGCCCCGTATACTCGTGCCATCGGTAAGTACTCCGATACTCGGAGTGCAATTGCTGTAATTTTCAAGTGCATTTTTTCAAAACAAATCACAAAAAGGATGAAACAAACAGTTATTTTTTCAATTGCTTTACTACCTTATCGACTGGCATAGCAGGGCATGTAGCTCTACACAAATTCCAAAATGAACCGATCATGAGGTCCTAATGCTCTATTAACTTTTGCACGCGTACGAAAGGGCTTGAAGCCATAAAACGTTATTAGAAATGAAAGTCTGGATTATGAGGTAACTAGAAGGGCATCACCATGCCCCACCTTCAATATGCACTATCTGTTTGACCGTTTTGTCAGGAGGGAACCTTCTGGTTGACAATCAATATTGAGGCGCTTGCTCTATTCGATGCCAGGGACGGCCTATCATATTCTAACCTCTCTCGGTTAAATATTTCAAATTTAAATTAATATAACTACGGCAGTAGCTTTTCTACTTTGGGTCTATCCATTTTTCACAATAACATCTCGTTATTGCTTTACAGTCCTGCCCTGGGAATGCGCCATTTTGAATTTCCCTATTTTCCTACTAAAATTTTATTCAACCGGAGGCAACTCAATTCGTACCCCCCTACGAGAGGGCAAGTATTCTTTCTTTCTCCGAGCCCAAACGAGGGGTTGTTCGTGCAGGTCAGAGTTCATGAAACTTTGCCGATTTTCTGTCTTCGTTACTCGCTTGCCTATGGCGAAAATGCGGATGTAGCCCACATGGAAATATAACCACAGCTGTCTGAACCATTGAAAGTAGGATTATTTGTTTTTTTTTTTTTTGATACACCACTGAGGAGAAAAACAATCGATTTATCATTAAATAAATTTATGAAAAAATATCCATTTTATAAATACTCAATATTTTATACAGGGTGACTCATTTGTGCTAGTTTCTTTTTGTAATCATTTTCGATTTTAGGCCCAGGGTGAATGGAAAAAACCCCTGTGATTTTTCAACAACTTAAGGGTTGGTACAACCCCATTGAATGAAATCATACAAAATGAGACGCCCTGTTGCGTCTAACATTAATTTTATTTATTTTAATCATTGTCAATAAATATTACTTCAGTTATACGTTGATCACTTAAAGTCGAGGACATGGGCAAAGGTTACACGCTTACAGAGCACATTTTGATAAATTATCGGTGGGTGTTTGTGTGTCTCTTTCTCTTGCCGATATCATTCTTTTATGATTTGTGGTTCTATCTACGAAATTGGCTTATTTTCAAGCTGACCAGCGCACCCAAACAGCACGACAACAAGGTTAAATATGTCCAAAAGCAGGTAAATATCAAAGGTTTCCATAAAAAAAATAAAATAATCGCATTAAAATCTCGTTTTATAGATTAGAGAGTGGGCGTCTCAGGGCAAAAAGACCCATATGTGCACGGCCAGACCCGGCTGGCAAACTGTTTGTTTTCGAATACCCAAATATAAAAACACCTTTAAGAAAATTCAAGTTGATTTAGTTGACATTTTAGAAATCGACATCGAAAAACAAGTAAACCTAATCGGATGCTAAAATATGTATATTTCTTATTTCAAAAATTCTAGACTGTTAGAGTAGAACCTTTGGTGAGCATGGGTCAGTTAACAGCTACTCTTAATCCTCAAGGCTGGACCATTCCAGTTCTTCCAGAAATCGATGATTTGACTGTAGGAGGTCTAGTAATGGGCACTGGAATCGAAAGTTCCAGCCACAAATATGGGCTATTTCAGCATATTTGTTTGTCCTACGAGTTGGTGCTTGCAGATGGAAGTTGCGTTAAATGTTCTAAGGAAGAGCATCCAGAACTTTTTTATGCAATTCCCTGGTCTTACGGTACATTAGGAATTTTGACGGCAGTCGAGATCAAATTGATCCCTGCTAAGAAATTTGTCAAATTGAATTATAAGGGAGTTTTTGGAAGTGAAAATATTGCTAAGGAGTTTACGAGGGTTAGTAAGGATTTAAACAATGAATTCGTTGAAGCATTAGGATTTAGTGAAGACGAAGCTGTTATTATGACTGGAACTTTAGTTGATGAAGGAGAAGTTGGGAAAGTATGTTCGAACTTATGAAAAAAAAAACAGAATAAAACAGTGAAGTTTTTTTTTATAGATAAATGCTATAGGAAAATGGTACAAACCCTGGTTCTTTTTGCACGTAAAGAAGATGTTAAATAAAAATGACTGTGTAACCGAATACATTCCTCTCAGAGATTACTATCACAGACATACAAGGTCAATTTTCTGGGAGTTGCAGGTAAAGATGATATGAATTTCCGGCCATTTGAACGTTCAAACATTGCCTGTTTGTTCATGTTCTTAGATAACATTGTTTTCTTTTTTAGGATATAATTCCTTTCGGAAACAATCCAATATTCCGGTTTGTCCTCGGCTGGATGATGCCTCCAAAAATTTCCTTATTAAAACTTACTCAAACCGATGCTATCAAAAAATTGTACGAGAATAATCACGTACTTCAAGATATGTTAGTTCCAATAGAAACCTTTCAGAACAGTGTACGAATATTCAAAGAAACATTTAATATTTATCCCATTTGGTTGTGTCCATTTATTCTACCAAATAACCCAGGAATGCTAATGCCGAAGAACAATACAAAGATGCTTTACGTGGATATAGGCTTATATGGTGTACCTAATGTAAAGAACTTCAAACCAAGAGATGATATGAGGAAAATTGAACGATATGTTACGGAAGTTAAGGGGTAAAGATGTCAAGTTGATTTTACATAGTTTCTTTGAAGGCAACACCTTTTAGTTTCCAAATGCTCTATGCTGATACCTATATGTCCAAAGAGGAATTCAGGAATATGTTTAATCATTCCCTTTACGACCGCATGAGAGACAAATACGAATGCAAGGAAGCTTTTCCCGAAGTTTACGATAAAGTCTCAAGGTCTGCCCGTTTGTAATGTATCAATAAAACCAGTAAGAATAAAACAAGCGGAAATATCGTTTTCTTTACACAGAAAAAAAAACATTCCTTCGGGGATTACGAAGACCACTCAAGTTAAAAAGGGCGGATATGAGTCGAATTACGCACAATAATCATTTATTTTACCTGAGGACCCTTTGCCTAAAATCAAGTGGTTTCGGTAGCTAAATAGGGCATTTTTTGTTTTGCGCAAACGACACGCCTACATCGGCTGAGATACATTGAAGTAAAAACAAGATTCCTAAAAGACGTCTCGTTGTATTTATTTAGGCACCTGTTAACTAAATGTTAGCTTTTCTCAGAGAGTTAAAACGATTTGTTCTGATAAAACACCCCGAAACCAATATTTGTCATATACAGGGTCAATTAGGTAAAGCTACAAACGTAAGTGACGTCTATTTAGTCCTTAACATCAAATAACTCCGAATATTAGAGAAACAATAGGAAGCGCCCTGTATAAAAAAAAATATTAATTGGTTTGGGTTAATTAAAGGAGTCCAACTGTTTATTATTATAATTTGTCGATTCGATTTCGCCGCAAGAAAAATAAAATCGAAAAAAGAAAAAAGGCGGTAATTGACTTCGGCCTGTAAAATTAGGGTGTGTGCTCTTTACGTCCGTACTAATTGGAATACCTTTTTAGTTTCGGACGGTTCGGACCAGATGTAATCTTTAGATAACGCAATTAATATCCCCTCCATAATAAAATTCCTAATTTCAATGGAAACAAGAAAAAATGTCGCCCCACCCTTGCGAAGCTCACGCGACTTATAGTAAACAACCACCCCGATTTTCAGGCCGAACGAACCATCGCAGGTACTGTGATCGTTATTTCATTCATAACACGCCATACATCAAACCGGAGCAGTTCATTCAACATAATCGGTTCTTCGCAGCACCTGCCTTTTCTCGTTTTTAGTTGAATACGGTCACTCCGAGAAATCGGAACCCAAGACTTTCTTTTACCTGGACGGTTCCGAAAAGACTCGTTCGCGTGTGGTTCCTTCATGTAGACGGAAGAATTTCCTTTTCGAAAAGGACTGACTGAATCATGTATCGCGAGTGGAATTTTATTGTTTTCCTAGTTCAAGGATTTGTTACATTTGTTTGTAAGTATTTTTTTGAATTTTGAGACATAGGGCTGATTTTGCGTAAATGATTACAAAGGAACGCAAATGTCGAATGAGTCATGCGACATTTTAGCAAAGAAAAAATAAAATGTGTCAACAGCAAACCCGTATTAAAGCGATCAGGTTACTTTTATGGACGAGATTTCTACCCCCTTCTATCCTCGGGTTTTAAGTGTCGTCTCGTCTGAAATTTCATTTGCGGATGTCAATCTCTACACTTTCCGAGGAATGACAATGAACAATGCTTTAATTAGAAATGTTTCACATGAAAGGTATTTTTATCGTTGCAAGAGAGATACGGTTAGAAAATGCATTGTTGCTCGTTTTGAATACAAATTTGGCCCTCGTATACGATAAAGTAGCTCGGCCCGGTCTAAAATTATTATCATTATGAGTGGTTTTGGAAGTGTAGATAATAAAGGTGGGGAAGGTCTGATGGTAGTAATTAGTTTGAAATTTTGGTTCGGGATTTTTACCTGAAGCTCAATTATTATTATCGTAACGTCACTCGAAGCTGAAATCCTGCGTAACTGCATAATGGCAGCGAACACCTGCTAATCTAAGTGGATACGTTCTCCAATTTCCGTTCCTATAAAGATTCCCGCAAAGTTCGAGCATCCGGCTGCTGCTGCTGCTGTTGAAACCAGCAGTACCGGTTTCGCGAGGGTTCCAATAGGATTAATACCAGTCGATTGTAAAATAATGAGAATAATTTTAATTTTATGCAACTCTGCATTCTTCGTTTTAATATTTGATTAAGCATTCCAGATTAACAAGCTCGGAAATGTTGAGTGTACTTAAAACAATAAAACGAGTTCAAATGCATTGTACTACAAGGAGAAACCGGTAAAGAGAGAAGAACTACGTGTTGGCGCATTTTTATTTTTAGCGATATTGTATGTAAAGAGCAGTCTTTCATCGCGAAACGTTTAAATTTTATTTTCTAACGATGCTAATGTCTTAAAAGAATATTACCCACTCAGGCTCGTTAAAATTCCACAAAACATCAAATTACTAGTTTTTTAAATTCATTCACGTCCTCTCGGACAAACCATTGTTTTAATATTAATTTATACTCTGTACGAGGTACCGTCAACTGGTCTACGATTTTTTCTTGACTCTCGTTTGATTTTCGGAAACAGTAGAAAGGTCAACGAAAGATAAATCAATCGCGACGCAAGCTGGGCGTTTATCCTTAAGAATTCTTTGAACAACACAAACCTCATGACAAAACTATTTCTAGAACCTTACGTATGTTGCCAGGGCTGTCTCCTTCATTTTTAAAATAATATAAGTATTGTTCGCTTAAAAGCTCTAATCGACCATACCATGTTCTGGATTCTTTGCTAAGGGACAAACGTCAACATCAACCTTTTATAAATTTTATAATGGCTCTGTAGTTTTCGAGAAGATAAAGAGTACATACTAAACTGTACAAGAGTTAATTGGAGAGAAGAAAATCGCAATTAAGAACGATTTTTAAGCATCGCATTATGACGATGCAAAGTTCAGTAACCAGCAGTTAATTACATAACTGTTTGGACAGGCATTTTGTGTGTGAAGACGATATTGTAAAAAAGGGTTTTCGATTGAATAATTGAATAAAGAGGAAGTAAAAGAATGCGTGAAAACGCAAAAAGATACTACTACCAGTCACTATTTTGAGGAAGCGCACTAGAATGTGCGGTACCAAGTTAGGCTCTAACGATCATACAGGTCGCTGACTTGTAAAAACGTCAGCCAACCATATCAGATTGTTGTATTCCATTCCTGCCATTCTTAAGGGAAAATATGAAATTTCCTCATTCTAGATGTTACGTGAAATTCAAGGAATATTATTAACAAGGGCGTAGTCCGAATCCCACAACAAAACTCCACCCCTGCAAAAAAAAAAGAAACAATCTGACGAGCATTGTCCAACGTCTCTTTATGACACCGCGGGCTTTTGCCACACCCTGTAGATCCGAGATATTTTACAGCATCGCCTCTACCTACGTAATATAAGGCTCCAATGGAGAATAGCATTTTATTACCCTCGACGAGACAGGTTAACTTATTTAGTACGGCCATAATAAATAATGAAGGCAGGTGACATGAAATGTCAGGGCCTTTTAACCTCCTACATAGAAGAATCTAGCCATGATTTCACAATCAGATGTCAAACAACATTCGGACATCGGTATGTAACGAGAAACGAAAAAAAAAAATAGTCGATTTTTATTTGTTGTTCGGTCTGTCGATCAAGCGTGCAGAATTGAAGATTGAAGAACACCAACCAGCCACCTAATTTTACGAGAGTGAAAAATATTTCGCCAGTCATCAAATCTGTTAACTCCAAATCTAATTATGTTTAGGGAAAGATCGTCTTGCCTCGTTCGTTTTATGTAATAAATCAATTTTGCTCGATAAAATTGCCCTACTAAATCTCATTAATCATTGTTGCTTATATTGCAGGTCCAACAATTCGGGCATCATGCTACTTTTCCCAGCAATTCCAGGGTGAATACGTAATGCAAAATTCCGCAAACAGTGGAGGAGGCATCCAGTATAGTAATCTCACCATTAGTCCGAACTCTATATCAATTTGGGGCAATTGTCACAAGAGACATGGGAACAACGTGATCTTAATGTTCAAGTAAGTCATCTTCGATGTTTTCTTACAATATTTTTAGTTTTTCTTTTTTAGTTATACCGATACGAGTTGTTATACGTGCTTTCATTTAAAGATGCGTTCTACCAATGTGCTCCAAGTGTTCGCTTCTAGTCAAGAAACTATTTCCAAGTGTTTTACCAATGAAGGCCTGGCGGAGAGTAATTGTCCTTCCAAGGAATCTCTCGAGACCCGGGGACAAACAGCAGAGATATTATTGTTCAGTAAGAAATTTGCATTAAAAGAATAGCCTTCATCTTAATTCAAAACCGAAATGACAAAGTATTCAACACCATTTGTTTATTAATTTCATTTAATTAACACCTCTGACCTTTTAACATTTCTGACCTTCTATTGACGTTGAAATAATTTTCGCAGAAACTCGAGACGATCAAGGTGCTTTCACTCAAAAGCAGTACTGTCCCATAGACGGAAAATATTACACCAACTACAAAGGAAAGAACCATTTAAGAGCCCACGAGTGCATTGGATTCAATTCAACTGTGAACTCGTGTCCTTCCGGATCGACTCTTAACTTTCGCCTAAGAAGTTGCACTTTTGATAGCTACGGTAACTAAACCATAAGGAAATTTTTTAAATGGAATTTTTCTAAAATCACTTTTATCTTCTAGACTTACGATTCGAATGCCTGGGTTATTGGAAAGGACCGCGAGATGAAAATTTCCTGGTGTTCACCGATAGTAGACATTTGGACGGCCAGAAGCCGAAATATAGATGCGCTGTAAGTTTGGGAAGGCTTATTCCATTCCTCAATTATAAACGTTTTGTTAAAGCTCTACAAACAAGATAAGATTACTGGAAAAATTGAAATGGCAGTAAGTAAGGATTCCACATGCACGTCTGATCTTTCCAATGCGACCAATGGTTTCGAAACATTTGTTCTGGCTCCAAAAACTGAAACTCCTTGGCCTGCGGAAGTTAGTTTCGGTATATGCAGTTTTCCTAAATGGATGGTCGGTACTTGGGAATATGTAAGAGTTGAAGGCGACACCATGGTTTACAAAGATCATACTTCTTTTAAAACTTACACTATTAAATGCGCAGGAGTGCAACAGGATAGTGATAAGTATCTTATCTTCAGCAGGACTCAATGGTGAGTAGTTTTTTTGTCAAGTAAAGAAACTCCCACGATTAATACAATTTTTTAGTGATGAAGAATCGTTTAATTGTATGAGAATTGCGAGTCGAAGCAAGAATATCTTGGAGTTCCAATTGGGCACGAATTCCAGTAGCAATAAAGATGTTTACACGTTATGCTCGGACGAAAACTTTGACGATAACTCCTGGGTTACTCAAGGCAGTAAGTTTTTTTCCTCATCTTTTATTGTTTATCTTTAATTTCCGTTATTCCAGGACTGGATATTATTCCAACAATGCAAAACGGTTTATGTCCGATAACTGGAGAGTACACGGGGCGCATTCCAGACGCCCCAGACCTATGTGCAAAATTATGGTCCGATTGTCGAGCGCCTGAATTGATGTATTATCAAGTGTCGGAATGCTCCACAGAAGAAATTTACGAGGAACGTGAATACCAATGTTTAGGACATTGGAAAGAAGCCAATTTGTTGTACACATACACAGAAAGAAGAGACGTGGCTGATGGGACCTACGAGTGTTTTGTTGGATCTATAATTTCCGATAAAGAAATCAACATTAAAGAAGCTGGGGAGCATTGCCAAAGGAATATTGACCCTCAGAAGTATGGCATGCGATTGACTAAGACTAAACCAATTTACTCTTGCGTTGACAAAAGTACTACTAATGTGCCGAGAATTGGACAAACTTCAGGATTTACGAGGTTTACTACCCCAAATTCGAGACGTATTACCAATTACGGCAAAACTATTGGTAAGTTGATAAAAATAAAAAGAAACTTACCAAATAACTTCTCAAATGCATGATGTGTTTTGTGATTAAAGCAGTTTTTTATGGGATCGTATGTTGTATTATGACACTTTTAGTAAATATTTGTTATCAGATAAGTTTGGTAAAGACAATCAATATTAACACCGGATATTTGCTTTCAGAATCTAACGCAATACCAGAACTACCAAAAGAAAATCGTACTTCAAGACACAAAGTTTCAATACCATTGACCTATGGACTGATATTGATAATTTTAAGTAAATTTTTTGTTTAAATTTACTTTGTTGTTTGCGGTACAAAGACCCGCAACGTTTTCGTGATATACAATTGTTGATTTTTTTTCGGACAGAATTAACTAAATTATATTTACCGACTGCTTATAAAGTTCCTTTCAGGTCTTTCTTTTGTCTTACAATTAGTATACATATATTGTATTAATTTCAGCTTTTCTGACCAGTTTTGTAAGAAAGTGTATGGTGTATGCATGTGTATGAGGTGATTGGATATTTCTGAGTCATTGTGATTGTATATTTTTAATTTATTAAACCTAAATATATTTATTATTTTGAGGATTTTTAATCAAATTGTTTTACTTGAAACCTTTTGTAATATTAGAAAAATACAATGTATCAAATTTGAAAATTATGCACTGTATCAACTAGAAATTCAACAGACTCAACAGGGGCATCAGGATAAATGCCATGGCCCAAATTGACAATATATCTTTCACTCCCAAATTCTTCTAACATTCTTTCAATATAGACTTTTAAATCACTTTTAGGGGCATACAAAGCAGTCGGGTCCAAATTGCCTTGCAAAGTGATTTTCTTGTTATGAAGAAGCTTCCTTACAAATTGTGGTTCAATAGTCCAATCGATGCCCAGAACTTCATATCCCAATTCAGCTTGTTCTTCTAAACAGTACCAGCCACCTTTGGCGAACAGTACCATTGGAACTTCTTCAAGATTTTTCAGTTTTAGTTTCTCTCTCACTTCGACTGAAATCCTCTTCAAATATGGCAAACCATATATGCTGTAAAGTTTTTTGTTGAGATACTCAGCATTGCTATCAAAAACTTGAACTATTTGAGCACCAAATTCAATTTGCATCACCAAATAATCGACAATAACTTCAGTTAAAACATTTAGTAATGCATGGGCCTCTTCGGGATATGCATAAAGCCATTTTTTTGCCTTGGAATAAGTTTTTGAACCTCCACCTTCAATCATATACCCCATTAGTGTCCACTAAAACCCATATATGTTGATATGAATTTATTCAAATATCTATTAGTACTTACTGGGGCTCCGGTGAAGCCAAATAAAGGAACTCTGCCGTTCAATTTATGTCTAGTTAAATTAATAGCTTTGCCTACATATTCTAATTTTTCAACGACATGATTTGAAGATAATTTGGAAACTGCTTCTGGGGTTATGGGATGTGGAAGTACGGGACCCTAAAATGCAATCGTTACTTTATATTTGTGTCCTTTTTAACGATGTAAACTTACGACACCTGCGACCATTTCAACTTCAATGCCAAGGGCTTGTGGAATGACCAAAATATCACTGAAAATAATTGCTGCATCCAACTCGAATCGTTCCAAAGGCATTAGGGTTACTGCACAGGCATGTTCAGGATTCTGACAAATTTCAAAAAAGTTGTATTTCTTGCGGTACTCTTGGAATTCTGTGGGGTTTCTTAAGTTTCAGTTAATTTTTTTTCTATATGAGTCTTTACCTGGCAAGTATCTTCCTGCTTGTCTCATTACCCATACTGGTAGTTTATCAGGTATTTCTCCTCGCGCAGCTTTGAGGATTCTATCGTTTTTCAGCAAAGGAAAATCCCTGTTAATGGACATGTCTCGTATCAATTCAATTTGAATAATACTAGTCATACAAATGAGAAAAAAAAGTTGGCATAACCTCACTTTTAATGGGTCTTGTTGCGCATGTTCAACAAAGAGGCGCCAATTTTAAGAATCTTCATTTATTTAATAAAATAATGTTTGAATTTTTGTAGACTAGCCTGAGTAATAATAACTTTCGCAAAAATAAATTGGAAATCTTCTTGATCAGGAATTTCCTCTAAAATAGTGGCGTTCTTGTATAGCCATCGAATTTCATCTCCTCCATTGGGAATTCGTATAGTGAGTTTTTGTCTGCCTGTTATGTAGAGAATAAAATCTTCTAATTGCTGCTTTAAATCTTCCAAACCTACGTAAACATAGACTTTTAAATTAATTGACAGTAGTGGAAAAATTACTAAATTACCAATGCCTTTGTGAGCTGAAACTAAAAGGGTATTGTGATCTTTAATTTCGCTTGAATCAATTAAATCACACTTGTTGCCTACTGATATTAACTTGGATGTAATATTTCCAGCTTCAGCTCCTTTTTCCAATTGTTCCAAAACCGTTAATACATGGTTTCTTTTATAATTGTAACTTTTTGAAGATACATCCTCAACGTGAAGTACAACATCCTAAAAAATAAATTTAATGCAAGAAAAGATTAAATTTATTAAAACCTAACTGCAAGTAAAGCGTCTTCTAGTGTGGCAACAAAACATTCAATAAGATTTGTTGGAATATCAGATATAAATCCTACGGTATCAATGTAAAGAACACTTAGTCCTGAAGGTAAGACTCCCTGATGTGTTGTCACGTCTAAAGTAGCAAATAATTGATTTTTGGGCAACAAACGTTCTTCTCCTGTTAAAGATTTTATTATCGCGGTCTTGCCGGCATTAGTATAACCAACAACTGCTACCACAGGATAATCCATCTTTTGTCTCTTACTCCTAAGAAGAGTCCTTTGTTTTCGAAGTGCTGCAATTTGATATTTAATCTTTTTTTCACGGTCTTGAAACATTAACTTTAGAGCTTCCTTATTGTAGGTTTTAAACATAAGATCCTTTTCAGATTTTCTTTGTATGTAATATAATTCTGCAAGTGCCACTTGTAATTTAGCATGCTTACTTCGAGCATTTGTCTTTAAAATTTGCATAACAATCTTGTATCTGTCCAATATAGGTCTATGAAAATTGTCTTGTAGTATAATAACAGTGCCTTTGTTTAGTACTCCTGAATTAATAAATATCGCTGTGACATCATTACTCTTTTGAACGAGCTGGCGAATTTTTTCCATAGAGCCACTTTTAAATAAAGTTTTCCTCTCTAGCGTGTCCAAAGGGACGGAAAGTGTTTCTTTAACAGCCCATCCCGGAAGAGTTTCGACAAGTGCAATGGCTTCAGACAGTTGCTCTTCAGGAGTGATTGTCAATTTCTTGGGTCCCCATTTTACATATGGTTGAATAATAAGACAATTGTGAGACTCTTTTAAATGAAAATAATGGTTTACAATGCGGTTGTATTCCCTAGAATAGTAATGCTATTAGATGTTAAAATTTTAATATAACTTACTGATCGGAAGGTATAAGGTCCTCTGGCTCACTATTATGCGTCAGATTACAGGATTTATAAATTGAACGACAATTTTTTAAGAACGTCCCAGCAAAAGGGATCCAAGATTTACATGACAACATGTTTCATATAATTGGTACTTCAGAGCATGTATGATAATTAAACGAACCTTAAACATTTAAAAATTAATAATTTAATAATTTTGAGGTTAGTTAATCCTATGGTTCCCGGCAAAATTCAATTAAATACTCAATCTGGTCACTGAATTTCCTAGTCTTGTTTGTTTTTAGATTAATTACACAGTGTAAAGAGAAAAAGAGAGGGAAAGACAAAGAGAATGAAAGATAAAGATGTGATATAATTTGGGAAATAATAGTTTCCTAAATGTAACAAAAATAAAAAGTTTGCGTTTGCGCAGAAGTTCAGCTAATATCTATTACAGAAAACTATTTGTTGATCCAGCAAAGTAAATTTCCGAAATAAAATAAAAATTTTAATAATTTAAAAAACAAAAACGGCAACTGGCAGGACATTTTAAATTTCAGAATTGGGTTAGCCTTGAAAAAACAATTGACGATGGTAATGCTCATTTCGCTTGTCATTAGTAGAAAACAGACGTCTCTTTGAAAGCTCTTAGAAAAATAAGGTAAAATCCAGGAAATGTTGCTATATGGGAATTAAACTTTGAATTTTTCTTCCATTTGACCAATATGTGCTTTGATATACGGGTTAAGGAACTAACTACGAAAAAGTTAAAAGAGATTCTAAATTGCATCTACCATCTTATATCTAGCGGGCAAGTTTTATTTTAATATTTAAAAGCTTTTTCTTACAATTATTCATAGTCGCTTCATGGAACAATATCCGGATCAAGGAGAATACCTCAAAATGAACAAAATTAAGATTCTCAAGGAGTTGATGTTTCGCTTTGTTCTGAACCAGACTGGCGAACAGGTGAACCATGTTCACATCAAATGTTCTTCCGAATCCAGTCTTGAAGAGGGCCGCTTGTTTAGAAACTGCTCCTTGGATCGTAGACCTCGTCGTGTACTTCGCAACGCCACGCCAAAAGAATCTCGCAGTAGACGGTCTAAATCTATGTCTGATCTTCGTACAGGAATTAACGATGTTGATTTGCCTGATGTACTCCTTCGCTGTAAGGAACATAATGCTTGTGTTAAGGTTATAAAAATTTTAATAAATTTCCTTGATTAAAATTTTATATTTTCTTAGGCTGAGCTGAAGAAAATGAAACAAGAACGGGTACAATATTTCAATGAAGAGTTGCCACCTGCTATTTCACACATCAACATCGAGACTCTGCATTCTTATGACGACTATGTTGATTTTGAATCCGCGGGATTTTCTAATAATATCGACTATGAAGACGCCATTTACGCTTACATCATCAACCAAGAACCGATAGCAGGACCTTCAGGGATTCAATCAAATCGAGCTGCTTCTAACCAACGGAATAGCTCCGAAAAAGGACAAGAAGACATAGATATGGATGAATACTCCGACTAGATATTCAATATTTTGTTTCAAATTTCGTTTTTCCTACTTATCTTGAATGGGAATTTAGTTATATTTTAATTAACTTGAATGCATTTTTTCCTCGCCATTCAAAAGTTCATATGTGAACAGTTCTTTTAATAAAAAAAATGTAAAATTTGTGATAAATAAGAGCTTTCCAGCCAAAAATCAACCTTTCATCCAAATCTAAAGTAAGCTAATAATATATAACGTTCACCATTCCGTCAAGTTACAAAACTAAATGTGAACTTTAAAGATGGCAACAGGGTAAGAGTTTACAATTTTCAGTTAAGGATTTTAATATTTGTTTTTTACTTATTTGTTTTCAGAGACTATCAGATGTGAATATTTATGGACATTAAATCATTTGAAATGGTACGATCATTAGTCACTGGTAATTTTATGTCGAAACACTTCTCAGGCTAGAAATTTCAGAAAACTGTAATTTTCTTCTGTGAACATGTATGATTTTTTTGAGGAAGATTTTTCTAACATGGTGAGTTTGTATGCATGTTTTGCATGTACAATGGTATATAGTATACAAATATATTCTTAATTCCTACTTTTGCATGTCTACGCCTTTGACTTTACGAGGCGGGCATGGCAAGCAATTGGGCACATTCATCATTTTAAATTAAGCATTTTAATTAAGATTTATTCAAGATCCACGAACCATTTCAATTAAAGGAATAAAAATATTTGATTTATAACCATTGTTATAAACAAAAGGTATGGCCTGAGGCAAATGGAACTTAAGGGCACGTTCAAACCAAATCTGTCTATTAAGATATATTTTAACGAACTAAAAATTAAGAAATTTGCAAATGTAATGTGTCATTAGAGATCTTTCGAAACTCCGGAGTAGTAATAGTTCATTATATAATGCGTCCGGTAGATAAACACGGTAAGCGGAGTGAGTATTACCCCGTTTCACCCCTTGTCAACTGATATTAGATACTCCCATTAATATAAATTAGTCGACTGGTGGAACGTCGGTTTTAACTTTAGACGTTGCTCCTTGTCCATTCATCCCGACGCCTTTTTTTATATTTCTTTTGTTTCTCCTATGGGCTAATCTAATTTTAGTTGGCTACCGGATGCCCATGGCGAAACAACGTAAACGCCTTTCTATTGTTCGTGATAATTCTCACGATTAACTTGATATACATAAACCATAGCCGTACGGATAAAGGTTTGTTTGTTTGCTTTTTGTCTCGAGTCGAGCTTACTTAGGTTTTTTCGGGTGAAGTAACGTTCTAATAAAAAGTTTAATTGAAAAGTTGGTAATTTGGAGAAATGAATAGAAAGCGTTAAGAACCTTGGTCGATTCTAAATTGGTCGAATAATAAACTTTTGAACCTGAAATTTGCCCGGCCCTAGGGCAGTTTTCAAGTTTTCAGTAATCTTTCGGTATATCTGAATTTTAAATATCGCCCAGAAGCGCTCAATTTGTATTAAAAACTGGCTTGAAGTATTCGTGATAAGGTTTATAGAATTGCTTAGAGCGAGGTAACTTTTTGACAGTGATGCAGGCCTCGTTATATTTTATAGACAATAAAATTAAAGAACAACTTTTCTTTACCTAGCGGCCTTCGTCAGGTCTTAGCTTCTTTTTCCCATTAAATCTTTCAAAAGGTAAAATTTCTATATATTTAGGTTTGGAGAGACCACCTATGCTAGGCTAACTTATAGGTTAAAATGTAACCGTTGATATTTCAAAGATCAAATATCACTCGTTTATATAAATAGTCTGTTAGTTAATTGAAGAAATGACTTCTGGAAGTCTGTCGGGCATTTTTTAACTGCTGGAACTTTTTAATGACTTGAAATGTTTTCCATACTTAATTCTCCAATAAGTTAATTTTTTTTTTTTTCTCATATCGAATATTTCACGGTTTTGGGCTTTTTAATCAAAGAACCCTAGGAAATGTGTCCGACTCCGTCAATAATTTGTTATACCCGGTTAACTGTTACGAGGGAGTATATCCCCAATTGAAGTAGATTTATAGTGATGAAATCTTGGACAAAATTAAACTTCTTAGCCTTTTTTCGTGTCATTAGTTTCTCCAGATTCATTTAATATATAGTTCCTGTTGGTCCTCAATTATCAAAAAATACTTCCTATGCACCAATACAACGAAATTATTTATTTTACTTTATTGTTTATTTAAAACACAGCACGAGCGAAGAAAATTTTATAAACGTGCCAGACAACGGAGGACATTTCGAAAGTTGAAAAATGACCAGCTTGGTAGCAGCTGTCGCCTCTTATAAGATCAAACTTTGACTTTTCCAAATCAGATACACATGTACATAGAGGGAGATCGAAACACCACTCCGATATTGGACACAGAAAATTAAGCGTTCTCTAAAGGAATTTCAATAGAACCAATTCAATATTGGTTGAATTATTAGATCAAACTTCAGCCGATTGCACCAAACTGCGTCATTTTCCTCGTCAAAATTTGCAGGATAACAGAACCAGTATACCGAAACAGATTGTCGTTGACCTGTTTCAGTATCAACGTACTTTAGCTTTTACATTAGGCTTTAATATAGGAAATTTACACTCAATTTGGTAACTATATTGCGGCTCAACGCTTTAACCTTTACGAAAAATCACTATAAATCGCATTTTTCTCCTATCGAAAATCCAATTTTCACCCACCAAAGTTGTTCGTCGGTTAATAACAGGGAATGAGTAGAAACGTTCTCGTTGTCTATTCGTTATTATTCGAATAGTATGTGTGAAATAAGATTTGACAAGCTTATTTTCCAGACATGACGCATGTTGGCATATCATCTTCCAGAGAGTGCCCTAGGGGGTACAGAGACGAACTTTGTCCGAAAAAAAATTCGGTACCATAAATTTTTTTGAAAACCAAGCTCACTGGGCTTGCTTTAGTAGAGTTATTATCAGAGCCCAAAAAAAAGGTGTTTTCACGGTCCTGGAATATGGAAATGCGACGAGTAGACATCATATTGACTTTTGAATGCAAATGTAAAATTGGTAATGGCCTTATATGCGTGTAATGTCACTAAAACTAGGCCATTACTGGAGGCATCAATGATTTATCATATAAAGTCGTCTTGAATAAGAAGAGGGACGTTTAAGGATGTTTACCAGAGATGTTTTCGAGAAGTGAAATATCGGTTACATAGTTTCGGCACGTAACCTATGAAATAAATTAAGGAATTTTACAATTTCCAGTACAATATCCATTAAAGATACTAATAACAAAAGTTCCGGACGACGCGCGTTTCTTCTCTTTTATATATCTCTAGATTCCGCTCAGTGACCGAAACTACTAAAGCTATTGAACCTAAAACTTTGTACATTTCCTATTTTTGTGGCATAGCCCGTTTTAATATTTCGTTAAACGGAATGGTAGTTTTTTCTTCGAAGATATGGTAGGTAGAGACATGCTCCTGAATATTTTAAAAATAATTAAATAGGCTATTACCGCATATTTCCGAAAAGCGTTTTAAGGATAAAGAGCAATTTAGACACCTGAAAATACACTTCCATGTTAGATTAGGTTTAGTACCAACCAATTTTATTTCAACATTGTCTATATAAGAGCTAAAGATTTCTTGAAAAACTCCCATAATGAAACTAATTTTGTATTTTCTTTTAAAATTTGCTCATGGAAAGAAGAAGAGCATTGTTGTATAATTTTTTTTCCTAGAAACTTCTTACTATATCAAAGTACGCTGACTAAAAACCTATTTAAGAGTATCGGAGTGAAGTTGTCGCATCCCGTCTCCTGACCCTGTTCTTTTGCTAACTAAATTATTGTCCTTTCTCTAAAAGTTTTGCCATTTCGTTTCGCAGGCCAGCCTTAACAGAAATGGTCGCGTATATTTTAATTTCCGTCTACTCTATTTCACAAATTGTGAAAAGTTCCTCTTCTTCCTCAACCTTTGCAACTGGAAAACAATTTTCTTTTTCTTGTCACAAAAATCGACTACCCCGTGAAATGGCGCAACTGTTTCGAATAAAACTAAAGTGAGGGACACTCGACATCTTACCTGCATTTTACAATGTTAATTACATATCTTACATATCGCGGGGCCCTCCCATGTGGCGTCTTTTCATTTTCTCATTGGTTTATGAACAACGCGGTCGGCTTTTCATTGGCAGGGGACAGAAGAAGGCGCATGTACTTCGCTTTATCTGGAAAATGTTAAACGTTCACTCCAGTATTCTTCGCGCCATCGATAGAGCGACTCGTGCTTCCTTTACCACGAGAGCGAAAAACACGCGGTCTTTTTGTTTCTAAAAAAATATCGGCATGCATTTTCGAGTGGTTTGTCTTTGGTTGATTCTGATTGCCATTGGTACCCGTGACTCAATTAAAGCTGCCAATGCATCTGGAGGTCCAGGAAATGGTGAGTGTTTGGCTTTCAAATAAATAGAACCGGTCTGTCTCTACATAAACAAATCATCTTAGCGTAGCGGACCATATGAAAAATGTCTTAATTGACAGTCCCTTGTACACTATCAATATACATATATTTATATATATATATATATCTATATATAAATTTAGCTTTAAAATTCTTATGATATATTATGGTAATGGATCGTACGAGGTTGTACAAATGTTATGCATAAATAATTTTATTATAACGAATTAGTTGCTTCTGGGAATATAATTTGCATTATTAAACAGGAATCGTGATGTATGTAAATTTACATTTACAAATAATATAAATGACCTCTTTTAAATGGGCACGTAGATTTTGATGGAACAAGTGTTGAAACACACTACGTCTTTCAAGGTTCCACGTTGTGTTACTGTTTTTCCAGTAATAGTTACGATAACTTTAAAACCTTTATTGTTTTATCGAAATGACACACTTAACTGTTCATATCGCATTCAGAAAAGATTCCGTTAAAAGTGGAAAATAAAATTTCCGTTGTTCCGGACGATTTAAAAGAGTTAGGTTCGAGTTAGGACAAGTTATTTTTATCGAGGGTTGAGTTCCTAACATCTTCAGGGAGTTCCAATTGCTTTTAAAAAAGACTTGATAAAATGGAATACAGCATCGTAGCTGCATTGAATAATGTTCGCCAGATATTTCTAATAAACAAAGAGAAAATTTAATAACAAGATGACAAACGTGACATTATAAATACATATGTCATGGGTGCAAAAAAAGCCCAATTACCAATTTTGGGCTGTCATCTGTGGTTGACAGTGACTTTCTATCCAATATGAGGGTGAAATATTTAGTTCGGATTCATTGCTTCTGTCGATAAGTTAAGATGGGGTTTGGTGATTGCCGAGAGGTCAGTGGCTCTTCTTTCAAGAACGCTGGTCCCGAAAATCAATTTAAGGTAATTGGTTTTATTTCGAATTTCCTAAATGGATTTACATTGTCCAAAGTTCTAATTAGATGCGTTTTTTTCATAATAGAAAAGGTTTATTATGCCGGCAAACAACAAACGAAAAGGCAGGTGCGTCACTATCTTCCTTAGAATGCGACGAATAATAAATCACGTCACACTACACCACTGACATGTACGGGAAAAACATGGTAAAGCGCTCGGCAACCCCCTAATCAACGTATGGCAGGGTGCAAGCTATTACATTATTGCTAAATAATGCCTCTTTAGCCGAAATTAGGGTGACGATGAATGGCACAAGTGGCTTTTACTTACGGAGACACATTGAAAAATTATTACCCTCGCTTCGGATGGACCGCACAAAATCAAATTTTTTTTATTATTATTCGACATTGAATAACAAAATCGCCCTTTCCCGTCCCGATGTTTTATTACTAAATGGAAATTTAAAGGAACACACCACGTTCAAATTTTATGTCATAGAGTAATGCAATCAAGGATATAGAAGCGCACTCCGAATATTAAAAGCAATTGAATTTTGTGGGAATGAAAAGCAAATTTATCTTGAGCGTAAATCTGGTAGCATAATTATCGTCCGTTTTTGCCATCCCTCATTCCGACTCAAAAAATAACTGGAAAATCTGCAGATGAATTTATACTATTACCTATTTTTCGCCTAAATAAAAAAAATTAACCTGGTTAGCGGACATTTTTGATTAGATTTTGACGTTTGTTTAAGCTTCCACGAGCTGAATTTGAATTATCGTCACGTGACATCCATGCTAACTTTGTACTTTTAGGGCCTTAATTGGCTCGACTGTGAGCTTTCCCCTGTCAATGACGGCTTCAAACGATTCATACATAGTTTTATTACGTTCGAATTGAACGGATTCTCGCTTGTTCGGGTATGTTTTTAACGATTTAAAAATCATCGTCCCAACATAAATCTCCATAAAAACTGTTGGTTCCTGGTTTCATTTTTCGGATCGTTAAAATAGGAAAAAACCCATCCGAGACTTTAGCTTTCAATATGTCAGATCGAACTTTATTTTAATCTTCTAAGAGTATTACGGGGCTTTTTGATGTTTTGCCCTTTCAGTTATTACATTTGATATATGTACATAAATATGTAGATGTCGGTACATATAAGAAACTACAAGGCAAAAGTCCAAAGCGCTTTACCAATCGATAGAGAAGTACGAATAAATATGCGTTATGTGAAGGCGGAAGATAAATTCATATTTCAGGAACGTTGACAAGTTTTGCAAGTTATTTGTCGGTCCAAAGTTCTCATTTTTAAATTAGAGACTGAATTTGCTGCATTTAGTTTTTAAGAAAGTTTTAAGAAATCTCGATCTGTTCAATCATGACGTGGGCAAAAAGTTCATTGTGCTCGCGTAAAGATTTCATGGGTGCGAATGTCGTTCGATTCCCCTAATGCTGGATGGAAAATATCAAAAGCTGGAAAAAGGATGTTATCGGAACCCAAGCTTCTATAATTCGTTTCTATATGTCTATGGCAAGTAAGTTTTCGTTTAAATTTCGTCCGTTTCTCGTTATAAATTTTACGCAAGTCGCACGAGCCTAACGCAGTTATTTCTTTTCTCTCCTATTCTCTTTTTTTTAGCTCGGGTTGAATGTAATATTTTTCAATAAAATAAAGAGAAAGGGCTTATCCTTTATTTTCTCTACTGTCTCTCGGAAAAGTAACATTGTAAATTGAAATTTGAATACCAAATACTGAACCTGAACACCGAGAATGCTCCAATCACCTGCAACTATCATCGCTTTTCTTTTTCTTAAAACCCGAATTTCCTTTGCAAAATAAACTAAGATGAACCTACTTTAATCCCTTTGGCTTTGCGAACTTTGGTTAAAAATGTACTTTATTAAGGAGTTGAAATAAAACAAGGAAAAAAGATGAAAAAACTTGTTTCGATACTAAATAAGGAATATTGAGATTTTTAAGTGGAGGGGAAACATAAATTTTAGAATAATATTATTCTCTTCGAGAGGGAAAAGGACGAGTGTTTTATAGAGATCACGGAAAACGCATTAAAATCGAAAAGAGGGCGCTAGAAAAATTAAACAGTTGTAAAATTCATAAGTTTGCTCCGTAAAAATTTGATTTTTCAGAGCGTGATTAAACGAAAGCACCCCCTGGAGCAGTGTTATCGATTTTCTTTTGGAAAAAAATTTGTTGTAGGTTCCTGGATATATTACCTTTATTAATGTATATGTATATGTATATATATTTTATTCAATTCTTATCTTTGTAGTATTTTATGAGGACTTGATAATAGGAAATGAATAAAAACGTCGATAATAAATAATTTTGTTTTGTTCGAATCGCGGATATATTATTTGGTAAAGCGTAAATCCGCATCTGGATAAAAGATAATACCAAGAGCGATCTGGAAAATTGGGATGTGAAAAGTTCTGCCGATAAGTTCACCTTAGCTAGCGTCGGGTCGGCCGTCTCACTTGCCATTCCACTCGGTGATCCCGTTTGAACGTTCGTCGACTTGTTAAAACTCCGGGCATTAGGCTCCCGCCGACTTCCGCCAAATTCAATGAAATTGTTCGAATTTTTGACCTTCGCCAAAAACACGTACGTCCAATCAGTGAAACTTCTTGATGAGGGCTCGACGCACGCATTCAAAATTATTTACTCTCCTTAAAGATAGAATTTACCTGCGGCAGAACGAAAAGAAACCGGAAACACGATTTAACCGGATTTCTTAACTAGTGTTTGATTTAACCCGAATAAACCGTATTTAAATTCCTTTTCATAGCTTTCCGCCTAATAGGAAGCCAAACAAAAGACGAGCGTTGTGAAAAGAAACAAAATTGGGAGAGTTTACAAATAAATAGTCGCTTTGTTACATCTGTTCGGTTTCAACACACTGTCGGATGGGGGAGATGATATTTGTTTTTGTAAAACGAAATCGTTGTACACATTTTTAGGCGACACTCTTTTTTTTCCAAAAAAATAACAACGTTTTGAAGAAAAATCAAATAATTCCAGGTGGCTTTTGTAAGCTGTTGATTTACCGATATGGAATTTGAATTAAATGAATAAATTATTGAGAAGTTAGTATTTATCCTTTTAGAGGAGCATAGAGCCAGCGGATCAACTTAATTGAGAGTTTAATTATCAGCAAATATTTTAGCGGGTTAATTAATTTTGGAGATATGCCAAAGAAATTCAGTTATATTTTAGTATATGTATCTATACAGGCAAACATATACATATACACACACACACACATAAATACACACACACATATACACAGGACCAAAGTATACCAGTGCAGGGAATGAACGAGTTTCAATTTACTGTTTGACTTTCTCTTGTCTAGTCCATGTAAATTTTCAATATCCCGTTCCGTTGTAATCGACAATTAGAAAAGTACCAGCCGGCCAAGCAAATTTATTTAGGTGTGTAACAAAACAACCATTAAGTTGATTAATTTTTTGAATCACAGCTTTTGTTAGACTTTTAATCAAATTGAAGCCTTAAAAAAGTGTCAAACGCTTTTCTATTCATTTTATTTTATGGATCCGATGAAATTGAATTTGTGGCAGAACATCTATCAGTTACGTTAAAATTGCCGCGGTAAGAGAAGGACACAGGACAAGGAAAATTCCTGGAACAACGTCCGCGACCGCTAAAACAAATCGAGGAAAGAAAATTTCATTTTCCGCCAAAAATCGACCACGACGATACATCGCAACGATAAGAATAAATAACGCTCCCTTTTCGACGAAGGGGCCCTTTTATCTCGGCTCAGTTTAAGGCTACGGTTTCATCCATTTACTATGTTAATCCTCTAATGTTCATGGACACTGTCACTTAATACCCTCTAATACCATTTTCTTCTTTAAATTAATGGCCATCTAATCATCCTTTAGACTGGTATTTTCATTTGTTTTATACATTGTTCTTTATATAGTTTCTCACATCTCAGACTTGCTTATCTTACGTTTCTTTAAAAAGCCCACAGAGAAAAATTGCTATTAACAAATTTTTCGCTCGACTTGAAACATTCCATTCTTTCGTAAACACAGAAACCACTTTCCAGATAAAATGCTAAACAACTGAAAAGACATAAAAAACGCAGAAATAATTAGCAAAGATGTTTAACAATATGTAACCTGTGTGAGCCCAGCTGTCTTGTACTTTCACGCTTGCAACTCGAAAACCACTGACTTTATCTCTTATTTTATTTTACTATAAATAGCCCCGCTGTAAAAATGTAAATTACTTTTATAGCTACCAACAATTTCACTTTAAACTTATCTTTTTTCATAATTATGAATTTTATTGCTGCACAAGTACCATCCACATGAAACAGTTCACTTTTTTTACACAATTTGTCAATTAGTGAAATCTAAATTCCAAGAAAGTTGCGGAAGGGTGAATTTTGGTAGCATTGAAGAAATTTTGCCCAATCAAGCCCAAAGTAGCGTAAGGAAACCAGACGAAACAAGATTATTGTACATTGATTCAAGATTAAAATGAGTAGAAGAGCCTTTGTTGTAGCTTTTCAGTTGGTCGGCACAGAGGGATGATGGAATAAAGAAATTAGAATGAATAATTCCTTAAAACCGCTGACAAAGTATCCAATTACCATCACAACTTGCATACCTATTTTTTCACAACTTTCCATTGTATGACGCCCACTTTTTTCGGTCCGTGCCAGGTGATTTAATATCCAAGGATTTGCATTCAGACTCTGGTTCATTCTAAATCGGCTCTATTGTCCCCAAAAATACGTTAAAAATTGTTACGCCCCCATCGAGCCTGTCGCAAGGCAAGGAACAATAACTACCAAAGACATTCTTTATGTAATTTGAGCGAGGGGCATCGACAGGATTAGTCGAAATCGGCTCCTTCCCTATGAATCATTTTTATGCACCACATCTGGTACCCCATCATTTAATATTCCCCTTAACTTTCCCATGGACCGGTTTAAGGGTGAATTTTTAGCAGATGAGGAAAGTGGGGTAGCGAAGTTAGGCCAAAACCGCAAAATAACTCGTTTTCGTCTATTGAAGTGGCACATATTTGCAGTTAATTCAAGAAATAGAATTTCTGTTTGAAAACAACGGACGGAAGAGTGCTGGTTGCACTTTCGGCCGGACCTGCCTTTCAAGGGTTGTGTTAGTTATCTTTGCTGCAAACGATGTAGAAGTATGCCACTTTCAATCGGGATAATACAATTTAATTAAATCGAGCATATTTTAGCGATTGTACGTACGTATATAATAGGGTCATTGACGTATCTTTTTGATATATTGCGTTCCCTTTATCAGTGACATGATATGAAGCTGCAGGCCGCATTTGAGGAAAAATAAATGAATTGACAATTTGCGCGATTGGAAAGTCTTTGAGAGCGCTATAATAGTAGGAGAAATAAATCTATTAAAACGTTTGATGTGATGTAATTCGTTGTCGCGCAAATGCAAATAAGATTGGTTTTAAAAAAATCGCTTTAGCACCAGTTTTAATGCCATTTATCAGTTGGAAATTTATCACTTAAATTCTGTACAGTGGTAGTGGCCATTACAAAGTGGTACAAATAGCTTAGCGCCGTTTATAAATCAGGCAAAGGGATAAATTTTAAAGTTCCATAAAGCTCAAATGGCGCCAACTAGTTTTTGGACTTTGAAAAATATATTTTTCGGTTAATTATGTCACTCTCGTTGTTTGTCATGTCGCTGCTCGTTTGTTTTACAACGGCAACCGCGTTTTTCGGTGGCTAAAAATAATTGTAAAGGCCAACGACGATGAATCTTACTTTATCTGAAAAGTTAAAAGATGCGAAAACGATTGTTCGTTCGCGAAGAGCGCCGAGTGACAAGTGGGAAAGCTAAAGTTGGAGCTCGAGATACAGATAGTGCGAAAGATTTATTGTTATATCGTCGGGATTTAGATGGAACAGACCGGCCGAGACAAATCCTCTCTGATGGAAGCTATTATCACCGGTTAGTCCTGGTCCCCGTTGCTGAAATGCGACCGGATCGCTACAACGGGCCATCAAACATTTTCCCTTTCGCGGAAAATTCTTATTTCTAATTGCGTCTCGATTTTCACGCTCGGCTTTGAAAAAAATCTCATTTAAGAAAATGACAAGTTAATTTACTTTTTCAGTCGTCGTGTCGTAAATAAGCGGCAGAACTTTTGAATTTTATTCATTATACCGAATGATACTCGCCGTATTGTCTAAATGTAAATTTGTGACAAGGCTATATTCACTGTCCTCACGTTGTACGTATATAACAGGAAATAAACAAGCCACTGAGAGGATAGGGACATGCCAACGTGACATATTGACTTTTACTTCTTTCTTCCTACGTTTTGTTGCCACATACTTATGTTAACATATTACGGTAACGTGAACAAATTTACATTTTAATACGATTTAAACCTCCATACCTTGAAAGTCAGGAAAAAACATTATTCTTCTCTCTGTAATTTTAATTGATTCATTCCAATTCAAATTGCGAATTAATTATTAATTGTTTGTTAACATAGCGAATTAGTTTTTTCTTCGGATGCCTCGCTGCTACAGGATAATTGTATGTTATTGCCAAATACCTTTGCCAATAATATATTTGATGCATAAATTAATTGAATAACAAAACACGATCAACGCAAAATATTCAAAATTACTGCCGTGGCAGTATTTATTGGGATTAATACGCTCCGACATTGTCTCGATTTTGCAACTCAAACATAACGTCTCTGCACGTAAGAAAGATAACTTTGTTTCAACAATGTTTTGTGGGAAATTTTATATATGCACAATGTACAACTTTTTACTACGATTAGTACTACAACTTGTACAATACTTAGTGACAACTATAAATGAGAGAATACATTAGCTTTCCTTATAATTAATCGCGTAATTAATTAACATTGTTATAATACAGACGGTTACGAGTCTGAATGCTAATATTGTTCTACAAACCGCCGAATTCGGTTTAAATTTTCGAGATAAAGAGAAAGAGAAAGAGACAGAGAGAGCGGGAGAGTTTTTGGCTTGGCTGAACGCAAACGTTCAACAATCGATTTTGCTCATTTCCAAACATGAGATTCGATAGAAAATTCAACTTATTAGGTATGTGTCTTCGAAGAAGTTAGATTAAGATATGACCGCGTGACAAATTGCTTTGGCATGTCTCGCGGCTAGAATGAGCAACTCTCAAATTAAAATTAAAACGGATGGGGGAATTTTGAAATTCGATTTCAAAAATCGAAATAAAGCCACTTGAAAATTATAATAACGATAATCAAATTTGGGAAGCGATTGGAATGAATGGTTTTCAAACAGGGTAACTAGCCAAGATTCTATCTGACACAGTCATAAATCAAGCCGCGTATTCCGCAAGAGGACGACTCAGATAAAGCCGTTTCGGAGCCACGTCTGGAGCACCTAAGGCAATTCTTGCGTCGAAATTCCCTCCCCAAGTTGTACTATTTTATTTACCCTTGGAATATTTTTTGGTTACCGAGTGTTTGCCTTTTAAATTAGGTTTTTATTAACGTAAATTATGAATATACCATGCAATATTTCATTGTTTCTGTACAAGATTAGACTAATTACTGTGCCAATGTTACGGTCGTGTGTCCTCCCTTGATATGGTACCTCCTCCCTACGGATATTAAGCATTCTCTATTTCTCCATCATATTTTGTGCATTCATTTCGTCTTTCGCGTCTCTAACAATCTACTTGAAAGCTTTCTAATACAGGAAATGTCACGTTTTGTCAAGCAAGATTTCATTTGAAAACAGCACAAAAAAATAATTTTTTTCTTTTCGCTTTTCTTTTATCATTTTCTAGCGGACGATTCACTATTTTATTGAAAGTTTATCATAATTTTTCTGATATGATTCATCGTTTATTTTTCTCTCTCGCACCACTAGTCCACATCACATTTGTATGCAAAGTGGACAGTCATTTTTTCTTAAGAAAAACGTTTTCAACAGAAACGCCAACACTTTGGATGTTTCAAGAATTTACACAAAGCAGGTTATTTGAATTTTGAAATAATGCCTTGATAAATGTAAATAACAGTTTATTATACATGTAGTGAACGAGGTGACAAACGAACGAGTTGAGAAAAACAATTAATAGGAAGACATTAAGATTCGTCGGTTGAGGTTCTTAACCGAAAAAGTTATTGGAACAAAATCCTCGTCGACAGATAATTAATTGCAGGCACACGTTCGGGAAAGTAAAAAGTAGAAATGGATAACAAGAAAAAGTTTCCTGTTTCCTCTTTGCCAGCATCAATTTTAAATTGGCTTAAGGAAAAAGCTTAATTGCTCGGCCACGATAATATTGTTGTAACGAAGCAAGTTTTAAGACGCGTATCTCGCATGAATAAAATTTAGTTGATTTATTTCTAAGCCACGTCTTATCGGATTAGTTTGCATTCGAACTCGGACGAGGAAACTTTTACAAACATATCGAGTGTGTATGCAATTCGAACCGCACGACTCAATCGCCTTGATTAGTATCAACTAAAACTAAATTACTTTGAAGTAAGTATTTGGATTTAATTTTCTCCATGCACCCCTCCGTACCCGAAGCCACAGAGTTCAAGCCTCATGAATTTATGAAATAAAGAACATTTTAAGAGCTCACCGTTTAAAGCAGTTACTTGTAGTTTAAAGAGTGTGGTAAAATACCCTTATTTGTGAACGGAGTAATATAGTGTGACAGGTAACTGATACGAAGTGGTCCATTACCGAAAAAGATAGATGGTTGTGTGGAGTTTATATTAAACTTTTTTCCTTTCGACACCTTAGCCCACGTACATGTGGCATTAAATTTTCAAGTCGCGTTTGCTATTACGCTGCCACGTATATATGTAGGTATGGATATTATATACACACCTTAAAAATCGTTCATCGTCTGTCCATCCTGTCTGATTTTCTTTTCCCTCTCGATTAGCCTCTTCTCGAATGTCCTGTAATCGTAGCCTGGCCTTTAGCAATCATTATGGTCTCTTTTTTCCTCTCAAAGTTCACGGAACTTTATCGATAATAGGATGATGTATTCAAAATCGTAGGCAGACGATTAAATTTCAGTCCCTTTTAAAAATTACCTTTTCATAATCCTAAATCCAGTCGTGGGTAGTTGTTGAATTTGAACGAAACCAGCAACTTATATACGATTCACATTTACACTCGAATTCGCTTTTTATTTCTAACAATAACTGTAAGGCTTGAAATTTTTATCAATTTTAAATCTATTTCCAAAATTGTCCGATCTTCTTCGTTAGATGTGAAATTTTCGTTACTCTGTTTAGTACTTTGATTGGACGATGCTTGGATCAAATTTACTTGTTTCAATGAGGAATTTTAGCAAAAGCATTGCCAATTTGAATAATTTTTCCCTTATGCCCTTAATAATGGAATAAAAACCCTTACATAACCGCAGTGGAGTGATAATCACTTGAGTGGCAATTAAAACAATCTGATGTTGAAACTTTATTCATCTGAAAGCTATTAAAGGTAATATTTGGTTTTAGGTTAAGGGATCACAAAGGTTTTTTCGGGTGAATTTTATGTATAAAGAAAGCAAACGGGAATGCAACATTTGTATGTACGCCGGTGCTGAAACAATCTAAATAATAGTGTAGCCAACTTCATGTAAATTTGGCATAATAGAGTTAGATATCCTAGAGTTGTTAATACGATTCGACTGAATTTCCCCAATTTGTTTAAACCTCAAATGGTGGACCCTGTGTGCAACTTATTTACATACCCTTATGAAGTTTGTCAAAATAAAAGTATTACGTCTCTCCGTCTTCATTCGACATTGGGAACAACAAGAGATAGAGAGCTATTGCCGAAATCTCTATCGACCGAGATGACGAGGATTCCTTTAATAAGCGTAATTGCTTTCTCTGAAGTTCACGTATCTGACATAACAAAGACAGCTGCACCGTGCCCGGATGAGATTCGGTTCGCATTTAAATTCTCGTCAATTAACCGCCAGTTTTCGTTTCTTAAGGTCCGACTAAAAAAAGGCCGATCCCTTTCCACGTTCAATATGCATGAAAAGTTAATGGCATTTCGAACTGAACCGCAACTTTGAGAGCGGCAAAATATTGTGATCCGTATCATCTAGAATGCAAATCGGATGTAAAATTATACACCTTATTACCGAGAACCTTCCAGGCCGCGTTCCATCAAAATACACAACTCTCAGCTCTTGTTAACAGCCAATCCCTCTTTCTCTCTCTGTCTCTCTCTCTCTCTCCCTTTCCATCTCTCTCGCTTTCTCTCTTATTTCATCAGTTTGCGGATAAAATTACTGACATCCATTTTTCCTCGTTTGTCCTTCTATTAAGCTAATTACTGTTGCATTGTTCATCATAACCTGATATACAGGGTGGCCCAAGTTCCACGGCAGAACAAGAAGTGTACTATTCGTATTTGTTTTTAGGAAAACAAGCCGTAAAACTAAATAAGTTTGGAATTGAGTTCTCATAATTAATAGGGCTATGATTAGTTGTTTGTCTGTGAAATTCGTCAAATACAGAGTATACAAATTTCTTTTTCAAATCATTGCAAGTGGAGATTAACTTGTACCTTATTTAGCACACTCCGGGGGGTTTTTGGCTAGCTCTATTTACATTTTAGCATAGTGAGGAAGTTCGTCTCGGCCGCTAGAATTATGTATATTAATTCGGATAGGTCGATTTAGTGATAAATCGAGTCTGCCCTAAAATTGTAATTATGATAATGCAAACGCGCGGCGTGTGTTCCCGTTCATTTCAGGCCAGTCAACTCGGTTTGATGATCAAGTAATGGGTTTTATAATATTTTCTGACATAATGCCCCCCGCCTACACGATTTATTTAAATTCGCCCAACACTCACACACATTTGATGCCATTTAATTAGTTTCGTAGATCTAAAAACAAATTTGTCTAAATGGAAATTCTTCGGGGTATGAAGTGCGAAGTGGCACGTCGGAAACTGAATAAATTCGGCGTCAAGACGCAACAATCACTCGAATTATTATGAGAGGGAACGTACGGAAGGGATAATAATTGTTAATCCTTCCTTTTCCTCCTTCCTGGAATGGGAGTGTCGCGGGAACGGTTCCACTTGGAATTTTATAGTTCCGTTGCGCCAAACGATACCGAACCCCTCTAATAAAAATCATTCACGAACGTATGTTAATTTTTAGCAGTATTAGGAGAGGCACATCAATTAAAGCATTGCTATTGAGGGTCCCTTATTAAACGGAAGCTCTTGTAAACCTGCGGCTTTCCATTTATTCGGACAGATAAAATCATCCAACTTTAGACTGTTCATTTTCCTGGCTGACGTCTAGTTATTCCCGCCTTCGCGTAACTGTCATCTCAAACTTCATTCGATTCCATCAGAAACAAATAAGTATTTTTAGACTGTACATTTGGAATATTATTAATTTCTTTGTGGGTTGACCAATATTAATTTCAATCGAAAACGGAAAAAAGGAAGCTTTTTAAAATTCCACCGCAGGGTGCCTTTATTCTTTCTTTTGCTGTTTTAATTACAGATTCCCAACAAAACATTTAAATTAGCAACGAAACGAGAAAAATTGGCCTGCAAGGGTAAACAGTCGAAGCAAAGAAAAAAATAAAAAAGAAATCTGTAGCTCAATCAATAAGATATTTCTTGAATGGGTTTTAATTTTGCACAAAACATGGGGTTTCTATCGGTTATATATGGGTTGACTGATCAGTCCTTAATTTCGAAGAAAGTGGAAGGAGAGAGAGAAGGAGAGAGACAGAGAGGGAGGGAAGGAGTGTGTCAAATCGGAATATGTATGCCTGGAGAATTAAAGTTTGAAGTAGCAATCAATAAGATGACATACATAAGAGAAATAGCCCAGGTATCTTTTGTTGTTCAAACGAATTGAATTGTCCTTTGATGGTAAAAGGTTTCTATCTAGATGAGCGTAACCTTCCAAAGAATCTCTAACATGTGCAATTCTAAATTGACTCGGTATTTGCTTAAAACAAAACGAGTGGTAAAATCTCATTGCTGGAATATAATTTGGCATTAATTGCTTTGTCCAGCTCCCGGGGATTTTTGAACATAGAGGAATTGTGAAAATGCCCAGACTAACATTCTCTACGCGTAAGATGAAGCCAAGCAGAACTATACGAACGTGACTCTGAATAAACTCTCTGTGCAAATATTTGTTGCGCTTTCGGATCTTTCCACCTGTGTACCGAAATAAACCCTGAACCACCCTCTCTTCACCTCTAAATACCTTTGCCGAATGATTTTGTGGCAAGAAGACAAACGGAAATATTTATTTCTTGTTTTGTTTAATGAAAAAAATTATTTTTCACATGCTTGACCGACGGAGAAACATTCATTATTTCAATACAATGAACTGCACCATTTAGCAATTTTACACCGAATCTACACACACTGTTCTCGAATCGTTTGTTATTTCTAGGAGATTTAGGGGACCTTGACACTGGAACAGTGGCGTGCCTACTCCGGAGCGATCACATATAATTCAATAAATCAAGTTTATATTAATTAGATTGGTAGAAACAGAACATGAACATACCATCTCGACTAAGATAACAGTTATAACCTAGTGTGTATGCCGGATAGTAATAAACCTATTGTGTGGGTGTGCATTCCATTGCATTTAAGATAATATTCCTTCCGTTTCGCTTTATCTATATTTATGAAATGGTCTGGATCAATGCTTTATTCTAGTTTGTTAGTGCCGTAGCAATTTCCTAAAACTTTAATGAATAAACTTTCCCAGTTTACCACGGCCTGAACATTTAAATAAAAATGTATAAATGATTCTTTTCTTCTCAATGTCTTGCGCGATAATAGAGTGCCTAAGCTGTTTTGCTATCCCGCATTATATTTTATGTGTCCCTGAAGGTATTTTTTCGCATGCACTTTCAGTGAAGCGTGGGAGAGCAATGTGACAGCTCACATATATGGTTTTTAAACTGGAGAATTTATCATAGCTTGTCTAGTTTTTAGTTTTCGGAGGGAAAACGTGCAAACGATGATAAGGCGAATAGGCCGATTCTTACTTGTTTGTTATGCATTCAACCACCAACATCCGTTTTAACGGCCCGACATTGGAAAAATCTGCATCTGCATTACGTATTCCGAAAAAAACCTAAAGCCACATGACCGGGTACACGCCTAATATAAAAAGGATTTATCTAAACTAAAAGAAATGTGACAATATTTTTCATGAATATATTCAAACTTTTCCTTTACGTATTCAAACTTAATGCTCTAACGTATGTCCTGATTTTAATATCAACTACGAAAATGAAATTTTTCGCTTCTACCTATTACACTCTACATAAAATTTTTCCTTGCTTGTATTTGGCTTTTCCAGTTTTCTGTTTTTTTTCTTTAATGAGAAAGCGTTGTCCGATCTGATTCTACATTTCCTCATTAATGAAATATTTATGCTCTCATGTAATTAAAATTTCACCAAAAACGATATGCCTTGTATATGGGTAACAAACCTGGAAAGGATGCTTTAAGGAAAAGCGTCTATAAGAGAAAAATGGGGATAAGTAAGATAGAGTGAGGGGGATCTAAATATGTTATAAAGAGCTGATGAAAGAAGTGTCGGTTTATAATTCTAAGGACGGCTTAGTAACCCTTCAAGCTAACTACTTGTTATGCATTACGTTACATTCATTTTGCGTTCGTTACTAAAAGCATTTGGATTTTTCACCCGGACGGCGGTAGAAGACGAGTAGTCATATCCCGTACATAAAATAACTGTAAAAATTTCTAACAAATTGTCGGGGATTTTTCAAGGGAAACGGAGGCACGGCGGCGCGGCAAAAATTTAATAATGATGGATGTCTACCCGGATAACAAAACCTTATAACCTGAAATGATTACGTCTCGTTGCCGTATTTGCAAATTCGGATTAAGACTTCGATAAATTGTGTGTCACATAAATAAAAAAAATCGAGCTTTCCGTTTGAAAAATAAGTGGCCATCGTATACTTGAACATTATATACACTGATAAGTGATTAGATCGAAATCGAATTTACGCAATTCGATTGTTCGATTCGAAAATATTGTCACCTATAGATCTGTCTGTTTCGTATCACTTACGACCTATTGTCCGGAGTCATTAAGCAATACTATACCTCGTTAATGGTAACGTGTTTCTGTGAATCGGTTTAATAATCTCCCTTGACGTCACGCAACGTATCGTTTATCAAATAAAGTCCCGTTCAGACATGGGTTGGGGTATTAAAATAATTATGAATAATCGTGGAACGAATATCGAGGGTGCGACAAAAGAAAATCTGTTCGAATTTAAATGTGCAGTTCTAATGTAAGCCAAGAATGCGGAGCGCTGACAGAGCGCCGGCAAATTGACATGCATTCTGCAATATTCCTTTAATCCTTGGAATTTGGACTTAACCACTACCAGTTTCGGTTACTGCGTTGTATTGGATTTACTTTCATTTGTTTTTTTTATTTTAGACTTCGTTGTTTCATAAAAGTTTTACAGTCAGTCCATATGTTATAATAGAGCGAACATGCGTTGGTTAAAGAGCTCTTTAGGCACTCCAGGACACGGGAAATTTGAAAAACATATCCACTTTACGAGCATACGCTTCAATTTTTGTTATAAACGGTGTGTTCCTGCAAGCGCTATCGAATGTTGTAGGTTAATTAATTTGAAATAAAAAAAATTCACTTAATAGGTAAAAATAAAGTTAAAAAGTAATTTCCGTAAATAAAATACGATGTGGCCTTTCAGGCAAAGGGCCACGGACAGTATCAGAGAAACGAGAATTTATTTGAAATAGCCCTCACTGGATAATATTCTGTAAGACCAAACGACTCTAAGTCTATCTACACTTTTCCAGCTTTTTGTCTTTGTCTCTGATGTGCTCGCCATATCAATTTGAAACCTACATGACCGCTATATAGCCTCGTCTCTTTCTTGCACTTAATTCGGTTTAGAAAATGGACCCGAAGATCTGTTACCATAACGTTTCCATGTTAGATGTTTAAGTCTCCTGTTGAAAGTTAAAAACGGAAAATTCTCATCCAAATATAAGATCTTGGTTGCAGTAACAAATAGACTGTTGCAGTTGTGTTGGAGATATTTTACGTTTTGTAAAGATTAGCAAAAGAAAGAAACAAGTTGGGTGTAGTACAGTTTAATTAAATTTATAAAGAGATCGACTAAAGAGTTCTCTAATCCTTATTTAAACTTAAAAGGTTTGGAAAATTGAATATAAAGAAGTGGCGGTGGGACGAGAGGAGTAGAAAAAAAGGTAAAATATTTACATAAATTAAACGAGATTTGATGAAGTTAAAAGTGTTAGAGCTGGGGTGGTCCCTAAGAGAGTTGACTAAGGGATAATGGGCTCGAGCGGCTTGTCGCACGGCACTTTAGAAGTGGTTGAATTAACCCGTAACATGAATTGCACAAGTCCCTCGGTGGCAAAACGCATTGTTAGCACGAGCAGACATTTTATCACTATGCCAGTTACTCCCCCAACAGCAGCCAATAAAGCCGCTCATTCGTTTCATATTCGGAAACCGGTGTGCGATTTACATGTTATCGATATTTTTATACTCGTTATGAAATCGTTTTACAATCAGGCACCTTCATATAGGCGGTCGAGGGCCGGAATCATTGGGATTTTTCATCCAGAAGACTAGCGACCGGTTAATTCGCTCGCTTTTAAATTTTGCCCCGTTTTATTTGCATTCATATTCCTCAGGCAATTTTGTCTTGATGAAAACTTACAGTCGATATACTTTTTTCTTTTTCTTTCCTTCTTCCTCTCGCTCTCTCTTTCTCTTTCTCCTTCTCTCTCGCTCTCTCTCCTTCGCTTGTCCGCGTAAGTCGAAAGAGAAATAATTTCGTACGTGAAATTATAAACGTGCGAAGTTTTAATCTTAAAATTTGCATTCAAAGTCAATCTGTTGAAAGTAGCTTAGTTTATGTGGTCAAAACGACAGGGGTCCATTTTCCAAACTGTCAATCTTGTTAGTTTAGGATATGACGGGATATGTTTAGATAACTTTATTAATTATCCCAAGTCTGGATGTGAATATTTTAGACTTAGCCTTGGAAAAAATAACAATTCTTAGTGCGAAAGCATTGTAAAAATTTGCATATTGAGAAATAACGCTTCGTACTCAGATAAATTCTGCCCAGATATATTTCACGTTCCCCTCTAAGTATTGGGTTTGATTTCTCTTTCAATATTAATGTCAATATATCTGTATCGCAAAAAATGGAAAAAATCCAACACTTGCTAGAGATAAGAAAGATAAGAAATCAAAAATGTAGAAATCGTGAATAGTGGGCACGCTGATTAGGCCGACCAAAGTTTTCTCTGTAAATAAATGTAGATGCAGAGTTTTTACAAATCGTTATTGTTTGAATACTAAATCGGTGGAGCAACTCTTCGATGATTTCTGGGTCAGATTTTTTGGAGGGGCACATATGAAACCAGTATGGGTTCGTCCTAACTTGTTTGTTGGAAAGTTTCGAGGTTGTTCGACGTGCAACGACACATGACTCTCTATGAATACTAAAAATAATTTGAGAAAATTTTCCTTGACTTAGATTTCGCGACTGTCAGAGATGTTTATGAGAAGTCAAAGATAAAAGCTTAAGAGTCTGTTGACGTTTCGTGTTTCTTTACGAGACAATATTAAAGAAGTTCACACGGCTTATTCATAAGACAGTCTTTTCATGTTATACCTATTGAATAAATAGTTTCTAGATATTGGATTCTCGCTCGTTCAGTTTAATAACGAGCAATAAGTCGGAAAGTAAAAGAGAAAATCCTAATTGCAAAGCAAGTTTTCCTAAAGAAACCGAGGGGTGGAAGGTGGAGCAAATAATTAAGATTTTAAATTTTAAAGAGCAAGAGTAAAGTTCTGGTTTATGTTAGGCACGTATTCGAAAGTGAGACCTTTATTTTATCCGAATGCTAGGGGAGGCAAAGATTTAACCTCCAAGGAATTTCTTTAAGCCTTTCTTACGTTTACATCTCCCATCCCTAATTATCACACTTAGCTTTTTGTTCAGAAACAAATCCGCAGTCTCGACTGGGATCAAAGCAAAAGAGAAATTTCCTTCAAAATTATATCCTTATTTTTATTTAATTCGGTTTCGTCAATTAACCTTATTTCATTTCAAATGTTGAAATACCGAGACATTTTATATTAAAATTCTTCCTGCTGTTTAAATGAAAGATGCTAACGTAAACTGACAGAGCAATATATAAATTAAAATACGTATTTGATTTAATATTTTAGACAGCGCCCACGTTATTTCAGAGCGAATAATTTAAATCGCACTCTGGGCAGCATCGTAAAAATTTATTCCACTGAAATACACTCGAGTTCAGCTTCATTATTAAGCTTCCCCACACAATATAAAGACTTTCAGTTAACCACCACAGTTTATATAGTTGCGATGAGAATGGTCAGTATTTTGTTCCGAAGCTGTTTATTTTGATTCGAAAGTGAAACGTATCCCTAATGAAAGACAACACTTTTCCTCGGTTGGCTGCATTTTGATGTATCGATTACAAGGGCCAATTTCTTGTTTCAAATTTTATGTCCCAGCTTATCTGACAGCATCAAACTAAGAATTAAAAAATTATTCCGAGTACAAAAGTTTCAAAATACATCTGAATGTGGAACAAACTGGTCCTAGTAAAATAAATAATTTCTAGCATTTCACGTTTAAATATTCATTTTGAGTTAATTTAGTCCTGCTACCTGACAGATCTCTGTCGAAAATTTCCGTTCCGCCTTCAGAGCAAATATCACAGCGATTATTGCGTTTCGGTTTTTCAATAAACAAAAAAAACAAATTTTGAATCTCCCTGTAATTGAACGTATTTTGCTTTTGTTTCAGGTGTTATGGAGGAGCCGGAATTCGTGGACAAAATCAAGAATATCACAGTGGCAGCGGGGCGGTCAGTACAGTTTTCTTGCTCGGTCAAAAACTTGGGAACGTACAAAGTAAGTTTTTTTTTTTATTTTATTTTTAAATCGAATCAACGGCTCTGAGATATTTAATGGGCTAAACTCGTTCCCTCTGTGGCGTTATTTATTTTTCTTTTGAGCTTTAATGAATTTTTACCCCTTAAACTTTAACCACATCGACGCGGGAGATCAAAGGGAATTTGCCCGCGGACATAAAGCGAAATGAATTTTAACTAAGACGACGACCACTCATTTAAGCCGTTATTTTATATATGTATTTTAATTTAAACACATTAATATCTTCGACAGTCGTCAATGTACTATGCATATTCACGCGTTTTTAGTTTAATTAATAAAGTCCGCAACTTTGTACACGCGGCTTAAAAAGAGCTTAACTTTTACATAGGTAGGCACCCTTTTGTTAATTAATTTTGCTGTTTACCTCCAATGTGGAAAATTAGAAATCATAGAAGAACATATTTGTTCACCTAAATTAGGTTAATTTATTTACGATAATAAGAAAACTGAGGGATACGGTACATTTAAATAATGAATTTTCTATAAAAATTCAAATAATCATTAATGCATACGTATGTACAAGGTTACACTATTGACCACTTGAGGTTCACCCCGTACTGAAGGGATTAAAAGGGATTTAATTAAAGCATCACGTCTTGAACCGCTCTCCGGAGATGTTTTCAAATCTTTAAGGGTGTAAGTAAACGATCCGTTTTGCTTTTCACACTAAGAATCCAAACTGTAAACTCCTAACATCATTATTAATTTTTTTTCGTATTCGATAAAGTCGAAAAGAAATAAGACATAAAATGTATGGGTTGTCAATATTTGTTATAAATGTGAGAAGAAGCGAAAGAGAAGATCTCTGACTTTACGGGGAGGATTTATACAAGCGACAAGAGTCCCGGAGGTCTACTTTACAACTTTATTGACGCCTCAACTCGCTTAACTTGTATAAAAAGCGTTTGCGTTTGTTTAACGTTTTCCCTTTTTATTATCTTAACGTAGAAACGAAATAGTTGTGCGAAAAAATTGTTTATGGCTGGTCAAATCATGAAAATATAATTAATTTTTAAACATTGTTGAGCAAAATTTCCTGACAAACTGCTAAAATTTGAATAAATCGGAATTTGACACTTATTATAGATGTTTCAACAATTATCGTTTTATAATAACAGGTTTTTAATTGAATTAAAGTACTCCGATCCCCTGTCAGATTAAATGGAGCTCATTAACAATTAATTGATCGGTACCTAACAGAATAACCACCAATAGCATCCGACCGTTAAAAACATCGCGAATTGAAGTTGTATAGGAAGAGTGAAGTAAACGTATTTAAATGAAATAACAGGAGCAGTTCTAAATAGAAGAACGAACAAACGAAAACTCTTTAGGAGAACAAAAAAAAATAGAAAATACGAAAGCAAAATTCTAAAGTTCGTTAGAATTGTTAGTCGTAGTTTTCGAGCAATACTATTTACCTATTTTCCCGTCGAGCGGCTTCCTTTATTCGAGAATCGTTGCAGCTTTTTTCGAAAACAAATCCCTCGGAGTGAGTTTCTCGATTTTTGAATAAACCGATGCACGTCGCGTCCGACGTTGATTAGCTCTACGACAGGAATTCAGTAACTAATTCAGCAGGTACTATCGCGGGGAACTTTGGCCAGAGGTTAGGTAAAGGAATGTCCACCATTTGCAATGTTGAAAACTCGTAGAGCCTTCCTCAACTCGTTGGAAACTTTTAATCGCCTTAATACCACCGCGAATATTACAGTTATTCAAAGTCACGTACGGTATTCTTATCAAATCCATAACTTATATACCAGGCACAACTCCTTGGGGTCCCCTCGAGGTCTTCGTGTATCTCTTATAATTATACTGCGCCATCGGAAATCAAACAAGTTAAAACCGCTTATTTGTAGCGTTTTAGCGTTATTAAATTAAAACAACAACGGCACACTTAACAACATCCCACGTTAAAAAGAAAACCTTAAGCGAAGATCCAACAATCATCAAATTAAACTGTACAAAACGGCGTATTTCCCCGGTATCTGAAGAAGTTAAATCGTCGAAATCCCGCTACTTGTAAAGTAAGCGAAAGGGGGCCCGGGAAATGCTATTGAGAATCAGGTTTAGTCTCGGATTTAACGCCCTTTCTAAAAGCACAATCGAACACAACAAAGCCGAAGAAAGAATTCCACAAATTAAATAACCTTTTTAACCATACGTACTCCATAAAATTCGTGGCATGAATTTTATTTGACGAATTTAATTAAAACGCGATTTTCCATTTCGAAGGCATCCAGGGATTTTCGCTTTATATTTTCTTTTAATAAACCACCACGCCCATTGAAAATTCCTCTTTTCCGGAACAGAGAGACATACAATCTCCCAATGCAATGCTGTTTCACCATACAAGATTGTGTTATTTGAATGTCCAAAATCAGGCTATTGGGGTTTGAGTTGGAGCCTGACTTGGCTTCCAGATTGTGTTGTACTTTTTAGGCCGAAATTTATTCATTGCCTCCACGTGCTAGCATGACCTATTTTTCAATGCCGAATGATTTTTTAAATCTTTGAATGTTTTTCGTATGAAAAAAATATTCTATTAGGGTGTTTAAAATGTTGACTTGCATGGAAAATGAATCGTTGAAGCTTGAATTTCGCTTACATTTTTGATACGTATAGCGAAACGAATGTTAAAATTTAATTCCAGTCGGAACGTTAAAATTTCCACTCGACTAAAAAGTTTAAATCACGTTGTTTTGACGAATTAATATGAATCATTTTCCAGGTTATATACATGCGATTATTTTCAAATTTGGTTCGGTCGCAAGTGTGCTTTTTTCTAGATAGATAGACGGATTGATATTACAGAAATCTTTGGCTTTAGACGTTCTAAAGGGGAGAGAAAATGATGGATAAGAATTTCTTGCGGACAATACGGTGCATGATTGATCCATCGGTGGACATCAGATTTAAATCATACGAATCCCCCATGTAGATGTAAAGTCGGTTTCTCGGTCGGCGAGCGCTGAAACTTTTTCCATCGTTCAATTTTCTTTTGGGGTGGTTTCTTCCAATTCCTCTTTGGCCGCCTTCGTTTCGGGCCCTTGACGTTTAGTTTTTTTAATACATCAGACGTCACCGGCCAGTCCCAAAGAAATTGGACATACTTTTTACTAATACTCTAGGACGCGAGAGGCGCGTTTCCATGAAGATAACTTTCTATGAATAAAAGATATTTCATTTGTGCCACCCGGACGTTAAAAAAAACATAATTGTGTGGCTTCTCAAGTTGGCGACATTTTTTTCTTTTTTTTTTCGAGGAAATGGCTAGTGCAATACGAATTTCTAATTATGCACAATGCGTTCTGCCAATCGGGCATTTAGCGTGAAGAAAGGTCGAATTGAAACGTTCAACAGACATCGAAAGACAAGTATGCAACCTGTGAAATAATGTAGTCAAGCACATTCCTGCGTTAAGTGAAGACTATTAAAGCGAGTAACACAATTAAAATTTCGCGTTTAGGAGAATGTGCTTGAAAGCCTTTAATTAAATTGCGATTCAACTGTTTTGGGTCAAATGATTTTATTAGGAACTTGGGCCCATTTTATATTTGACGTCTTAATCGAAAAATGCTTTTGAAAGAAAATTTCTTTCTACGGACAGGGGAGGCTTTCAAAAGGAGACCTCACTAATATCCACACCTAAATCATATCAGATTAATGGGTTTTAATGAAACTCGCCCACTTCAATTCAGACTAATATAAGAAATTTCATTTTGTTGGACGAAATTAAATGCATAACTAAGAGTTTTCAATAAGGAAAATGAAGTTAAAAATCGGGTATTTTAAGGAAGATGCTCGCCAGCCTGTCTCACTGTGCAACAATGGGGCTAGACGAGACCCACCGATATAATGGTGTACCGGGTGTTTGTAATGTGGTTTCTCAATTGCGGCGGCGGCGGCCCCCTTATCCGCTAGTTCAAAATTTTAATTAATTATTCCACGTGCGTTATTCAATCGTTCACCGCGTTTCGACAACAATCGAAACATTTTATTTTTATCCACTCCAGCGGCTGATTCTACGAAGAAAGAACTCCCGAAGACAGCAGCTAATCACGTTACTTCCTCGATTCTTACCTGGGGCGGAATTGTTGAATTGAAAACCGCGCGTGTTGATTTTTTATATTGGCTTTATCGCCTTTCTTTATTAAGTGCTAAAAAAAGCAGCCAGGAAATTTCAATCTCCCATATTTCCCAATCAATTGAGCCTTTAGTGTTGTCAAGTAGGGTTATGTCTGGTCCGATAAGAAAGAGAATCACGATTTTATTACAACAACGAAAAAACAACTACCTGAGTTTCTGAAGGAAGAACGTCAAAAAAAAAAAACAGACAAATCCGAAAATATATTACTCAAATTTGTCTTCCTAAATCAGGAAGTACAAATTAAACGCCTTTATGATGACTTCTGGAGATTATTCAGAGTTGAATGATGGCTGTTTTCAAGAAAAGGCCGTGGCGAAATCCCCTTGCGAAAGTAGATAAACGCTCATCAACAATAAAAACATTTAAAGTTTGTGACGAGAAAGTTTCGGAAGTAGAGTTTTTACGACGTGAACGCGGTCTTGTCTTGAGCAAAACATTCTTCTTTCAGGTTTTTCCATACGTTCTCGAAGCCGATGACCGATCGTATCGATATCCATCCGACGATTATGGCTGGAGAATTTAACTGCGGAGCGTCTTAATAAAATTAAAAACCATGGGTCGTTAGGGGAACACCTTATCAGTGATAACCGTAAGGCTAATTGGGGCTCCTTAAAAGACGAGAATATAATTGTTAAAAGTTTCCCCATTATTAGGGAAGGGTGCCCGGAAACTACGTCCGATTTATGAGGTTGACATTCATTTTTGTTTATATTGGATGGGCGATTATAAAACTAATAGGAAAAAGGAGCCATTTATCTCACAACTCGCATGCATAAAGTTAAAGGGGCGAAAATGAAAATTTGTGTCGAGTTTTAAACGTTCGAAAATGGAATTTAAAAAACGTATTAGAATAATGAAATTTAAGGCAAAAGGGATGCAACGCTGTCGCGTCTGAGGCAGGGGGTAGCTCGAAAATTTACTACCTTGTTTACCACTTATCCACGTTTACACACTCTGTCGGGAAAGCTTTGTTTCTCCTGGCTTCGCGCCCGTCTAGGCTTTACATGCATTGTCTAAGACGTTTTCCAAGGATCATCATAAAATTTAGACCAAATGTTTGTTGAGCAATTAAATTTCTTAATTCATGTAGATTCGAGTAGAAGAGAGTAGTGGCGGCACTCACTTGTTGGTCCATTTTGCTGCTGTACCACCGTAATGACGCAATAAAAATACGATGCCTATTAAAACATTGGCCAACGTACGAGGGAATTCTTTTGACAAATAACTCAAAGAGACTTTTGCGATTCGACGTTCGAATTTCATCTTCGATGAAGTAAAGCCTATGAATAATTTGAACATTTGGACATTTTTTTGTCTCAAATTTCTTTATCTCCTTTGCGGTTCCACAGTATACGCTTCAAAGCCGCTTGGGTATTTTATTCATTTTACACGACGCCAAATTTGAGTAGATTTCCGATTTATTTTAGAAGCAGTACATTTTTGAGATCGATAACTCAAATTTTTTCGTTTAAAGGCGGTCGTCGCGATCGCAGGAAAATCTCGTTTCAGGTTGCACTTCATCTAAAATCGAATCCTCAGGTGGGTTCTTTTCATCTTAGAAACTTAAATGAAGAACAAAAAAATTTAAATTGGACCAGGCAACAAAAGCCAAGAGTTGGAGGTCGTAAATCACAAATAATCATGGGAAACGTCACGCATCGAGGTGAGTTTTGGCAATTCAGGCGCTAAGAAGTTTTTATATAAATTAGACGTCAGCTTGTTATTTGGAATTTTCCCTATTTCGTTATATGTATGTTCGGTTGATTTGTAAACAAGCGATTATAGTTCAGAAATAAAGGATTTGGAGGCTGAACGACTTCTAGCATCCTCTATTATTCGCTCCAAAGCATCCCAACCTCATTTTCTCGACCGTTGATTTTCTGTCTCGACCCGTCTCACCGAGAGGCCTTTCCATCTTTGTTTTATCATTTTTAAATCGGAGCACTGTCTTTCATATCATATTTCTTCCACAGTGATTAATTCCATTCTCGAATGAATATTTTATGCCGTGTCACTTTTAGATCGCCCGCCTCAAAGATTAAAATAACTTCTTTGTTCTTTCCTCGAAGATAACTCTCATATTTTCGCGTCGCATATGACGACACTAACCATTTCTTCGGAAGAAAAAAAACAATTCACTTGACACTTTGACGAAGAAATCGATACAAAACTGAGGTCTAGACAAATTATAGTGTTACAAAGAAGCATAACGCCACCACCGTATTGTTTGGGATAACATTTTTTACACGTCTGATAAAAGAACAAAACGCCATGGAATAGCAAACAGGTTTTTGTTTTCGACGAAAACTTGGCGAAATGTTAATTCCGTCACCGCTCCAATAGAAAAATAATAGCTGATTCAGGAAAGAGGAATTTAAGTTGAAAAAGTTAAAGGCCCCGGGAGGCGATAAATTGTTGGCGGGTTGGAAGACGCAAGGTGTATTTTTAAGCCCTCCTTTATTGTCTGTCTGTTCATCGTAATGGAAAAAGTTCGTCAACTATGATTTAAACTTGCATATATTATCAACTGCAGACACGATCCTGCCAAACTCAATTACAGTAACGTCTCTCTTTTGGACTAAAAAACCGCATTGCGTTACAAAACAGTCACATCCCAAAAGTGGTAGACGTAGTAACACAATGTTTCTCCACTAACAAAATCTACAATTTTTAACAATCCTTATCAGTTGTGGCCCTAAAACCTATATAGCGCCTGCTAGAATTTACCTTTGCGTTTACGCTTGAACGGCTCGTTTTACCCACAAAACCGTCAACCCTCTGATCGACGTAACATCTCAAACGCAAATTGACAAACTCTGTGTATTACGTCTTAAATATTTGAACTTCCGAACGAGCGCAACACTCTATAAATCATTGATTCGCCCTAATATAAGGGCTAATAGATCAATTTCGGCCGTGAATGTTTAGAATTTCCGGTTCACTGAGACATCAAAGGCAGGCTTAAATATAAGTATGTACGTCCATCCATTTACCCCTTCATTATTACCTTTCACTTCGATTCCAAACAAATATCAATTCAATATGTATATGTGGATCTACAATAAACATTTTTTTGTTAAAGATTTCAGCCAAACGAAAAATCGGCATCATATCCGAGGGCAATAAATCGATTATTTGGTATCCCAGCTCTAATAAACCAGTTGTAAGTAAAACGAGACACTCACGACATGGGGAATGCACTTAAATTGAGGGTTTTTGCACAAAATATAATAAATTTAATAAACTAGAAGAAAATCTAAAATTTATAGATTTGTTTGTAACAGGAGCTGCTGCTGCATATTCTATGAAAGAGTAGTAAAACCCTTAATGCTATAAAACCTTCATTCAAGAGCTCTTTATCAAATAACCAATCAAAGATGGTATGAGCTATGCATTTGAGAGAGAAAAATAAGTTCCCTTCAATGCTATGGCCTATTAATAAAAGAATTCGAATTGAGGAAGAAAATTTAATAAATACATTATCGGGGGAAAGTTTCGGCCGCAATTCCGGCTGAATTAAACAATGTATACTGCCCGGATCGAAAAACTTTTCCGGATAAATATAAACTAAAATGGACAATATTAAAATGCGAATCTTTTTCAATTTGGAAACTTCGACGGTAAGTTAAGTGTTTCCCGATTTTTCCCTATTCCTTACAATTCGCTAACTTTCAAAACAACTATTATAACTTATCGATAAGGCATTCCAGACAAATTTATATTAAACCATTCTGTACGCTGCAATATTCTTCCAGGTGGCCTGGATGCATTACGAGCAATCGGCTATTTTGACCGTGCACAACCACGTCATAACTCGCAACCCTCGCATCAGCATAACTCACGACAAACATCGGACTTGGAATCTTCATATTCGAAACGTTCAAGAAGAAGACAAGGGACGCTACATGTGCCAGATCAACACAGTCACTGCCAAAACTCAATATGGATATCTGCACGTTGTCGGTAAGTTTTCTTTTTCTTTTTTGGTAATTAAGGATCAGATTATCGACGGCCACGTGAGTCAAACCGAACAAGTTTTCGTTCCCTTTTTCGGGGGCGGGTTCTTCTTACCTATTACTATGCTGCTCGAGGCATCTTCGACGTTCGCTTGCTGCAAACTTTTTTAACTACGAGAATTCATTTAGAAATTCCCTTCTGATCAAAATAAGATGTTTCTACGTTTTCATTTCACTAGATACTGGCCACGGAACGCCCATACCAAATAGGGCATTAACACACAATACCAACACTGCCATTATCTTTGGCTTTTTCACGTCACGTAATTTATACCTACAGACTCGGTTATATTAATTTTCTGGCTGTTAAGAGAAAAGGGAAGAGGGTGGATTTCGCAGTAGAACATTCTGGCAATAAAGGGTTGTGTGGAATCAGAAAATCTGTTACAGTCGCTAAAACTGTTGATGCACTAAAGTTAAACTGACTGATTACGTAATTCAAGTAAAGTTTGCTCCCGAAAGAATTAGAATGAACGATCGTTTATCGTGGATATCTAGATATCACAACATCAAAATCAAAGATTAATATGTTGTATTAAATTAGGAAAATTCCAATTGGCAGGAAACATCTGCATAGAGCATCAGAAACTCAATGTATGCGTACCACTAATACACAAAACATAGTTTAATAGATACACATGTTCTTAACAATGGCGCGTTGTTACGACAAAATTTGTTTACAGCAGTGGTGGTGTATAAAACTAGGAGGGTTTCACTGAATAAGCCTTTATTCTATTGACAAAAGGTTCGATGCCTAAAATAAAATTTAATTTCCAGAAAGCAGGGCTTTTATTTCCGTTTCTTGATCAATTTCCTAAGTGGATTTCATCTAAAACATTTTAATTTGACTCAATTGAAAACGCAGATAATTAATAAGCTGATTACCGCTAAAAGCGGTAATTAGATAATGGGAAATCGTTGAATCCGCTAATTATCTAGTTAAAAACATTAGCAAGGTTTAGGCAGAACGGCCGTAAATCCATTTGTAATATAAATGCACCTAGCACCGGTTACAAACAGTTCGAGAAACAAAGTATACCTAATCCTCTTTAAAAACAAATAAGTCTGCAGAATAAAATTAAAAAATATCCAGTCTCGGCCTTTTTCCTGCTATAAAGGAACCTGGCCCTCTTATAACGACAATCAATTATAGAAAAACGGACATCGTAAAATGGGTGTAAAAAAGCTTAAAGACGTGTCGAGAAGGATCTTTATCCCCATTGTATTTCGAACAATTGGTCCAGAGGAAAAGTCCTAAATGTGTGGCGTAACGCATTTCTCGGGGAGATTCCTCGATATTACCGTAACGATTCGCGATAAAAAAAAAGCCTTTGAAACGATGAAAAGAAGAAAAAGTTCGTTCGTTTCTAAACTGGAACGGAAAACGTATAAAACGAAAAGCAAAACAAGATGTAGATATATTATTTTGATTTTCTAAAATTTTCGAAATGCCTATATTTAAACGAAAACGTTGTTTCCACGTCCAGAGTGGATTCGCTTCCGAAAAAATATTCTTATAAAACGAAAAAATAACCTCCGATAAGCAACATAAAATACTTAAGTTGTTAATAAAAGTGCCCCCGGGGAAACTCAAATTTCATTGGCAGTAAAAGGAAAAATAGGACCGTCTCTGGAAAATTTAAATATATAAGACTATTTTTTGATGGGACGCGTGGCATGTCGATTTTTCCGAACTCGGAGATTGAATCGGACCATCGTTGCGGTCCTCGAGAGGACATTTCGGATTTCTCTGTCCGCTCGTTGTAAAAAAGGACGCTCATTCAATTCAATCGACGGCTTAAAATTATTATTGCTACAACGGATTTCCGCGTTCGGAATTTTTATCGTTTGACTTTTCCAACGACAACACTTGAATACTACACGAGTTCCACGTTAAAACTATTGCGTTTAATCGACGAAAAATTTACGGTTCTAATTTCGATGTAAAAAAAATATGCATGAATAGAAGAGCTGAAAAACCTTGGATCTATAGAATGTCCCGAACAAAGCCAGGCTGGAAATCTAGTTGAAAAAATTCCAGCCGCAAAAATGAGTAAGTGTATGCAACTTGGTCGCGAACCGTGTTAAGCAAAGCAAACTTCAACCTCTATTAAGTACACACAACAACCTGTTTGAAGTGAAAATGTTTTTTGTTGAATTTGGGTAAAGTTATACCTCTAACTACTCAAACGTTTTATCTTTGAATCCGTTCCGTTTGACCCTCTTAATTAATTCATATGTTGTTTTGAGCCTTTCTTCCATTCAGTATAATACATGTTTTATTTAAGAGAACATTTCCTAACCAAGAAGAAGTTTTATCAACACGTTCCTCGGTTAACCCCCAATTAATTGACTCGAGGCGCCCTTGATTTCGCAGATGTTCCTTCTTGAAATCTGAAATTCAGTTGCTTATGTTTTTGTTTTGATATTGTTTTATTGGACAAATGTAAATTGAAAGTTTGAAAAGAAAACTTGAAGAGTTTCCCCGCTGTCCAGCTGTTTGTTTATTTGGAAGAGTTAAGTTTGTTAAATAGCGAAAAGGGTGCGCCGAAGCGAGCAATCTACCAAGTTAAACTTGTTTCCTTCTCAACGATATTACCATACTCGTTCTCGTTTAAAACCGACGCCATTATAAGTATAGTGACAAAATTCTTAAAGTTTATATACGCGAGGTAAAAAGTCGATTTTCCAATTTACTCCCTGGCAATGAATCTTGCTCCAGACAAACACATCAAGTTCGGAAAAAGGGCCACACACACACAGGAGCGTACTCTCCGGCATACACGTGACTGTACATACATTAAAAATACCACATAAAAGGAAACTTTATAGCAACTTTTAATTTTATTAACAAACAACCTTCGAGTTCGGCGAGTGCCTTTTTTCATTGTAGGTTTTTTTGTTCGGTAGTATAGTTCAAATTTCTTCAATTCCAATACAGCCCTGTTCCGTTTAACAATGCCGGGCAATTACATCGTGAGAATTTGCTTTAATTGAGGTTAGTTTTTATGCGCGCTAAACAAAATTTGCATATAAATTGACGATTAATTAAAATAACATCCTTTACGTGTTAAAGTATTTATGTCTTTTTATTCGATTTGTGTGCACCAATTCCATTTCTCTCGCCCGCTCCTTCTGACGACAATTATTATTCATTAAATTTGCAACGATACTAATATAAACATGCAAATCGTCTAGATTAAATTTATAATGGCGGAAAATGAAAATTAGTCATTTTCAGTTCGTTTCGTGCGTTTATTAAATCGCACTAGATTCAAATAATTCGTTCTAATTGAAACCCATGTACTTGCTATGTGTGTGTTGAAATTTAACGCTTTCGCCACATAGAAATCGTCTTTTTCAGGAACAAATACATCTTCACTACAAGATAAAAGGGCTTGTGCTCTGGTCGCCTCTGATGATGTCTAGCACAACTGTGGGCGAAATGTTTTCTACATACGTATGTACTTTTTCTACTTGTTGTGCTTGGAAAAAGCAACCAAGACCTGCGAAAGACCAAGGAAAAGAAGCAAATTTATTTTTATCCGTTTTAAACGGGCAGATCGTCTTAAGATTAGGCGGTTTAAAAAATGTAAACGCGGGGGCAAAAGGATGAAGTTTAATAAGTAAAAACTTTTTGAGCGCGGCAATAAATAAAAAAGTTAAAAACATTTAATTCGCAAATGAAAAATGGGCGGCAAACAGCAGCGCTATAATTAAAGTGATGAGGAAAACCGCTGTTAAACTGAACAATCCTCTTAAATTATAAGTTACAAACATTAATTTCTTAATTAACAACTGCGACCTCATAAGTTATTGTTCGTCTGTTCGTACAGATCCCCTTGCCTGAACAAAAAGATGAAACTTGCCGTCGTTCTTAATAATTAATTGCGATACTTTTGACAATGCAACTCGAAGATTATGCAATTGTTCTTGACTTTCAGTTGCACCCATATTCTTACCTACATGGCTTTCTCTGGGAAAGAAATGGAAAAAAATCTAAAATCATCTCCGATAAACTTCGACAGCATTCTAAGGAAAGCTTTCTGCACGAATTTCTGTTTCAATTAGAGGAGCTGAAATGTAATTCTCTCTTCACTGTTTTTTTCTCTCTGCTGACTATGCGTTCTATTGAAAGAGAAGTTGTTCCCTTGCGGAAGATGAGTTTAAATATTGAATGTGATATGCCTGAGCGTTAATTAAACATCCTTAAATATTCGATTGGAAACAGGAAATTCGGAAATAAAGTTAATTATCTCGTTCTTGTTCCTTGCGGTTGTTTTTGGAAAGAACGAGTTATTTCCCAAGGAATTGTATGAATAAATTTGGATGGTCATTCGCTCGACTTTATACACATATATTCGTTATTTAACAAAAATCGTAGGCATTTTATTAAAGAGACAATCAAAGGAAAACAACTACATATTCCTCTCGGTCATGGTAATTAAACGTCCGAACCGTAATAAAAGTGAATATTATATATACCAGCGCTCGAGCGATCTGTTTGCGACATGCGGAAGAAGAAAACTAGAAACACAGCAAAGCACAAAGGACTGACAATTACCAGATTTAAGGGAATTTCAGCCATCCCACAGATTTCAATTATAATCCTAGCCTCAATTCCATTCGATGTAATTGACCAGGTAATAGCTTTACAGAAAGCTTCACCTTACGGCTCAGAATACATATTTGTCTCAACCGCACATTTCTAAATCATTCGGGTCTAATTATTACTCGATCCCCGCCATCGATTAATTTTTAATATTTAATTGATTTTTCGTTTACAGTTCCTCCGAATATCGATGACTCGGTGAGCAGTAGCGACGTCATCGTTCGAGAAGGCTCGAATGAGACTCTCACGTGCAAAGCCACTGGGTTCCCGGAACCCAGCGTTAAGTGGAAACGCGATGGAAATTCGAAAATTTCCCTGAACAAAACGTTACAAGGTGAGTAAATTTAATAGTAAGGAATTTTGTTTTGCTCCTTCGTTCGTTCGTTCGTTCGTTATCTTGGAACATTTCGATTTTTAGTTACAGAATGGGAAGGTGAAAAATTGGAGCTTACAAAAATCTCTCGCCTGGATATGGGGGCCTATCTTTGCATTGCGAGCAATGGCGTTCCGCCCACAGTGAGCAAACGGATAAAAGTGAGCGTGGATTGTGAGTACATTGTGAGCCATTCCCATACATACATATGTATGTGGAACGTATATTTTAACTTTGTATTAATCGATTTTATCGAAAAGAAAACGTATTGTCTCGAGTTCGCATCTTTATGCCTTTTTCATATTCCCCAAGCTACAATCTAAATTCGAATAAATTCCCGGTAATGCCCCTTAAAACTTAACGGTTTTCTTTGAAAGTAAAGTAACTTCTTTATTGGAGATCGGAACAGACTGATAAAAAACCTAATCAAATCCTTACATACATAGGTAATGCCAGGAGTTTCAATGCCCGGATGGATCTGCGTTTCGAGCTGTATTTTCTATTTTAATTAATATCCTTTTCCTTTTATTTTTTACTTTCGTTTTCCTTCGCAAAGGAGGGAAAAAATGTTTGGTTAAAAGGGGACAATAAACACTGTTTCGGCGAGAAGAATTTCAGAGGCGGCCAAACAACCACTTGACCATTCGGCAGAATCAATTAATCACGTTCCTATATGACGATGGTGTTTTGCAAAACGGCGGGTACAGTCTCCTATTTCAATTAATTATTGATGAAATGATCTATAAACAAAAGAAGTTGCTGCGCAATCGCAAGGTCCACAGAGAAAAAAATATGTATAGAGCAGAAGTGGAGAAGCACTATTAAATTATGAAAAGCGAACGTTTCCTTACAAAAACTACGTGACAAAATCTGAATGTATCGTATGACGGTCTTGCTAAAATGTCATTTCATTATAGCATGCAAAACAGCTGGCAGTTTAAACGCGAATAGAAAGTCGAAAACGAAATTGTAGCTTGCGCTCTTGGAAGTTTGTCGAAGTTGTCGCAATATTTTACAGGCCCACATACTTGTACGTAGGGACACACATGAAAGTTGCCCGTCAAGTGATATAAAAATTAATTTTCCTTCAAAATGGCATGTTTATTTATAAATACGGATTGAATTCGCCAGTCTTAAGCCCCGCAACTTCCTGATAAAATATTTAAATGGGAGTTAACGTAATTCGTAACATTATACTCCAGTTGCTCCTTTTGCATACCTTAACGAACATATTTCTTCCTCGAACAACCCAAGGCATAAATATTAGGCAAATAAGTTAAAAATTTCGCCCGGTGTTTTCTACAGTTTTGTAAAACATTTGTTCGGAAACTTTTCTGAAATATTCGCCGTTCTGTCCGTCGACTGTCTGTAATAATTAAGGCCGACTTTCAGGCTTCTCCCTCTAATGAATAGTAATAGCTGGTGAGAGGGTATTCAGAAATATATTTTTTCTCGTTCTTTCATCAAATTTGAATTAATTTCATCCTTAATGAGGATATTTCAAATTAAGATTCGTTCGAGAACCCGCCTTTCATTACGCTCAGCCTACCGTTATAGACACAAACAATATTTTATTTTAGCAATTAAAATTTCGACTTTTTTCTTTTTGAACTCGACGGAATCAAACTGGAATACTCGAGCCACAATATCCAGACGAATATAATATTGGGCGGACCATAACAATATCGGCAGGTTATATTAGTCTGCGGCAATTGGAACTTTTGTTTTGGAAGCCGAGGTTTCTGGGAAAATCCGGACGCTTTGGCTGCCGCACCCAGTCAACCCATATCGAGCCGGAGTCTGGCCGCCTTTCTGATTTCGGGAAACTAATAAGGTTTACGGATTTAGGAAATTGATAACGATAATTGATTTGTGTACTCGACGGGATATAATAAAGATTGCCTTTTGCTAAAAAACCTATTTACGATTATAAATAAAACTACTAATTCTACTCAAATTAAAAAAAATAGTTTAGCTTCACGAAACTTGCAGGAAGGCTGCAATTCTCGTAATTGAGCTGGTCGATTCACGACGCCTTTTAAACTTCTGTGCTCAATCAGCTCGACACCTTTAGAGCACCCATTAACATTGCCAATGATAAGTTTTATTCAATGGAAAAGAGCATCAGACAAATATGTACGGACATGGATACATGTCTTTTCAACTGGAGAACACATTGCCTATCTTTAGAAATTCAACACGCATCTATCTATTCTGACACGCTCACGCTGAAATTACTCGTTGCCTAAATTGGAACTGGTATTATTTTCTTCTCCCATCGTCGGAATTATTTAGCATAGAAAAGGACTTTGGGAATACTTAATTATTTGCATCGTTTACTTTATGACCCGAACCGACCGAGCCGAATCGTTTCCCGAATTATAACTGGGAATTAGCTAATTGTTTGGTAAATTCGATTTTTCTTTACTAAAAATCACATTGGATACTTTCGTAATTGGTCATATTGGAAAATGGATTCAATTTTTTTATCATCGAATCGGTAGAAAAAGTCGTTTCGAATACATGAAGCCTGTTTAAATGCATAACATTCCCTGTTTGGATGCTTGAAGCTTTACCTTGTAGGATTGCCTTTCTGGAAAAAACAGTGAGAGGGTAGGGTGGAGGGAAAGAGGGAGAGACAAGGGTAACAGCACAGACTCCAGATTATGTAAATGTAAGTTATATTTGATTCGAAAGGTAATCAGACACCAAAGAGCAAAAATGTGTTATTAAATGTCTTAAGATGACCCCTTACCTCGGTTGAATTGGCCCTCCATTGTTGCCGGCCATGTATAATTTTCAGCCAGGCCACAACGGTGTCCATTGTAGTCCTGACAGGAATTGCGCCGAGTTCCTATTTATACAATGGATACTAATTTATATTGTTGACTGTGCCACTGCCTGTGATATAAACAGTTCAGATATTGCAAGCGCGAGTTCACCACTATTTCACTCGAATAATAAAAATCCGGAATATCTAAATGTTTTATTTTTCACAATGAATCATCGTCCAAATGTCTAAGTGAGATATTGTTTTTAAAAGCTTTTTCTACACACTGTTGCCGAAAATAAACGCAAATAATCTGAAATTAACAGTGATTTGTTGTAGCCATTTGAAAGACGTTGAATCAAACGCATCTCTCTCTTGTTCCTTCTTGTCTTTAATCCTGACAAGATTAATGTCAGCTATCTTTTTCACTGACTCTACCTTCCATTCTCTTTTCGAATCACACACCCTCCTGTTTTGCATTTAAATAATTTAAACAAGTATCAATCAAACCCCTTACTTTCTAACACCTTTCTTTTTTAATTAAACTACTACCTATATTGATCTCCTTCTTCCTTGTCCTCCTCTTTCTCCTCCTCCTGTTTTTCCTTATTCTCCTCCTCCTCCTCCTCGTCCTCCTCCTCCTCCTCCTCTGATTTATATGTATTTTGACAAAAGC